>CM040121.1:40661881-40969422 GCA_022559845.1 Amorphophallus konjac
GCGTAGGTTCACTCGTTATGAATGTTCGTTTTTTTCCTCTTTCATCATTATCCTCTTATATTGTCTCTATTTCATTTGTAGTCCGTGCATTTGTTCGTTAGAACACTAGGAATCGGCATTTGTGCTGGCTGTATCGTTTCTTTTGCGGCATGCACCCAAGAGACAATTCGATTAGTCCTTTTGGAACTTGAATATGTAGGCGTTTTAGCTATAATCATCAATATGGCTAGAGAGTTGTGGATGATCACTGCTGGATGTAACCCTACAAATTAACAATATCAACAATTGAATATCAAAAACTCAATCTCGTCCATGTTAAACTACATTCGCATTGTCAATCACAACATGCTTCCTGGTCTTGGGGTTTCTCTGAACGGTTTTCGACATTTTTTTTAATAATCGTGCCTAGTCTCAAACATATATATTTAGACAACGATGAAGATTGCCCTCCACAACAGCGTTTCTTTGCATTCTAATTAGGGGAGGATTCCTCTTAATTAATTAGTATGGAAAGTACCCAATTATATGGGCCCTCTCTCTCTCTCTCTCTCTCTCTCCAGTGAGCCTTATATTTCATCCCTCGTTCTTTTGTAGCCGCCGGCATCGTTCATGACCCTCTCTCTCTCTCTCTCTCTCCCTCCCTTCTCTCTCCTGCTTTGTGTTACGTGTACGTAGATGATCCAGCTCCCTTTCATTCAGTGTATCCGGCCACTTGGTCTTCTTTATTTCACAAAACGATCACGGGTTACGTACCTTCTTCACTTCACAAAATGGGATTGTGTGAGAGAGTTAATATATTGTGGTACATCTCCATACGGACGTGTCTAGAGCTAATTCCCAGGAGGAGCCAAAGGTTTCCCATGGGATTATTTATCATGGTTTTGTGCCGCGTGTGACGTTGACATGCGCATCATATATGGTCAAAAACAGCTCGTTTAATTAGAGACCTCTCAGGAGATTTCCTTGCTGCATGCTTGTCTATGGGGCATGCACATTAATTGCGAGTGTGTGTGTATATGGATGTACATTACTGATCGACGTGTCTATCAATATGCTTGCATGTACGTCTATGCTTGTTGTGCACGTGCGTCTGGGGTGGGGGTTGAGGGAGAGAGGTGTCGAGTTGCCATACGGAAGCTAATCTCATATATATTGAAGTCCGAATAAAGATAAGGCAGGCAATACTTAATTATCTTCAAGTTGTTAAGTGTTAGCTGATATATATATATTGAGATAATTCAAATGAGGCTGCTGAGTACATTGATAATTAATTTGTTTTAGTAACAGGTATATCCCAAATTAACTTAAACCTCCAAAATTGGGGAAACCCTAATTTTAATCTAATCCTAGTTCGTCTCGAAACCAAACATAGTAAATTTATTCCCAAATGCAAGCGCGAAATGGAGACAACGTCGACATTTCCCCCCCGGTAGTTTCAATTCGAGGATACCCTCTTTATCTCGATACCCAACAATGCCTAATTAGCAGTACTCCTACACCACGGCCGCATTTTTTTTTGGAGAAATTTTGGGGTTTTCAAATGAGCCCATTTTAAATTTCGTGTTAGGCTCTGTAAAAGAATATTTTTACTTGTCTTATAATTAATAGGCTGGCTGGGATTCCACAAAGAACGAGGTACTGCTTCATCAGTCTGATAAATATTAAGTGTGCACTTCTAATCCCTTAGTCTGTTAATTAGCCTCATATATTATGTATAATATATAGGTCCATATGAATATATATAAATATCATTTAATTGTAATTAAAACTAAATAAATGAATAAATAAATAAATACAATATAACTTCCACCGGAAGGTGATGTACCTTACATATATCCACGCACGTCAGATATGTCCAACTTCGATCGAGTTAGTTGAGAGAAAATACGGGGGCAAGGTGAGTGAAACGAACAGTACTATATATACACATATATATATATATAGTGAAATAGTGCTACTGCGTGGGCATTCTCCAAGCCCGACACGTGTACACATCGAAAGGTACGTAGGTGGTTAATAAGACAAGATCCAAGGAGCCACGTGCGAGGAATTTGACGTTGGTGGAGGAATGTCTACCATGCTTCTATATATGTTAATTTTGATAAAAATTTCGCCACGGAGACGCCCGGTACGATCCTTTCGCGCGGCACAATATAGCCTGGATTTTGACGTCATCCACGCAGGGAAGAAGATGGATGGTAGTCCTTTCGGAAGGCCCCGAGTGGCGTCACAACAACCAAATAAAAACAAAAGGAGGCCAATTATATCTGTTAATCTGACGCCCTCTGCATGCGTCGCCGACGTCACGAGCTTGTAAGGTCAGACGAGCATCCAATGCCATGCCTGGTTATACATTGCACAATCTACCAGATTCCCAGACTACGTACGTTCAACGAAACGGAGGTGTCAGTCACCGTAGGAAGTGGGCGAAGTGCATGCACCTCTGGAATGAAATGATAGGGGGGGGGTCAAATTCCAAGTCTTCTTCTTTAAACCAGGATAAGGCAGTTGGAACCCGCCTTGGGATGGAAAAGTAAGAGAAAGTTGCGCCGGCATTGTGGAGACACAAGCTCGTGCGTCCAATGGCAATCTATCTTGCAGGGTCCAGCTAGCCGAGAATTAAACAACAAAAAAGGGAATGAGATGTTAAAGAGAAAGAGCTAGCGCCGCCGTTGAGACGATAGAGGAATTTCGCTTGGACGTCTTTTCTTTGAGCAGGAGCGCGCTGTTTATGAATTGATTGATGGGGCTGGAAAGGATACAAATCTTTTAACTTCACTCTTTGTTTGATTGTATTTCATAGCCATGGTCGAGATCATGGCTAACTGCAGATGTTACTGGCTAGCTAGCCTCTACCCGACCAACAAAGAATGGGATGCTTTTTCATAGCTCTAGTCTCAGTCATATGATCATGCTAAGAGATGATGAATGGGGTTACCAAATTCCAGCATGAAGTTGAGTTTTCCAAAACTGAGCCCGGCCCAGTAAACCCTGTAGATCCTAAGCCCTCGTAATTATATATGATCGACCTTCGTTGTCTTTTAGCCCATAAGCGACGTCTTCATCGATCAAGTATATCACACGGAGATTACTGTCGGAGTTACAATTACAAATCAAATGATATATAGCTCATAAACGATGGGTCATTTAAAGAAGAAGCGATTTTTAAAATAATTTTATTTTAATAAATTTTTTTTGAAATATGCCTAATCTCAACGTATTTGTAAAATGATGTCTGATTATTGCCACCTAATTAAGTCTTTTCACTGCCCCATCCTTTATGGGTGGTCTGCCAGCACAACACCATCTCTTTCTCTCTCTCTAGGGCGTGTCGATCCCCAGCGTCCAACGATGGCGACCGGTGTCGACCCGGTGGCATATGACGACATCCTCGCCGTCGTCTAGCACCCTATCTCTCTCTCTCTCTCTCTCTCTACTACGCACCACACCTGCTGGGTGGGGGTGCCGGTGTCGGAGGGGGAAACCCCCCTCTCTCTCACCCCCTCTCTCGGAGCGAGTGTAGTGTGAGAGAGAGAGAGAGAGAGAGAGAGAGAGAGATCAAAGAGAGAGATTGAATGAGAGAAGAGAGATAGAGAGAGATTAGAGAGAGAGTGTTGGACACTAGCAGACATCACAGACGATGGCGAGGACGTCGTCGTGTGCCACTGAGACTGACACCAGATGCCACCATAGGATGTTGGGGCCCGCACGCCCTTGAGAGAGAGAGAGAGAGGAAGCCGAAGGGGGCTTCACCCTTCAGCATCGGCACCCCCACCCAATGGATGGGGTGCAATGTGTGTGTGTGTGAGAGAGAGAGATATTAATAGAGAGAGAAATCAGAGATAGAGAGAGAGAGGTCTGAGAGAGAGACGATGCAGGGGGGTCCCCCTCTAGCACCGGCACCCCCACCCAACAGGTGAGGTGTGGCTTCACACACACACACACTCTTAAGAGGATGCCAAAGGGGGCTTCACCCTTCAGCATCAGCACCCCCACCCAATGGATGGGGTGCAACGGGTGTGTGTGTGAGAGAGAGATATTAATAGAGAGAGAAATCAGAGAAAGAGAGAGAAAGGTCTGAGAGAGAGACGATGCGGGGGGGGGTCCCCCTCTAGCACCGGCACCCTCACCCAACAGGTGAGGTGTGGCTTCACACACACACACACTCTCTTAAGAGGATGCCAAAGGGGGCTTCACCCTTAAGCATCAGCACCCCCACCCAATGGATGGGGTGCAATGTGTGTGTGTGAGAGAGATATTAATAGAGAGAGAAATCAGAGATAGAGGGAGAAAGGTCTGAGAGAGAGACAATGGGGGGGGGTCCCCCTCAAGCACCGGCACCCCCACCCGGCCCAACAGGTGGGATGTGGCTTCACACACATACACAGACACACACATGAGAGAGAGAGGGAGAGGGAGAGAGGGAGAGAGAGAGAGAGAGAGAGAGAGAGCAGCTCCCTCCCTCATCGCCCCCTCCGTGATCTCGTCCAAAAGCACGGCTCCATCATGCTCCTCCACATGGGCCAGGTCCCCACCCTCATTGTCTTCTCTACTGAGGCAGTCTGAGAGGTGATGAAGATGTGGGACTTGGTGTTTGTTGTGAGGCCTCTCTCCGGGGTGGCCAACCTGCTCAGTTATGCCTCCAAGAACGTCACCTTTGCCCCCTATGGCGAGCACTGGAGGCTGGGCAAGAAGGCTATGGTCGTCCACCCCTCTGTCCCAAGAAGGTGTTGTCCTTCAGAGGAGCAAGGGACGAGGAGGTATGTAGTACTCATGGTCGATGTTGGCCCAGATAACAATGTACGCGGACAAGAACGGGGGGTTGAATTATCCCCCACACGAAATTACAGATTTTAAACAATATGCAAAATTAATGAGATTGACGAAAAACAAGTTGAACAGAAATAAATCTAGTTCACTCAATCTCTCCGAGCACACTCGAATGTGTTGGAATAAGAAAATGTACAAGCAACCAACCACATGACACAGGGATTTAAGGTGGTTCGGGACCACGACGGGCTCCCTACGTCCACCCCTCACCGAACCAGTGAGGCTTCACTTGCTTCACAACAAAGCACACAGAGAATATACTCAACACACACGGAGACTTCGTCTCCACAACGATCCAACAGCGGGATCAATCCACACACACACACACCGCAACACTCGCGGCAAGATATGATCACAACCGTACGCAGACGGTTCACCACACACAGAGTTAAAGTTCAGAAATAAATGATATGTTCAATACATGCTCATAAACGAAGAGTAAATGACTGGAATAGATGGGAAAAGAGTGAAGAAATGAATCCTCATATGTAGAAAGGGCTTAAAACGATTTTCTTCTATTCCCGGTTCGGAGGGAGGTCGGATGACGGTGATTCAAGCTTCATCTTGATCCTCTCATCGATCCGCTCTTCTTTCTCTTCTTCCACAATCTCCATAAATAGTTTGTTGGAGATGAAATCCACCTTGCAATAGCCCCTCCTTCCTTTTCCCCCTTTCTTCACCTACAAGATAAGAGAAAGATAGCACATTAGGGTTCTCTCTTGTCAAATTCGGAGTTCAGAATGATATATATACAGGGGTGGGGAAAAGACACATAAAACCCTCCCAAAGTGTGTTAGAAACACCTAAACATGATTAGTACCTAATCGGGGGTGTTTTGGTAAAGTTTAGACATATTTTCATTGGGTTTCGGATGCTCCCGAGAATCCCGTGTCGGAATGGGTCAACCCTATGGGTCGACCCCTGGACAACCAGAGGACGGGCAGAAGCAAAATAAAGACCCAGAACCCAGGGGTCGACCCATGGGGTTGACCCATGCAGTGTGGGTCGACCCCATGGGTCGACCCCTGCACACTGGGTCACAAAAATGTGTTCTGTCCAGGCAGAACACTTGGGGGTCGACCCCATGGGTCGACCCATGCCAGAAATGGTTGGAAAAACACTGCAAACCCTATTCAAATCAAACAAAACAAATAGTTAGATGTTACCATCATCCACTTGACATGAGAGAGTTTAAAAATCATCATTGAACCTGTAAAAACACAAACATCAAGTTAGTTTATGTATCAAAAATTGAGTTCTCCTTAACTTGATTCTTCCACATAAAACTCCATATCTATACACATTCAAATGCACATTGCAACAAGTAAATGGAATTGTAAAACATGAACCACCATCTTTGGCATTTGATAGACTTTAAATCTCTTAAGCATTCGAGTATAAAACCATGGAAGCTCAAACATACAAAAAGCATTCTTGTATTTACCAATCCTTCCAAATGCTTAACAACAAGAAACTCCAAGTGATGGATATTCATTTTCACATCAGTGAGTACTTTCATTGGACATTTTAAGCCTGTCCAAAAGCATGATAAATATTTGCTCTACAAACACACAATATTTTGTTATCATCAAAATCAAGGTCAAAAATAATGTGGGATTGCAACACCCAATAGTCGAGAACATCTCTTGGGCAGTGACATTGTCACCATCTCCGACTATGGTGGACATGAGTGACGCCTTCCCCTCTTTAGTGAGAGAGAGAGAGAGAGATTGGTGATGTGGCAAGGATGAGGTGGCAGAATTATTTGGGCGGTATAAACGGTACATAATTTTGTAAATAGGTTGGGATGAGGTATATTGGCTAAATAATTATTAAATAAGCTTATTTAAAAAATCTTTTTAAAGAATTAGATCCCTTAGCCCCGCTTTGACTGGGGATTAAACTTAGTTTGGAATAATAAGTAGATTAAGTCAATCTAGAGTTATTCTTATTTACTTTGTTTATAATTGGGTTAAGTGATCGAGTGGATTAATATGCTAAATATATAGCATTTATGATTTGGTAAAAAAATGAGTTAAGTCTAAGGTTTTTATGTAAAATGACAAAAATAACCCCATTTGGTGTATGCGTGTGTGTGTGTGTGTGTGTGTGTGAAAGAGAGAGACAGAGGCATGGTTTGTGGGTGAGGGAGAGGGGGAGGGGACAATGCCGACGAGGGGAGGGGTCGGCGCCAGAGGGGGAGGTCTGGAAGGGGGCCGGAGAGGGCGGGGACAGTGACAGAGGGGGTGGGGGAGATTGGCAGGTGAGGGGGAGGGGCCAGCACTAGAGTGGGAGGGGGAAGCGCCAGAGGGGGAGGGGGAGGTTTGGAATATATATGGGTGAGGGGTGGCACAGACGATGGAGGGGACAACATCGGAGGGGGAGGGGGCAGCGACGGCAATGGCGATGGAGGGGGAGGCAGAGATGTCAGTGGGTGAGAGGGAGGGGTGTATCGACCCAAGATCCAGATACCGAGTCAAACCCGATACCATTCGGATCCTATGTCACCACCCACGAGCTGGGAAACTCGGGAGGGTTCAAATTTATGTCACGGGAGTGTACATAAATCTAAAATAAATACAGTAATTAAAGTGCCAAAATTAAAGTTTGCATTTATAAGCAGATTTACACAATTTTACATAGATTCTAGTCTAGATATACAAGTCCCAAAGGTACAGCTTAACAAAGAAAAGTACAAAGCCTTGGGGCATACCTCGACTGGCAAAAGCTGGTGACGCTAGGACTCCCGGGCACTGCTCAAGGCCTCTAGACGACGGGGAGGCACACCAAACCTGAAAAGAAAAGGGGTGAGTCTCATCTCATTAGCTCAGTAGGGGTCCCGCGAATCCCCACCACAACGAAATATGACAAACAGAGCAACAAATAATAAGGCATAAAGAATAGTAAAGCAGGAAGAATAGTAAGGCAGGAGGAATAGTACTGTAAACATAAAATAACCATGCTAAGTCACTAACTTCTGAAAGTCTGCACAACAATGTGATACTTTGAGTATCAAGTATAAACCACGCTAAACTGAATTCTCATAACCTGGGCTACAAAAGGCTGGATCACAACAACCTGTCTCAGAGTATCTCTCCTGGAGTACAAACGCTATATAATCTAGGCTACCAGCTAGACCCTTAATCGGTCAATGAAGGAACACGGCCATGCTGTTGGAACATGGCTCTTGAAGATAGCAAGGAACCACGTCTCGATCACGTGTAACAAGGACACAGAGCCGCCAAAACACTGAACCTCGTCAATAAAAAACCTGGGTCGCTACCTCTCATGTGACAGGAGCACTACCCACTAGAAGTAAGGCCGGATGCGTTCACTAACATCCTAATCCGTAGCCTCAGGTGTCTCTCTACTTGTCCCAGATGAAAATTGAGACATCGCAAGTAAGTAACCATAGAACAGAACAAGGACTAGTCAAGGTCGCACTGGTTAGCACGTGTTCGAAGCCCCCAACCACGTGTGCACACATATACCATCCGCTCTAAGTCGGGTCCTCTAGCTACTTTTCCCTCCAGTCTGGACTCAAGTTGCAAAGGTGAGGGGTCCTATGGTAACCAGCTTAAAAATGGTCTAATCGGAAAAGCTCTCCACCACTCCCAAGTGGGTCAGCACACACGTGCGTAGGAAATCTATGACTAGTGGGGAAGGTCACTGAAGGTGAGAACTCGCTGAAGAAGCAGAAATCACCGAGTACCACCAGTTCGTGCTAATCCAACTATACACATGTAACGCATCACGAGAGAGCTTTACATCATGAAAACCCAAGAACCTTTGACTGGATGGCTGATCTATCGACTAACGGGGTATACGGAATAAGCCGGAAGCACACATCACGCGAAATGACGAAAGAGAGTCCTCGGGTGAACTGGGACCTCGATGGCCACTGGTGTGGCCGCCACCCTGTGGCCTGGGCAGCTAGAGGGGTGAACTGGGACCTCAGCGGCCACTGGTGTGGCCGCCACCCTGTGGCCTTGGCAGCCAACCCTCTTGCTGCCCAGACACCTTGGCGGCCAGGGCTTTGGCCACCCAGACAAAAGGCCCCTGGGCGGCCACAGTAGTCAATTACAAGTACAATGCCATCCACAAAACACGATTTAAGCTTAGAATCATTCAAAATCTAGTCGAACTGCGCTCTCAACCCTAACATGTATTTTTTCTCAAAAAGACGATAAACCTCTCTCTCTCTCGCCCAAAATGCTACTGGATCAAGGGAAAACGCAGGAGAAGTAGCTAGAATCTATCCCCCAACCTCTCACGAGGAAACCACGTGCTATGAAATCGAACTATCAAAAAATGCCGCATTCGCTCGAACCTGAACCCCGAACTCCTGAGCACGCTGTGCCGCGTCACCGCCTCCTGCTCCTCACATCCGTCTCCACCACTCGTGGCCCACCCGGCCCTCAGTCTCGCCCACTGTCGTCCTATATCAGCCGTCGGAGAGGTGGAGGAAGAGAGGGAGAAAAACGAGAGGGTGAGAGGGAGAGAACGAGAGAGTGAGGTGAGGGAGAAAGGTGGGGGGGATTTTAAAATAGGTTTTAGTTTTATTTTTTGTTATATTTGAAAATTCACATTAATTCTGAAAAGTCTCAAAAAATACATTGGGATACAGAAAAATTCTTGAAAAAAGTAAGGCCGCTTAACGCACCATCATGGACCCGAAATGGCTCTTATAAATACCGTTTAGGGGTTCCAAACTCTAATATTAAATTTCGAAACCAACACGGACACGATCCGCAACCCGCAAAAACACGATCCAAGACCCGGGGCGTTACATAGGGGGAGATCAGCATGTGAGGGGGAGGGGGCAGCGCCGGCATAAGAGGGGGAAGCGCTGGAGGGGGAGGAGACAATGCTAGTGGGTGAGGGGGAGGGGGTAGCACCGATGTGGGAGGGGGAAGCACCGGAGGGGGAGGGAACAACCACTACCAGAAAATGTGAGATTTCAGACGGCCCATTTCCGTCTCAAATCCATCTGAAATTCCGTGGGAAGACACTTTTGTAACGGATTTCAGACTAATTTCAGACGGAAATCGGCCGTCTCAATTCCTTGGTTACAAATTTCAGACAGATTTAACACCAGTCACAAATTCCGTCTTAAATTTCACATGGAATACTTTCCGTGTGAAATACCGTCTGAAATTACAAATTTCGGACAGATTTAATATCAGTCACAAATTCCATCTGAAATTTCACATGGAAATTTTTCGTGTGAAATACCGTCTAAAATTACAAATTTCGGAATGAATTAATATCAGTCACAAATTCCGTCTAAAATTTCACACGAAATAGTTTCCGTGTGAAATACAGTCTGAAATTATCCGTGCCAAAAACCGTTCCAATATCCGTCTGACATTTCAGACAGATTATTTTGTCTTTATTTCAGACGAAGTTCCTTACAGTCCGTCTGAAATTTCAGACATATAACTTTTCGTCTCTAATTCCGTCTGACATTTCCGACGGATCCGTCTGAAAATCCGTCCGAAATACCTCCCTTAATTTTTTTTAAAAATACAAAATTATTTTAAAAAACTTGTTAAAAATACATTAATATAATCAAACTAACGTACTGAAAACAAAACACATAAGAAGAAACTCAACATGAATCCCCTGCTGACCAAATATCATCAAACCAACGTACAGAAAATAAAACACATAATAAACTCAAGAAATATCCTCCACATCGTCCATATCCTCCTCCCTGCCCTGCTCATCTCCTCTATCGCCGCCCGCAGAAGGATCCTCCTACATTAAAAAAATAATAATATTTATTCATTAAAAAAATTAGTGCGAAGATAAATTAAATATTTATTACATTGCATAAATTAAAATCAAATATAATATCAAATCGATAACTACATAGATTTTATAGACCCCAACTAACCTAGCTGTCATCAGTATTTTAAATTAATTACATTTGGAGAATGCAATTCTGACCGCCGAGCTCAAACCGATCCGAATTGAAATCCGTCAGTTTTGACAAGTCACTTTCATCTCCCAAGTCGTGTTGGAATGATCGACACGTCGATCCGACCGGTATTTCAGAATTTAGATCCCAGAACCCAACTTTTTTAATTTTAACTAAGTACATTTACAAAATGCACTTTTGAGCACTGGGCCCAAATCGAGTATCCGATTTGGATTCCACCAGTTCTCACAAGTCACTTTTACCTCCCAGGTCGTGTTGGAACGATCAACACGCCGATCAGACATGTATTTCAGATTTTATGCCCCCGAACCCCTACTTATCTGTCTTTTAAATTAATTACATTTAGAGAATGCACTTTTGAGCGTCGGGTCCAAACCAGATATTCGATTTTGATTCCGTCAGTTCTGACAAGTCACTTTCATCTCCCAAGTCGAGTTGGAACGATCGGCACGCCGATCAGACCGATATTTCAGAGTTTAGACCCCCGAACCCGACTTCTTTAAAATTAAACTAAGTGCATTTACAAAATGCACTTTTGAGCGTTGGGCCCAAACCGGGTATCCGATTTGGATTCCGCCAGTTCTCACAAGTCACTTTTATCTCCCAGGTCCTGTTGGAACGATCGGCACGCCGATCAGACCGATATTTCAGATTTTAGACTCTCGGACCCGACTTCTTTAATTTTAAACTAAGTGTATTTACAAAATACACTTTTGAGCGCTGGGCCCCAAACCGGGTATCCGATTTAGATTCCGCCAGTTCTCACAAGTCATTTTATCTCCCAGGTCATGTTGGAACGATCGGCACGCCGATCAGACCGGTACTTCAGATTTTGACCCCCAACCCCTAGTTATCTGTCTTTTAAATTAATTACATTTAGAGACTGCACTTTTGAGCGCTGGGCCCAAACCGGGTATCCGATTTTGATTCCACCAATTCTCACAAGTCACTTTTATCTCCCAGGTCCTGTTGGAATGATCGACACGCCGATCAGACCGGTATTTCAGATTTTAGACCCCCGGACCCGACTTCTTTAATTTTAAACTAAGTGTATTTACAAAATGTACTTTTGAGCGTCGGGCCCAAACCAGATATCGGATTTGGATTCCGTCAGTTCTGACAAGTCACTTTCATCTTCCTGATCGTGTTGGAACGATCGGCACGCCGATCAGACCGATATTTCAGATTTTAGACCCTCGAATCCCGAATTGTATGAATTCTTCTAAACTAAGTTAGTTTTGAAAACACACTTAGTTTTGAATTGAGTTATTTGAGCGTCGGGCTCAAATCGGATATCCGATTTGGAATCCGTCACCTCTCACAACTCACGTCTACCTCGCAAGTCATGTTGGAAGGATGGGCACGCCGATCAGGCCAGTATTTTACATTTTGGACCCCCGAACCCCAAATTTTCTCAATTCTTCTAAACTAAGTTACTTTTGAAAACTAACTTAGTTTTGAATTGAGTTATTTGAGCGTCGGGTTCAAACCGGATATCCGATTTGGATTCCGTCAGTTCTCACAAGTCACTTTCATCTCCCAGGTCCTGTTGGAAGGATCGGCCCATCGATCAGACCAATATTTTAGATTTTAGACCCCCGAACCCCGAATTGTATGAATTCTTCTAAACTAAGTTAGTTTTGAAAACACACTTAGTTTTGAATTGAGTTATTTGAGCATCGGGCTCAAACCGGATATCCGATTTAGAATCCGTCAGCTCTCACAACTCACGTCTACCTCGTAGGTCGTGTTGGAAGGATGGACACGCCGACCATGCCAGTATTTTACATTTTGGACCCCCGAACCCCGAATTTTCTCAATTCTTCTAAACTAAGTTACTTTTGAAAACTAACTTAGTTTTGAATTGAGTTATTTGAGCGTCGGGCTCAAACCGGATATCCGATTTGGATTCCGTCAGTTCTCACAAGTCACTTTCATCTCCGAGGGCCTGTTGGAAGGATCGGCACGTCAATCAGACCGATATTTCAGATTTTAGACCCCCGAACCCCGAATTGTATGAATTCTTCTAAACTAAGTTAGTTTTGAAAACACACTTAGTTTTGAATTGAGTTATTTGAGCATCGGGCTCAAACCGGATATCCGATTTGGAATCCGTCAGCTCTCACAACTCACGTCTACCTCGCAGGTCGTGTTGGAAGGATGGGCACATCGATCAGGCCAGTATTTTCCATTTTGGACCCCCGAACCCCGAATTTTCTCAATTCTTCTAAACTAAGTTACTTTTGAAAACTAACTTAGTTTTGAATTGAGTTATTTGAGCGTCGGGCTCAAACCGGATATCCGATTTGGATTCCGTCAGTTCTCACAAGTCACTTTCATCTCCGAGGTCCTGTTGGAAGGATCGGCATGCCGATCAGACCGATATTTCAGATTTTAGACCCCCGAACCCCGAATTGTATGAATTCTTCTAAACTAAGTTAGTTTTGAAAACACACTTAGTTTTGAATTGAGTTATTTGAGCGTCCGGCTCAAACCGGATATCCGATTTGGAATCCGTCAGCTCTCACAACTCACGTCTACCTCGCAGGTCGTGTTAGAAGGATGGACATGCCGATCAGGCCAATATTTTACATTTTGGACCCCCGAACCCTGAATTTCCTCAATTCTTCTAAACTAAGTTACTTTTGAAAACTAACTTAGTTTTGAATTGAGTTATTTGAGCGTCGGGCTCAAACTGGATATCCGATTTGGATTCCGTCAGTTCTCACAAGTCACTTTCATCTCCCAGGTCATGTTGGAAGGATCGGCACGTCGATCAGATCGATATTTTAGATTTTAGACCTCCGAATCCCGAATTGTATGAATTCTTCTAAACTAAGTTAGTTTTGAAAACACACTTAGTTTTGAATTGAGTTATTTGAGCGTCGGGCTCAAACCGGATATCCGATTTGGAATCCGTCAGCTCTCACAACTCACGTCTATCTCGCAGGTCGTGTTGGAAGGATGGGCACGTCGATCAGGCTAGTATTTTACATTTTGGAAGAGGACTATTAATTAGATTATCACTTTTTAACCTATCCATGAAGGTTTGATCGCACAATCACTTACTATATGTGTTGCACGATTTGTTGAAAATTTCGGCAGCATCTCCCCACACTTCTCCGATATACCAAAAATATTTATTGATTTTGAAATTCTCTTAAACACTTACAAGTAAGTGGTTAAGAAAATACTTAAAATCAATAATGGTATATCAGAGAAGAGTGAGGAGATGCAACCGAAATTCTCAACAAACTATACAAACACATATAGTAAATGACTGCCTAAGTGCGATCAAACATTCACAGACTGTCTAAACGGGACAATTCAAGACTTTGAGGTAGATATATACATTCTCGTAAACAAATGAGAACATACACATCAATCTCAAAGTCTTGAACGGGAAGGCTCATTGACACGGTTTTAACACGCTCTCCTGAGGTGCGTGTAATGTTAGGTCGCACCCACTCACCTCAGCTCACATGGAATACCCCATGTATTTATATAACATAAAATTAAATAACAACGTAATTATCATTATGCATATATCAAATTAAATAACATTCAATTTATAAAAGTTTTCAATTGAAGAACATCAAAGCTAAATAATCTATATTTTTGAGTCAGATCAACATCAAATTTATGTTAAAATCAGATTTAAAAATATATTTATATGCAATTAAAATCCACAAAGTTTGAAATCTCAAGTAGAAATTTTGGGGTTCGACGTAACCATTCTAGTTTATACTGTAACTGCATTTGATATACCGAGCGAGTCGGGGTCCGCGGGCGTTCAAATGTGTAAATGCATGTTTTTTTTTGTTTAAGTTTATGGGTGGATGCATGAAGATACAAATACAACATGTGCATCATGCAATAGAAGAGAGAGAGAGAGAACCTGCCCGGGGCCCAGACAAATTCATGGCGTGTGTGCAATGTGTAGCTCCTAAGAGGTGACTTGGTGAAAGGATTATACTCCCCCTTCTTTTGCTTGTTCAGTGCTCCCTCTTTTTACATGCCCCTTTTTTTTCTGACATTATTTGATTCACTCATGTTTTTTTTTGGGTTGCTCTCCATGCAAACCATATCCTTTTCACCTAATGCATATGTTTTAATTTATTTTGGACCTTGCAAGGTGTTTATTAGTTCAGGCCCAGGACCGGACCCATCATTTATGGGTCCGGTCACTTTCTCTTGTGCTTTTGTGTGTTAGATTTGGAGGTTCATTACAAGATCCATTAGATGGGATCCGTTTAACTCAAACTTGGTTGTTTTACCTCCCTTTAATACCCCTGGTTGAGCTGTAATAGGGGTTGTTCGGTCATGTTGTGATCAATTTTTTTTAATAAAAGTCATTTGGGGGTGTGCGGCCAGGAGACACAGCCGCAACCCACCTTGCGATTATTTATTTTTCTTCTCTCATCTTCTCCCTCTTCATCTGCTTCAACGAAATTATGTGACCATGAAATTCTTCAATAGGTAAGCAACTAACTTCCACCTTCCAAGAGATAAGGGTATGAATAAAAAATAAAACAGGATATTGCAACAAAATGGTCTCAGGAAACTCGTGATGATGGGTAAATTATCACTGATGAACAACGAAGTGGTGAGAAAATCAAATGTGAGAGCAAATGCTCTCATCCCATGGCAACCAATTTAGAGCCATTCCTGCTAACTACATGAACTCTCTCTTAAAGCTAAATGGTTTGCCTCAGGGAAAAACACTAGAATAGTGCTTCAGATAGAAGACTCACTTTTCACTGCTCACCCATGAGCCATTTTCTCCCAAGCTTGAGCAAAACTTCTTCCATGTGAAATCTCGCTAATAATGCCATTTCTTCATCTTCTATTCATCATCTTGCCTTCATCTCTTCACACTCTTGGCCTCCTACCCCTGTGTCCATGCTCCAATCTTCATATTATCTTCATCCTATTGCCCTCCTCTAATTCCATCTGTCTGACCCCACAAACAGACATGGACAGGAAAGTATAGTCAAGAGAGGGGCAGTTTTTAATTTATTTGTCTCATCCTCCTCTATATGTCTGCTCTCCTTGCAAAGTGAGGCTATGGCCATGACGGAGTGACACCCGGAGGCCAAGCAAGCGTTTGGAAAGGCACGTTTGATGTTCCTCCCCATACGGATTCAAAGGCGAGGTAAGCCGGATAGATGCCGCTAAGGCCTTTGTTTCCACTTCATTTGTGTATTTATTATTATTATTATTATTTTGAGGTGAACGATCATATTCAATAAATTCGGGTTTGCATTTTTTTTGTTGATACTTTCCTCTTTTTTTTGGGTAAAAAGGGGAGTTCGGTCGACTGAAGGTTCATTTCGGTCAACCGAATCTCCAGGCATGGGGAGCCTTTAATCCTTTCTAGCATTGATTCATGTAAATGCAGCGGGTTTTTGAGTATCATTCTTGGAAGAAAATTCATTAACACCTTCCTCTGGGTTACTACATTGATTATCTTGACTCCACCCTTTGCTATCTGCCCAATTCATTTGTCAAAGCAATGGGTGCGCCTACATGATTATTTGCCTTAGGCTCCTTCACATCTCCTCTGCTCATGTTATTCATTTCGTTCATCATTCCTTCATATATAGGTCATGGGCCGATTGATCTGCACGGACTGCAGGTTTATTGGATCCGAACTTCAACAGACAAAGCCATCCATCTTCTCTTCTCTCTCTTATTATTTCCCTTTTTATTTCATTTTTTTAAGGATGAGCCTGCTGCAAAGAGCAGCAGGATGGGTTGGGGGTTGACTCTGGAGTCGACCCCGAACTGCTGGGAGGGAGTCGACTCTTGGGGTCGACTCCCCTCCAGCCGTACGTTAGGTTCTAGTTCTCTTTTTTTATATATACACCATATTTTAAGGGGTTACTTGGAAAAACTCTTGAATGATTAGGGGGGTTTTCACATATATGTATAGTGCAAGGGGTTGTATACAAGAGAGTGGTAGCCCTGTCCAGATATATACAAGTCCCAAAACTACAGTTAAACAAAAAGTAAAGTACAAAGTCTTGGGGCATACCCCGACTGGCAGAAGCTAGACAAAAATTGAAGCCGTAACTTCTATACAAGAGCGCCTCTGCCAGGGCCAAATTACAGTCACCCGCCTGAGCCATGCCGTGGTCGCCTCGCGGTTGGCTGCTGCACAGACTCCTCCGAGGCCTCTCTTAACATGCTCTCCTGTCGCTGACGCCTACGCCCTACACCACGCCGATCCGCCTACTGACGCCTCCTCCTATTCTGTCGGCAAGGACCACGGACAGGGGAAGAGGATGCGGCTGGCTCCTCCTGAACCATCTGAGGGAGACCCTGCAGGAATTGCAATGCCCGACCATGCTCTTAGGCGCGCAGCAGCTCTACCTCCAAAATCGCCGTTGTCCGGAACGCTACCTCCACGTCGGTGAGCCAAGACGCCATGAGGGTCCGACGAATCTCTGGCCTCAGTCCAGCAATGAACTGTTGAGTCAAAAATCGCGGATCCGCCATGGCCGGTGGTGCATAACGGCTCAAATCCCTGAACCTTGCCCAATACAGGGCAACTGGCAGCAGCGCTCCCTGAGCCAATGTCAGAAATTGGGTGGACAAATCAAAAATATCCGCTACTCTCGGTGCATCGGGGACCGCATCTGCCGGAGCGGGCGGTGCTCCACACTGCATGTCCAGGGCACCTGCGGCCAGCTCTACCTGGGACCGCGCCTCCCCCCTTCGCGCCATCGCGGATCCTAGCAGCCCGCTTTCTGTTTGACAAAAAATAGGAATGAATTTTTTTTATGTTTTTATCCCACTCTTTTAGCCATTTAATTTAGGCCTTTTGGCATCAAAAAATATTCTCCTGCAGGTGAATTTTATCAAGCATGTTCTTCACATAGTGTGGAGTATTCGAATTGGCCGGCGAGAGATTACGATCAAACATGATCTAAGCATCAAGAAATGAATCCTCCACCTGTTGAATGTTAGCAAATAAATCACCAAAAATAGATTTATTCCAATCCTTTAGCATGACTTTCATATGTTTTAGTTTTATGGCGAATTAAGGTAGGAGGCTAACTACACATAACTGTGCACTCTTGGAATAGAATATGAGTACCACTTGAACATAAATGGGTCCCACCTCAATCTAGTAGGTGGGTCACAAACAAGATAAAAAAACCTAAAATCCTAATGTGAGCCAAGCCCCAGCCAGTATAAACTTATGAACATCCAGTATTGTAGACACCTAAACTAACACGTCTACGAACAACAAATTAAGTAGACGCAATCATGTGGACACAACTAGACCTTTTATGGATGGATTTGGAAACTTGTCAGACCAAACCTGATCTGCATGTTGGATCTTATAGTCAGGAGAAATATGTATATTGCTAACAGGCGACATAGTGTCTGAAACACTACCAGTACCAAAACTGTGCATGTCAGATTACCTATTTAATGAAAGAAATCAAATAACTAGCTACTAGCAGACCATGGAGACTGTGTAAAAAGTCGTCACTAACATACATGATTTATTTGCCCCTCCCATCACTCTCACAAGTCACTTCCATTCCCCTTCCCTCTCTAATTTAGTTAATATTAAACAACATATAAGAAAAAAAGACCAGGCGATTAAAGAAAGAAAGAGCCCGTGGCTATGAATTAATTTACTTAAGAGGACTACTTGGAAAATGAGAGGACCCAAAATTTTCTCTCCCTTTCAGCCTGTGCTTTGAGAGGACAACTCCATCAAGATAAGGGTATCTTTTAGGGGTTAGCTGTCCATCATATAATTGATAGTAAACAGTAGATAGATACTTGCATTGTCATATAACATGGATGTTTTTTTGTGCCTAAAAAGGAAACTATCCCTTCCATTGTGGCAGCTTAATTTAAAGTCTGTGGACGCGTATTGGTTGGTGAGTGGGTAATTGCAACAACGTAATTTCATTGACGTGCCTAATTTTCAGCAACAATTCTGTGATTGTAATATCACAAAATAGGGAAAAACTCAACTATATTTGAAGCATACCTATGAGGTGTGCGTTTGGTGAAACTTTTAGTTTGAAGTTATTCTTAATTGATATTTTCAACCCAAATATTATTAGCAGTTAGAATAGTCGACCCGTATTATAAACGGGCTAAAATAGAATGTGTTTATATTAATAGAATATTTTTCATTTAACACCTTAAGATTTTGAATTGGATGATCCAATTCAATAAACATTAGTATGATATTAGAGCACATTGTTATAATTTAAACCCGCACACCCCTTGATGGACTAAAATATAGTGCCTTTATATTAGTGAAGTTCTCTCCACTCAACACCTTAAAATTTGAGTTGGATGATATAATTTAATAAATTTTAATATTAACTATGAGTAAAGACCTCTGATACTACTTGTCTATCTATCTTATTATGAATATGATTAAATTAACTCTATCTCTTTTCTTCATGGTCAAGCTAGAAAGTAGACATGGCCGTTCTATTGAGACGGATATTTTGTCGGTTCAAATTAAGATTACATAAATTAATTAAAATCTAATTGATAAATTAATTTACATGCTTTATTTACCACTCCCATCACCCTAACAATAATCTAATTAAGATTACATAAATTAAAATAAAATGAAACAACATATAAAAATAAAATCAAATTTTTACTTACTGCTTATTCGCAAAAAAACTCTAATTCTTTCGTTCCCATCCTCTCGACCGATTATCCTACCATGAATAAAAAATATATTAAATAAAATAAAATAAAATCAAATTATCTAATTCACACAGTGAGGGTGAGAGAGGGCGGGAGCAGAGAGGGGAAGGGAGGCCAACGGGAGAGGGAGAGAGGGCGGGAGCAGGGAAGGGGAGGGGGGCCAACGGTGCGTGTGTCTGTGTGCGTGTGTGCGTGTGTCTGTGAGGGGGAGGGGGGCCAACTGGAGAGGGAGAGAGGGCAAGGGAGGGGGAGGGGGGCAGCCAACACAGAGAGGGAGAGGGACAGGACCGTGAGAGGGGGAGGGAGAACGGGAGAGGGAGAGGGAGAGGGAGGGGGTCGACCACCCCCTGCTGGTGCCTCCTCTGCCGGGTGAGCGTCTCCTTTGCCGTGTGTGTACATGAGAGGGAGTGATGAAGCGGGAGAGGGAGTTAGGGAGACTAAGAGGGGGAGAGAGAGAGGGAGAGTGTTACAGAGAGAGGGAGAGGGATCGAGAGGGTTAATTTACCTACCGAAGTGAGGACGGCGACGGCGAGTTTCGACTAGCGATCGAGGACGGCGACGGGGAGGACGACCACGGCTGGCAGCGACGGGGAGGACGACCACGGCGGTAGCGACGGCGACGGCTCCGGCGGCAACGGCGGTAGGGAGATGGACGAAAGAGAAAATGAGAGGGAGAGTGGGGAGAAGTGAGTGACAGGGAGTGGCGGGGACGGGGCCGATTTGGGCGGGGGTTCTCGTGATTTTCATACGGCATTTTAGACGAAACGTATTTTCATCTGAAATTTTAATAATATTTCAGACGGACTAATTTCCGTCTGAATATAAGTCTCAAATTGAGGCGGATAGTGTGACAGATAAGTATCTGTCTGAAATAGCGATGGCATTTCAGACGGAAACTATCCGTCTGAAATGCAGACGGATATTGCGACTCAAATTATTCCGTCTGAAATTTCCGTCGCTAACAACGCTATTTCTTGTAGTGAACACTTGTGGGTGAGGGGCATCGTCGGCGTGGGAGGGGGAGGGGGAAGCACCGAAGGGGGAGGGGACAGTGCCGGCGGGTGAGGGGGAGATCAGCAGGTGAGGGGGATGGGGCAACGCCGGAGGGGGAGGTCGTCTCCCTCCAGGTTGCAGACGGAGAGATTTCATGAGAGGCAAGATGGAGTCACAGTTCGCGGGGAGGAGGATGATGACATCACTCGCAATGTGCAACGAGCGACGGTATTGTCATATGGTGTTGTAAAAGCAGGGGCAAAAGAGGGATTTAACATGAGAGATTAACTTATCTCACCTCAGGAGGTGAGGTAGATTAATCCGATCGAGTTAATCAGACTTAACTCCGATTTAATCAAATTAACTAAATCTCACCTTACCAAAGTAAAATGATTTAACTTTAGATTAAAAATTGGATAACCTTGGGTTATCTCTCAAACAAAGCGGAACTTAAGGTCGAAGAATTGTGCAGCACAATTAATCTTACGAGGTTTCAAGTTTGACGTCACCGGAGAAAACGAGCTTGGCGAGAAGCGAAATGTGCTCTACCTCTGATTGACGACGAGGGAAAAGAGGTAACGACTTGATAAATACCATGTGATTAAAGTTGTCTGAATAAAAATAAAATATATATTTGTGTATTCTTCTTAGAATTTTATTTCTAAAAATGAATAAATCAAAAATATGGTTGACTCGATATCCTTTTATGATATGAGAAGTATGTATCTGCCCTCTACACTCCTCACCAAGACCATGTCTGAGTTAAGAACTAGCTATATACATATATAGATCAACATGAGAAACCGCCGCACAATGTGACATTCCCCCCCCCCCCCCCACCACACACACACACACACACATTAATTTGGTCATTTTAACGCATAAAGAGATTTCTCTTCTATAGTATCGTCTTTGGATAAGACGACGCCGTTTGGTAATGTACAGAACTCCTATGTTTCCGATTAATTGCTTCGGAATTTGAAATAGCTCCCATTTCAACATGCTCTCAAATGAGACCACCCACCATCATGGACTTGGAATTCCCTTCAAACTAGAGATCTGAATTCCACTAGCGAGGGTGTCAACACTAGCTAGGCACGTTGATCTTTAATTAGATAAAAATAGAAAAGTTTTCCTCCCATTCATATGCATCCACTTCTTTTGTGGACGAGGGGAGAAGGGAATGGACATAATGATAAAATATTAAGGGCCGCTTTGTTAATGGGGTAAGATTAATGTAAGTGATTCCCGAGAGACGTCGATTGCGCTAATTGACTCCAGTTAATCTCTCTGTCTACGAGGAGAGCGATAAGATCCACGGACTCTCTCTCTCTCGTCGGACCCAATATATGAAATCCCACTCATTCACACCAGCATGTTACCAAATGGAGCCATCATACCTTTAGAGACAAGACGATGATTAAAACAAAATATTAGCAAAACATCCTAGAGGAGTACTAACAACGACAATTAGACTGTGGCATATGCAAGTAGCCGTATCTTTAATTTTATTTAACTCAAGAACACACGTGTCTTTGACAAACACAAAATCCCATTGTGACCATGGAGCCTTTGTGGCCATTCTTTACCAAATTAGCTGTGCAAGCACTCTTCTCCAGCTCGCGTCATATCTGGAGCTCGAGAGATTCCATTGTTCCGCGCCCTCGGAGTCTTATTAGCTGGTTCCCATTAGCTTCGAAAAGTTCGTAGAGTCTTCCTTGAAGAACCGTGAACTCGGTAGCAAAACATGACCCAAACTTCTTCCCCATAACAAATTAAAGGGGGACATCTTCCCTGGTTCTACTTTGCGTCTCGGGTCGGAGATCTACGGTCCAACGGTGACGATAAGATTTCGTCAAAGGCAATTAAAGTCTCCACGTGGAAAGCTATGTTCGGGGTCGCCATCAAATTGCTTTCCTTTCCTTTCCTCTCCTTTCTCAAAGATGCAACAACGAAGTGCTGGCATATAATTTTCTCTAATACACATGCAGTTTAATCCCACCTTCCTCCATGTCTCTTCTTCTCTATAAAGGATTTTTTTCCCCCTACGTACGTACTGCAAAGGGTGCATTTCCATCGGTATAGATGATATTTTTTAGAGTTTGGAATCCTTAATATTAAAAGGATAATCCTACAAATGATCACAAATATCTGAACTTGGAAACAACTCCTCGTAGAGAATGTTTGGATACTAAACATCGCTCTTTGGCACAATCGAGGCCACTCCGAGAGTAGTAAGAGAGTAGGGAAATAAGGAAAAGTAGCTGGAGAGGATTTATGTGAGAAACCGTCGACCTTAATGCTCTGGTCAAAACGTCAGCCGGTGCATCACTAGGAAAAACATGTAGTAATGCCGGGTCAAGGGACCTGCGGTCAAGGGTCCTGTGGCTTCCCGTTGAGGAAGTCCATAAATAGCAAGAAGTGGATGTGGATGTGGATAAGCATCGGGTGGCGGCGAGGAAGGAAAAAAAAAAGGGCAGCAAGTATTAGTAAAATAATATTATTATCGAGGACATGGTCGTCGTTCATTTGGGGGTGACCGGCGTCCTTTCCAAAAGGGGTTCCACTTTTTGGAGGTTTTTATTAGGTGTGCGCGCATCTTACAACGGGGGGGGGGGGGGGGTTCAAAATCGTGACGTGATTGTTCTACCATGATTTTTAATTATAAGGGTTACTTTTAAATATACCACCTTTATAATAAACATATTGGGCACATGTGTAAGCAATTGAATATCCTCAACTAAAAAAATGTTCAAATATAGTACAAGTGTTAGGAATTAGTTGGCGCACGTCAAAGTTACGCAAAAGTATAACCCCATTTGAAGATGCACGGATTTCGCATTTGCCCGTAACCATTCGTTAGCCTTGGCAAGGTGAATTTGCTATGATCTTGAAGTCGTCCTTGGTCATGGGATAGTCTAGTGATTGTGAAGGAGAAAGAACTGATCACACCTTGGTTAGACAATCTGCCACCGGAAAGAGAGGGTCTAGAGGACTTCGAGACAATCGATATGACCAACCTTTATGTAACCGATGGGGGGCGAATCGCCCTAGTGATTGTGTGATACAACTCTCGAGTTCATTATTACTAGAATCAAGTTACATAGTCTAGGGTGACAAGAATACAGACCTTGAGCAAAAAGAGTGAGGCTAGGATACAAAGTCTAAAATTGAAAGAGGTGAACAGATCTCCATCAAAGATCTGTTGAGCTTTAGAATCAAACCTCTGAGGTGGACGAGCATCCGGAGCTGAGAGCTGTGTCTAGCGATGCCAAGGAAGCTTCTGAATGGGTTTCATACTCGAGACTGATCGGTCTCACATCCTGAGCCGAGATTTTGGGAAGTGCATGTGAGGCCACGAGATGGTCAGGCCAGAGATCTGAGCTTGATAGACGAAAGCTTGAGCGATGGATGCATGAATTTTTCTGGAGGAAAGACCTAGTTGAGGGCATTGGACGGCAAAGGCGAGCGCAAGCGAAAAACCTCCCTCCTGAGACTCGGGATGAGGACTTGGGTGAAGGCCCAGTGTAGAAGCTATATCACCATTTTAGGTGATACACGTGGAGGCTTGCGTTGAAGGACTTCCTGAGTGTCAAGCCATTGTCGACAGTTGGAGGCGGAGGCACTTTGTTGATGGTGAAGCTAGGGCTGACCGCATAAGGACTTTTGGCTGGGGTCCGGAGAGGACCTTGTTGGGCTTCTCCATTGAGCTGTCCAAGGTGGCAACCGCCATGAGTGGATCTTGCCGAACTCTTTTCTATAAGAAAAGTTCTCACTATGGTGGGGGTGCCCCGGGAGAACCCTATAATGTTTAAATTAGTGAGCAAGTGGGAGGAAGGGGAGTCGGTTCTCTGGAGGGTGCATAGGGTGTGTGGAGGCAACCTGGCGAAAAAGGAGGAGCAGGGCCATTGGTAAGGTAGCTTCTTCCTCTTTTTTCTCTGTTAGTTATCCCCTCATTTTCGTTGTGTTGTATGGCATTGCATACCCGAAGGAGGCTACATAGACCTCATTTTATAGACGACGAAGCATGCTGGTGGTAGTAAGGCCTGTAGACCTAAAGAGATTGCATGGAGCAGCGCAGTGAATGGAGTATTGGGGATGGCAGGCTTCTGTATCACACGGGGAACCCATCCACTGACGTTGGCTGGCCATGATGGCTCCCTTTGGAATTCTCGAAGCCACACGAGAGCCCTGGATTGGGCGGTAGTTAGGATACGTGACTGAAATTGATGTGATCGTACGATCCAAAAAATCTCGTAGACTTGACAATACATTGATAATATGCATCTGAGACTCAGCTCTGGTGTCTTGGTTATACACATGATAGGCTGGCAATTGCAGCGTCATCATCACGTCTCGTGAAGATGCATAGTCTGAGACAATGGGAAGCGGGGCGTGTGTCATCAAGGGGTGATCCATAAACGTCACCTACAATCGTAGCTTCCACCGTGGAGTCGCAAACGTTACCACAAATCGTGGCCTTTACTGTAACTACTCAATATATGTGCTGCACCCTTGAGGAGTGATGTAGGGGTAAATAGCTTCCTTTGATTGAGTTGATGCCCTGTCCTCATTTGGCCGAGCTATAGACCATCAGCTAAGTTATAACGACAAAGGTCGAGCTATAGGGTCATTAGATGAGCTATGACTAAAGAGGCCGAACTATAGGGCCATTTGTAGAGCTATCACTTTAGAGGTCGAGCTAAAACGATGGTCGGGGCCAGTTGAGACTCTCCTCATGGCTCGGGATAACGTTGAGGCTCTCCCTATGACGATTCGGGGTTGAGTTAAAACTCAAAATTTTCTAGAGCTAACACTTAGGGGCCTTTCGTTGTTTTTTGAAGAACTTTCCTCCCTGTTCGAAATCTAGCAGAGGGGCTTGTTTGACACATGGGGTGTGTTAGATTTGATAGCTCTTCCTGGGCTCTCAAATAAATGCTCTAAATGAGCGAGGTGGCCGCAAGTGGGTTGGCCTCTTGCCTGTTGGGTTAAGCCGCATTATTAGGCTTTTGGGAAGAAGGGAAAATTCGCTCTTCATCATTTTTAATTATATATGAAATGGCTAAAACAACCTTATAAATAATAAAAGAACAAAACAACGGCCTTTCTTCTATTATGCAAGTTTGATAGCCTCTCCCCTCTCGGACTATGTGACCAGAGGATCAATGATACCTTGATTGAGAGAGAGAGAGAGAGAGAGAGAGAGAGAGAGAGAGTTTTGCTTTGGCTTGGAGTATAACACTGGTACTAATCTTGTCACTCTCCTTCTCCATGGATCGCAACCCCCAACTCTACTCTTTTTGCCTCCTTGGACCCCCTTCTACCCTCACCATTGCCATATGCACCCTCTTCTACATCGGTAGCTTCTCACCTCTAACGTCGTCAGTAACCTCCTTACAATCTTATGCTCCCTCCTCGGCTACACCACCAGCACCTGAAGTGACGTCCCCACTACCATCATCTATTTTTTTGGACTCCTCGTGCCCTACATAAACAACCTAATTATTCTAGAACTTTACTTCTCTAGTAGACCTACTTGGCTTCCTTGCTGTGGATGTTCAGTCTCGAGGTTGCCCTTATCTTAAGCCGGAGTATATGCAAAACCTTGTGCTTTCTCGATGGGAGGCAATTGGGGCGATGTTGAGACCGTTGAGCACTGGTTCCCCTCATTTGGGGTAGCTCAAATTAACTCAACACCACAATACCCTTACCCCACTCATTGTTACAGATGAGGCCCCGATATCAACTGTTTCTTTGACTTTATCTTACTTGGTTATCCCTTAACCACGTTGGAAAATGTCGCTAATGCTATATGACTAATAAGGACATTCACTTGTTTAAGATTCAATGTGAGCCATCTCATTAGCTAGCCATTGAGAGAGAATAATTATATGAGTGAACATTCGTAACATAGTCTAATCGTGTTGAACAACTCAAGTGGCATTTGAACATATTTCTTCGTGATGATATGCAAGTTTTTATATCTCTAAGAGGGGAAAATATGATATTACAGATTCTATCATCAATGGTTTATATGAAACGGGCACTTTAGTTAATTCTGGGTTAGAAGTTTTAACGTGGTGTTATGTTGTGAACCCTCCATATTTTGATGATAACACAGTCCATTCATATTGGACTAACCAAGTTTATAAGTGGATGTGCAGAGAACAGGTCATTTTAGAAAAACTCTCGAGTGTTAAAATGACTAAAAGCTAAACTTTGATGGAGAATTTGATTGGGTTTTGAATTGATTTTGGAGATGAGTGATAGAGGTAAAGTGATGTGTTTATTCACCTCTTTGTAATGAGTCGAACGTAAATTTTAGAAGTGTGTACGAGAAGTTATGACATCTCTAAGTTGATAGGTTCAAGCAATGCAGAATAGGTCAGTCTGGAAAAATCGACCAAGTGTTAATATGACCGAAAGCCAATCTTTAGTGGAGAATTTAATTGTGCTCTGGTGGTCTCTCAAGATGAGAGCTAGTGGTAATCTGTTGTGATACCTTAGCTCTTGGCAATAAGCCCAAGATCATATTTTTTAGATGAGCGTGTTGGAAGATATGGCTATTCAAAGTTGACGATTTCAGATAGTCAAGGTTCTATTACAGTGTTGACACCATCTGTTTTGAAGTCCCGCGATCAATGACACCCAAGAGGGGGGTGAATTGGGTGATAAGAAATTTTACGGAAAGTTTTGGCCTTTTTGAAATATGTGATAGAATGCTAGTTAAAAGATTCAAAACTATTTGAACATAAATTGGATTTATCAAACTCTATATGGTGAGAGATAGATTATGCAAGATGAACGTGGATAAATCCTGAACAATGATATACACTCACACTCGCGTAGAATGGGGATGGGAGAAAAGGACCAAACCACAATTGAAAACACGATGCACAACAGTTTTTAAGGTGGTTCAGATACAACGACGGCAACCTACGTCCACCCCTCACCAAACCCGGTGAGGCTTCACTCGGGGATAAATCCCCAAACGGAGACGACGCTCCAACCACACACGCAGGACGACGCCTGCACACACACACGGGGACGCGCCCCAATACACACACACACACACGGAGACGAAGTCTCTAACACGATCCGACAACCGGATCACCAACACAAACACCAGCTGCCACAAGTGCAGCAATCCACACACACGAGACAGAACGGATCTAAATAGACCCACACACACAAACGCAGATCTAGGAAGATCCACGCACACATACGCGAATCAAATACGACACACACACACACGACCACGGATCCAACAACGATCCACACATACACAAGTTCTTCAGTTTATGACGAACACAAATACAACACCCACAGCATAAAGACGATGAGGCTTAGTTTAGAAAACTCCTGTTTTGGGTTCCCCTTGAATGCATGTTGCGAATCTTTAACGTATCTTCAATCTTCACTTGACCGGGGCTTCAATCCGTGCTTGCTTAGCTTTTCTCCTTGCTTGCTTGCTTGGCTTCTCTTCTTTCTCCCTTAGGCACTCTTCTTGGAATCCTTGCTTGCTTACTTGCTTCTTCTCTTCCTTGGAGGAGGTTGGCTTCAGATATGCCTTCAATGGGTTGAGAATAGATGAAGAACACTTACTGCACGGAGTACTGTTCACTGCTACAGTACCTCTTCTCTCCCTTGGATAGCCTCTCCCCCTTTAGAACTCTCTTGATGCATTAGGGTTTCTAACCCTCTTGTGTTGGTTTTATATCTTTTGAATGGTCCATAGACACCCCCCCACACCAGATCCACAAATCATGGGAGATTGGGTGACTTTAGGATTAAACGAATGGGTGAAGATTCATCTCCACGAGCTTGAAACATGAAGTCAACAAAGGGGGCCTCGGGACTGGCAGTCGACCAGAATTTATGGGGCGGTCGACCGGAACTTGCTGCAGCCAGAACATTTTGGTTCTGGCAAAACCGATCGACCGACCCTATGGTGGCGGTCGACCGAAACCTGTAAAAATCCCATCTTTTCGATTCTGTTAATTCTGGTCGACCGGCCCTGGTGTGTTGGTCGACCGAAATGACTCATACTTGCAAAAATGAAGTGTTAGCCCAAAGAAACATGTCCATAAGTCAAGGGCTTTATGTCCTTATCAATTCCATGAATTTTGGGATTGGATTCAACTTGGTTTATGCATTAGACCATTTGAGCATTTCTCATTATATGAAATCTTCTGAAACAAGTTCAATGCTCACTCTTGAAGTTAACAAATTAAAGGTCGATCCCCGCGACCTGACCGCGCAGGTCGATCCGCGTGCGAGGGCGCACGATAACGAGTTTTGCAAGGGCTTGAAACCTCATGAACTAGGTGCATATGAACACTTTGAAACACACATGTTCTGAGGTGAGGATAAAGTTCTGGGCTAAGAATCAAGAGATAAAACTCAATCATCACAAGTAAATTATTCATGAAATAACCTCATGGAACACTCAATAACAAGGAGTGTATAACAGGGTAAGAGTCTTACCAATGGTTCTTGACAGTACATGACATATACCACCTGTTTTGGATTGTAGAGGAGCAGGGTGCTTATCCACACGTTTGGTTCACCAGGTGACTACCATGAGTTTGATCATGCAAGCAAGATAGTCAGGGTTAATACCATGCTTGTTCACATTAAAGAGGTTGTGAAACCTCTTGCCTCTTGTAAAATCAATTCAATCAAGCAAGAATCGAGACCATGTACCGTTGCCATTTGCCATCTCGATCATATTTAAACATGAATCTACACAGTCATCAAGAACATGTGCAATCAACCATAAGTTTAGTTATCATCACTCAATCACACATTAAGTTTAGTTATCATCAAAACCATAACGCCAACAATCATCAAAACCATAACTCAACATGTTCTTCTTCTGGGTTTGATTTTTTGCAAACAGAATGAAAACAAAATGGTGTCTACACCTTGTGAATTTGACCCAGATATGGGTGATCTTCTACTTGATTTTCTTGGGATATCTTGACCGTTGTTTGAGTTAGAGACTTCCTAAACTCTTCCTAGAGAATCCTAAGATGCCCTAATACTATAAATACATCTAATTAAAAGGATTAAAGTGAAAAAGGGATTGGAAATTTGCAGGAAGGCGGTTGCTTTGGTGTTGTGCCTTATTTTCTCTCAGTTCTTCAATCTTTGAAGCTTCCTCTTGTGCAAGAACGTGAAGGATGACCTAGGAGGCACTCCATCGGCAAACTATGATCATATTCGCTTTCTCATCTTGACTTAAATATGCGTTTTGTGGTGTGTGTGTGCGTGGGAGAAAGTATGTGAGTGTTCTTGAGCGCCCCACTCTAAGGGTGCGTGTGCTGAGGCACGTGTATATATGTATGTGTGGAAGGTGAGCTAACACCTTAATGTCTAGCATGTGTGTGGTTTACTAGAGTTTCTAGTAGTAGATACTAAAGAGATCTTGGGGAGATGACGTAAGTCAACACCTTGCTGTTCCGAATCTCTATAAAAATCGTATTGTCTCCTTATGTGATTGGATCCATCTCTCCTACCTCCCTTATTTGTGATTGTCAATTGTGTGATATGTATTAAAACTTTAAAAATTTGTCAACACCCAATTCATCCACCCTCTTGCGTGTGTTCTATAGCTCCGGACCTTCAATTAGTATCAAACCAAGGTCTCTAAATTAAGGGTGTAACTACCTTTAGAGGGATCCAAAGCTATAGCTCACACTAGGAATACTTTCTTGTTTGGTGAAGGATAATCTACTGTTAGTCCTCCTTTTCTCAATGGATCCAATTATAGCTACTGAAAAAATTGTAAGACTACTTACATGAAAGTCATTGATTATGAGATGTGGAGAGTAGTAGAGGTTGGTCTATATGTTCCAATAAGGAAACTCGAAGAGTGGGGAGCTGAGGACTTTAGAAAAATGTCAGTTGATTTTAAAGCCATACAAACTCTTCATTGTACACTTGGTGCTAATGAATATAATCAAATTTGCATGTGTGAAACAACCAAAGAGATATGGGAGAAACTTCAAGTCACATACGAAGATACTTCTCAAGTCAAGGAGACAAAGATAAATCTTATTGTCCCCAAATATGTATTGTTCAAGATGGAGGAAAACGAGAGCATCGGGCAAATGTTCACAAGATTTGGTGATATTATAAATGGGCTTAAGACATTGGGTAAGATATACTCAAACTCCAATCTTGTTCGTAAAATTCCCCATTCTTTACCATCTTCTTGGAATGCCAAAGTCACTGCTATTGAGGAAGCTAAAAACCTGTCTACTCTTGATTTGGATGAACTAACTTATGAAATAAGCATGAGAAGAAATCAAGAGGAAGAATCAAACAAGAAAAAGAACAATGTGACCTTCAAGTTTGCATCTAAAAATATATCTTCAAGCGAGGATAAGGTAAGTGATAGTCTAGATAAAGAAGAAATAGCGTTCCTCTTAAGAAAAGTAATAAAATTCCTCCTAAAAAAGATGACTCGGTCATGATGGTAAACTAAAGGTGAGCAAACATTCCTTTTTTTTTAAAGGGGGAGACCCCTAGGACCAATGAAGTTATTTGCTACAAGTTCAAAAAGTTAGGACACACGAGAGTGTAGGCGCCAAAAATTGGATCCGGGTGATGATAGTGCACTGATCGGCAGAAATGGACACTAGGCTGAACCGCAAATGTAGAACTCTACCGAGACGAATTCAACACTACAGTGCAATGCTAGAAAGTGATCGCCAAAGAATTTTACCTGCTTCCCACAGGAAGGATGATCGCGCAGTAGCCTTTAGGGAGGGAGATCGTGGTGTTCCGCATTCTCCATTCTCGGCCGGTCAAGAACGAAGAGCCCTATTGTTCGTTGCACCAAAATCCTGAAACACAGTTACAAAAGGAGAGAAAAGACTACCATTAGAACTAGTAAAGTGCAGTAAATGTTCAGAAAATGATGGTGAAGTAAAAATTGGTAGTGGTGTTTACCTAGAGCGGGTGTTGGGAAGGGGGGATAGCTAAGACTTTCGACTACACACCTCCCATTTTATTTTGGATTGAAACCTCTATATTTTGGGTGCTAAAGGGAGTTCTAACATGCGAAGTAAATGATAAACTATGCAAACAAGCAACTATGTATGTAGCAGAATGAAAATGGATGAGGAAGAAGAGAGGACTGCTCGTCAAATCAGGAAGGCGGCCAGATGCATGGCCATTTCGGGGAGCTGGGCAGCCAACGTCCTGATTGTTCAGATAAACTAGGCGGCCAGGGATGTGGTCATCCTCTATTGGAGAAAGGAACTCCGATAACACGCGCTGATGACCACCCGTAGAGAACTCTTGTGCATCTCTTGGCTTTCGTCTCGCTATAGGAAGGTAGCAGAAAAAAGTGGAGATCACTCACAGCTCACAGGGTCGCTCCCTCGAACTGTTCCTATGCTCTAGGCTCTCTCCTTTGATCTATCCTCCTCTCCCCCTACCCCTAGGGCGCCATGGGGCATTTTCCGGGGATAGGACATTTCCCTCCGTGATTTGATGTTAAAAAGCATGTCAAGATCTGTGTAAACAACTCCTGGGCCAATCTCAGGGCAAGGACGTGCGTGCTTGCTCGTGCAGCATCCCCCTAGAGTGGGTGGCACCGTGGGAAGTGTCCCCGGAGTGGAGGAGAACGTGGGACGTGAGTTTGATAGGAGGTGACCAGAAGGTGGCCAGATCGCTGACCGTTTACATGAGATAGACGGCTAGATCACTGACCTTCTTCCGATCTGAGTGGCCATTGGTCTGGCCATCCAGGATTTGATGGGCGGCCATCGATCTGGCCACCCAGCCCATGGATTTAGCCCATTTTCAATGTTTTGGGCCCAATAAAGGTATCAGGTTGGACTTAAAAGCTCGAGAAATCAATATGTAACACCCATGATTTTTGGATCAGGAATCCATGGGTCTCAGAGCATTTCCGTGGGTCCGGAATTGCGTTGTGTAATTAAATCTGATTTTTAGTTATCAGACCTTCAGACTCCTGTGTAGAGTGAACCGTTGTGTTTCCGAGTTTCGGGATGTTGTAGGCGCGTTGTGCGTTTTCCGAGGATCGTGGGGATGATTTTTCTCATTTTTCTATTTTTTGGATTTTTAAATCCCAAAACATTTTCCTATTTAAACCCCTAAACACCCCCTCTCCCCTCATTCTCTCATTTCTCTCCCTCTCTCCTCCCGTTTCTCTCTTTCTCTCCATCTCTTCTCCGGGCGGCCGATGGAGCTTGAGGCGGGTGAGGTGGAGGTGATGTGGGGTAGTGAGGGGCGAGGATAGAGCGAGGAATGGGGTGGTGGCACGACGTGCTTCTTCCGTGGATTCATGAAGCCGACGTTGGTTCGAGGGCCGTTTTCTCATGGAATCAGTGTCCTCAGCATGGGAAGTCATCGTGAGAGGTAGGGGGATGGATCCCTGGTCCTTGCATTCTATTTTCCCATGGTTTGTAGGCCGCGGTGAGGCTGAGAGTGGGTTTTCCTTCAATTCGGGGCGGTTTTTCCATGTTTAGGGTGAGTGTCGATCTTCACCAGATCAGGCGATGTTTCCCCATTTATTTACATGCATTTTGTGGTTTAGGAGCTGGGGCAAGGTCCCCGATGTTTCCCCCCTTGATCGGGATCGAGTGGGGCGTGGAATAGGACCCCTCGGTCGGGGTCGGGTTGAAACATCGCTGGTTTCGGCCGACCGACCGGGGGAGTTCGGTCGACTGAATCGGTTCGCCATGGTGGGCTGACCGTGTTGGAACGATCGACCGACCCCTGAGGGCCAGTCGACCGATCCCCTGTTGGTAGGTCGACTGACCCCAGGGGTAGGTTGACCGAAACCCAATTCTTTTGCCCTTTTTGGCCGCCGGTCGACCGGGTTGAGACCCTCTGGTTGACCTTTGGCCCCGTGGATGTCCCAAACATCCCGTGGGGATCGAGATCGTGTTTTTGGGTGTCTAGAGGAATTATGATATCTCGATTAGCATGCCCATATGGTTTTGAGGGTCTGGGTGATCCCGTGTATTCCAGGCTTCCCCGTTGTGCTAGATCGAGTCACCGTGTATTCATGTACGTTAGGAGGGCTGTCCCTGCACATTGTTAGCTTCTTCGGAAAGTGATTTCTGTGTGGGCCATGCGTATAGCCAGTGACCGAGAGTCCAGTGACCTAGCAAGGAGTTGGGGGCTTAGTCTCCCTTAGAGAGGGAATGGACCTGGCGGTTGTGAGCCACCTTAAGAGTCCTTTTGACCGTGATTTCTGACTCTTGGACGAGGGTGGTTTAACGACATGGTGCCGTATGATACAACGGCCTTGGGATGAGTCGCATGACTCTATGGCCGTTGGATTAGCAAGTCTAGCTAGTCGTCCTGAGTCTGGTGGCACTATGCCACCCTGTGTTCTGTGATACTTGCGATGGGTGCGTGCGTAGCCCATTTCTACTTCGGTGTTTCCTCTCTACGGAGAGTTCCCACGCCGAGTGACTTACCCACGAGTCGTAGTTTGCCTGGGCACGCATGTGCCGACCCGCTTGGGAGCGATGGAGAGCTAGACCTAGGAGAGACGGTTTTAGGCTGTTGTCGTAGGGCCTCCCATTGTGGTGGCTCGAGTCTGGGCCGGGAGGAAAATCAGATAGAGGGCCTGACGTAACAAAGTTAGTCAATGTGTGCATACGTGGTCGGGGACTTCAGATGCGTGCTGAAAAGCATGACCCTGACTAGACCATTGTCCTTGTGTTACTTGTACGATATCTCAGTTTCCGCCTAGGGTGAGCAGGAAGACACCTGAGGTGTGAACTAAGTCGTCAGTGGATGCATCCGGCCTTGCTTCTAGTGGGCAGGTTCAATTCTCCCGTCACGTGACACATGACTCTCTTGACTCGAGGTTTGGTTTTCCGTCAGCGAGGACGTGGTTCTTCGGGTGGTTTCTATATACCTTTTCTGATGTTGAGGTCTAGGGTTCCTGGTAGAGTCACTGAGGTTTCACCCGTGGACAACATAGAGTTCACGACAGCGAGGTTGTGACTGTACCTAAGAGCACATGATTTTGGGTTGGGCCTTCGTCAGTGAGGACGGGCCTTCACGATAGAGATGTCGTGGTTTTTCCTTCCTAGTAGTGTAGTTAGGGTTTCTCGTTGGTTTGGCGGTCCCCGACTGTGAGATCGGGGTTTACTTTTCGTTTCGTTACCGTTATCGGCTTAGAGGGCCGTGGTTCCATTGGCTGCCATTGTTACTGTTCTTGCTATGGCTGTTACTTCTGTCGTTATTGTTGCTGTTGCTACTCCTGTTGCTATTGTTATCGTTATTTCCGTTATCGCTGCTGTTTACCGCCGTTGTTTCGTGGTGAGAATTCGCGGGACCCCTACTGAGCTAATAAGATTAGGCTCATCCCTTTCTTTTCAGGTGTTACGATTCATCCTCAAGATCCAGAGGTGTAGCGCGGAGGTTCGGAGTTGCCAGCTTGCCAGAGCTGGGGGCGTACCTGACGATTGAGTACGCTTCTTTCCCTGTATACTGTATTTTGTGGACTGGACTCTATAGTTAATTTATTAATTAAAAATATAATTTATTTCATGTTACTTAAACAGTTATATTTGTAGTTATTTCTTTCATTATTTTTAATTTCAATGTACCTCTACACACCAATTAACCCTTCTGAGCCTTCCGACTCATGGGTGGCGGGTCAGGATTCGAATAGTATCGGGTAATCCCTGGTATCTGAATCTTGGGTCGTTAATTACATAATACATCCAAAAAATTGTGTCACTTATATGGTGACTAAATCAAGGTCTATGGGATGGCCGAAATTAGGCATCTACAAATGCCCCTTCGGAACGTCCATTTTCCAAGGGAGCCCAATGGAGTGATAAATGAGTGTTTCAGAAAAACACGAGCCTAATTTGAGCATCCCGCTCAAGGAAATCTTTGTATTAATTCATTATTCTTTTGATGGATGTCTTATTATAAATAAACTTAATTAATATAATTTTTCTTAGGCGAATTATTTATTCAATTATCTTATTGCTTGCATCTCTTTCATTATTCTTGATAGCTCAATAAATTATTTAAGAAAATCAATTGCTTATGACTCTATCTTATAGCTCTGAATTCTTAAGATATCTAATTTCATCTTAGTCATATGGTTAAAAGATTCTATACTTCTAAGACTAAGATCAAAAACATTTATTTTTGAATTCAAGCTATCTGTCTGATATTTTTAAGATAGCTATCAATCTAAATACTTAGCATATATCAGCTATCTATCTTATATTGCTCTCTATTCAGTAGATAGCTGTATGTTAATAAATTCACTAAGTCGTTGATAAACTTCCATCTAAACGACTATGTTATATAACGACAAAAAGGTTGAACGACTATCTTAGTAAAATTTGAAATTCAAATAACAGCTATTGCAGAACATATGAGAAACGATACTCTATTTTCTGCTTCTGATAAACACTTGACTAAAAGTTTGGAAAGGTCAAGCTCTTTATTATGTTTCAGGTTGTCTAACAAAAGCATAATACTCCGAGACACGTTTTAGTAGTAGCAGAATTGAAGTGAGTATTTTAATATGACATTACTTGGCCTTCTCATTTTTACAAAATAAATAAGTACCCTTCTATTGTCTGACAATCCCAGGAAAAAGGAAGACCTACAAAAAAAGACGCTAACACAAAGGATATGCTGAAATGGAAGATCTTCTCTTCAAAAAAACATTTGAAATCAAATAGAGAGATCTTATGCATGTCCCATCACTTAGAAAGTACGCATATCTTTGCAAAGTAGCTACATAAAGCTATGTAATGGAAACAAGCTTAGGAAGAAAATGAAGCTCTCACTTTCTCTCTAAAGATCTCCTGGATGAGTCTAACGGTTGGCAAACTGTGTCTAACGTTCTCTAGGTAGAGTCTGTAATGGACCATTATTCAAAAGAGTTATAAAAGGAGCAAGCCAAGCAACCAAGAAATGAGCTACGCTAATTAGAGCATATATGCACATACCCATTCAGCCAAGTAGCCGAGCAAGGCCGAGCAAGTACATCCACGATCACATCTTTTCCAGTAGGCTCACATTGTGTGCGTTGAGAAAAGCTGAAAGCCAACTTCAGTCTCAACCATCATTGCTACAGAGTGCTCGACATGAGGAAGAAGCTGAACAAGATCTTCACTCCAACCTTGCTTCTTCTCTTAAAGCTTTTACTTTCCGTTCAAGACCGCTGTATCTTATTCTGATTTCTTCGTCTTGAACATACTGTGCTTATTGTACACACCCTGTCTTTTGTAGAGACATTATCTATGTAACCTCCTTTAAAGAGGTGTTCTTCTCCTTGCAGAGAGAAGGTCTTGTTTGAGGGCAAGACAACATGCAGGAGGTTGGTATATATCCTATAGGTCGGGCTGAACCTAAGAGTTAGTTGGGGTCTTTGTGAAAAGATACCTGCGGTGTCACCGAACACCTGATCAAAAATGGCTGGATCTGGCTAACCCATAAGTCAACTGGGGTTCTAGTGAGAGGATGTCAGTGGTGAGCTGAACACCTTGCCAAAAATAACATTTTTCTTATTCCCGGTTGGGGGAGATAGTGAAAATCTTAGTAGTTACTGAGTACTGGACGTAGGGCTGATATAGATTAACGTCGAACCAGTATAAATTCCTTGCATCCCTTATGTGATTACTTTTGTTGTTATATTCCTGCATATTTAGCTTTCGCTATACACAAGTTTCCACTATCACTTAAATGATTTGATTGGATTAATCATTATCACCTTGGTTAAGTAATATCTTACTGTGATTAATTTTTATAAATCCATTCACCCCCATTGGGTTAACAGCCATTTACTGGGTAATATCGTTCCTTCACAACCCTTGCAGGATAATGCTCTCAGCTCACCAAGTCAGAAAAAAGAAGAACACAGAGCACGACGACCACAAGCAAAGAGAAAAGTGAAGAAGGAGAAGAACCATTCATTGTCCCCTCGGGGAAGAGTATAAGGTAAGGTTTTAGTCATCTGTCTTCAGGTCATACAAGTCAGGGGTGATCTTTAGCACCCCTTTGATATCGTATAGGTGGTACATGGACCTTGTACAAGGTTGCTTTCCAGCCCACCAGGTAGCCTTGTCGGAAGTCATCGGAGCCTTCCTCCTCTCTCCCCACTTGCGAGGAGCTCCCTTCGAGTAGTGGCTTGTCTCAGAGGCGTGGGCGCTTAGACACTTCCTCTTCCGTGCTTGAAGATGACTCATGTGCTTGGCTCGCCATCTCTCCAGCCAACATGAGCCTCCCCAAAGAGCTGCTATGTAATGCCCCGGATTTTTTGGATATTTTTCGGATCATTTTAGTGGGTCTCGGAGTGTATTTTGTGCTTTACACGTGTTTTTCTCTGATGTGCCTTCGGAACTCTTTGCAGGGTAAACCGTGGCGTTCTCCGACTCCGGGATGTTACCACTGCGTTGTGTTCCTTCCGAGGATCGCGGAGGTAATTTTTCGTAATTTTCTGAATTTATGCAATTTTCGGGTTTTCCTATATATACTAACCATTTTCTCTTTCCCCCTCTCATTCTCTCTTTCTCACTCTCTCTCATCTCTTTCTCTCCCCCTCTCCCCGGGCGGCCGACGGTGGCGGAGGAGGGCGAGGCGGCGATGGCGGGAGGCGAGGAACGGGGAACGGGTCGAGGATCGAGGGCCGGTGGCGCGTGGAAGCTCGGCTGCGGGTTCGTGGAGTGGCGAGGGCTTCACGGCATTTTCTTCGTGGATCGGCGTCCACGGTGCGCGAAATCTTCGGTGGAGGTAGGGTGATGGACCCCCAGCTCGTGCTCTTCCTTTCCCGCGAGTTTGATAGGCCGTGGTGAGCCGAACGGGTCGTTTGGGGCATTTTGGGGAAAATCATGTTTTGGGGAGTGATCGCCCGATCTAGCGATTCGTTGCGTTTTAGGCCGATCCGAGGCCATAGATGCATGCTAGGGGTTGTTGGGGAGCTTCCCCTATGTTTTTCCCCTCATCCGTGGATGTTTGGGGGCGTGGCTTGGATTTTTGGGGTTTCCCGCCGTTCCCGATTTTCCGAATTGGTCGCGATCCACCAGAAACCGCTACCATCTGGTCGCAGTCCTGGGAGAACCGCTTTCACCCTTGTGTTTGGGTCGGAAGGCCTTCGAGCGTCGCGGTCGTGCGATAGACCGCTTTTGTCTGGTCGCGGTCAGGGGATGACCGCTACCACCTGGTCGCGGTCCTCGGGCGACCCCTACCAGCGGGGTTGAGCGTGGCTGGTCGCGGTCGTGAGGCGACCGTGACAGCATGGTCGCGGTCGCCGGTCGACCGCTACCATCTGGTCGCGGTCACCAGGTGACCACTACCATGTTCTGGTTCTTGTTTGCGCTGTTTTGACCTCCGGTCGACCCGGTTGTGACCTAGTGGTTGACTTTAGGTCTCGTGAGTGTCTCGGACACCCCGTGGAGTTCCGTGACCGTGTCTTTGGGTGTCCAGAGGTCCCACTTACCTCGTTTTGCATGTCTAGAGCTTAAGGGTCCAAGTGACCTTTTAACGCTCTGATTGTGTTGTGTTGGTCTCCGGTCGACTCGGTTGTGACCCAGTGGTCGACCTCCGGCCTTGTGAGTATCCCGGACACCCATGGGTTCTTTGTCTGTGTTTTTGGGGTGTCTGGAGGGACCGTGTTGCCTCGATTAGCGTGCCCGTAGGGGTGGTGGGTCCGGGTGACCCCACGTGTTCCGGACTTTCGTGTTACGCTTGATCGAGTCACCGTGTATCGGTGTGCGTGCGGTGGGGTCTCCCCCGCATGTCGTGGGTTTCCTTTGGAAGGCGATTCCCATGTGGGCCATGTGCTTGGCCTTAGACTGCGAGTCCAGTTATCCGGCCTGGGGCTGGAGGTTTCCCGCTTGCTTCAAGATAGGAAATCGTCGTGGTGGCTTGTGTGCTGCCCTGGGAATCGTACTTCTGTGTTTTCCGTGTGGCCGTGGTCCCTTGCGTTCCCTTCCTGAGGGAACAGTCTTGGTGGCTTGTGTGCTATCTCGGTATTCGTGATATCGTGGTTTTAGACCTAGAGATTGGGCTAGATCGACGGCCTTGTGCTGTTGCGTGCAACGGTCTTGACCCCGAGTCTTGTGACTCAAGGACCGTTGGCTGTAGTGTGTCTAGAGGACTGTCCAGAGTCCAGTGGCTTAAGTGCCACTCGAGTTTTCTCAACTCTAGCGCACGGTGCGTGCGTGGCCGTGGACTGTGAGTCCCGTTTCTTCTCCGACTGTGGTCACCGTGCGACGGGGCCGGTACGTGGGGTGGTCCCCGTACGTCGTCGGATTCAGACGTTATTTTTCGTTGACTTGAGAGTCTACTCCTTTGTGACCCTCCACTAGTCGTAGCCTACCAGTACGCGTGTGCTGGTCGCACCAGGGAGTGGTGTACGGGCTGACCTTTAGAGACGGTTTATGGACCGGTTACCGTTGGGCCCCACGTCTTGCAGCCAGAGTCCGGCTGAGGGGAAAACCGGTCAGAGGGCCAGACCTAGGACACGTGGTCTGTGTGTGCACACGTGGTTGGGGACAGTGGACGCACGTCGACGGGCGTGACCCCAGCTAGTCACTTGTTTGTGGTTACTTGTACGGTGTTCGCGCCTCGGGTAGGACCTACCACGTCAGGCGGTTCACCTGCGGTGCGGTGTAAGACGTCAGGGGACGCTACCGGCTGTGCTTCTAGTGGGTGGTACTCCTGTCGAGTACGGAGTGACAGACTGTCAGTTTCCGTGACTTTGACCTTCGGGTTTCGGTCGTGTTGACCGTTGAGTTTCGGTTGGTTCGCCGTGACGCGTGTGTTGGTTTTCGCGTCATGAGATTAGTGCTAGTGGCTTTACCGAGGTTGGGTCTTGTTGTGCGGTACCCGCGATCGGATGGTCGGGGTTGCATCTTGGACAGCGTGTCCAGGTTGGCTGTCCGAGGGACAGGCCTCTACGGCGTGGTTGCCGTGTGTTTTTACTTCGGTAGGTGGTGCTAGCGTGGTTTGGTAGCTTCGACTGCGTGGTCGAGGTGTGCCTTCTGGTACAGTAGGAGTAGCTGTAGTGCCGAGTTTTTGACCGGCCACCAGTTTGCTGTTCCTGCTGTAGTTGTAGCTCTCTCTTCCGCTACCGCCGTTGTTTCCGGTTGGGGTTCCGCGGGATCCCTGCTGAGTCTCTGTTTGGAGACTCATTCCCTGCTTTTCAGGTGTGGCGGTTCTTCCTCGAGGTTCGAGGGTGCGGAGCGGAGGTTCTCTGTTGCCAGCTTGCCGGGCCGAGTGTTCACTTGGCATGTGGTACGTTTTTACTACTTTAGACTGTACTTTCTGTTGGACTGGACTCTGTTGTAGCTGCAGTTGTTCTTTCTTTCAGCTTGTTGTTGTTGATTGTCCTGCTTTATTTCTTATTTCTTTGTGCCTCCACACTCCTTTTAGCCCTTCCGAGCCCTCCCGGCTCGTGGGCGGCGGTGCGAGTCTCGGGTTATCGGGCCTTCCCGGTAATCGGATTCTCGGGTCGTTACAGCTGGTATCAGAGCGGTGGTTGTGGACGTACATAGGAATTCGAAATATTGCAGTGATCAGAGTCCATAAGGTCCAGTACAGTCGGCAGCTGGCATAGGGTTTTGTGCTTATTTTTCCGCTTTGTTTCTCGCTTGAGAGCTTGGGTGCGCTGTGCGGCGCTGTGAAGGTGGTTGTTGTCCGCGGCTTTCATGCCAGCATGGGGTCTAAGGATTGAGGTTGAGAGCCTTCTCCCTCATCGGTGATGGCCCTGGTTGTGCTGCGTTGGGCAGAGGTTGCTGGCAGGTGTGAGCTCGCGGTGCTGCGTTCGAGGAATCTGCGGCGTGGTCAGGTGGCTGGTGCAGACGGTTCGTGTTTAAGTGGCCGTGAGCGTGCTTCGAGGGAGCTGCTGTCGGGTTTTGGCCACTCCAGCTTGAGATTTATCCCGCCCCTGAGGTGTTCAGGTTGTGGTTTAAGGTGGCAGAGCGGGCGTTCTGATCGAGAAGTGTGCTCGGGTGAGCGGAGGATCTTCTCGGTGAGCTGCTGATTTGTCGAGCCTGATGTTCTTGTTGTGCTCTGTGGCATCAGAAATGATGTGTCGGTCACAGTTGTTTTACGAATTTTGAGGCAAGATTGGGCTGTGGTGTCCCAGTAAGTCTTGCTCCTGCGCTCTTGTGTGCGAATGGGGTGTGTTCGCCCTAGAGTTGGTTTGAGATGTGAAGGTTCCGCGGTGAGTTTCGGGACTCGAGGATGAGCGTCGGCGGTTGTCGTTACGGCTCGTGTTGCGGCTCTTGGCGTGGCGTGTTGCAGTTCGAGGAATTACAGCGGTGGTGCATCGAGAGATGCTGTGATTGTGGTCCGACGTGACACTCGTCGAGTGTGTCGGAGGCGCTGACCTGATGGAAGCGATGGTTTTCCTTGGTGCTGGATGGTGCTGCTTCCAGCGTGCGCGAGGTTCGGGGTCAGGTCGAGCGTGGAGTCCTTCCGTTGGTCGGAAGTGCGTTTGGTCTCCCCTTGGTTGGAGAGATTGTGTTGGGTTAAGGTTCGTCGTCTTGCATTGCGTGTTCGGATTGGTTGGCCTTGTATGCCATGAAGTCCGTGCGAGACGTGCTCCTTGTCTTGGCAAGGCGGTTGCCTGTGAGAAGTTGTGCCCATTCCCTTGTCGTGTGAGGGTGCTGGCGCTGTTCCGGAAGGACGAGTGCTGGGTGGGCGGTGTTCGCTTTCTCGGCTGTGCACGTGAATCAGAGTGCGCAGCGGAAGCGTAGTGGGCTTGAGACCCATTGGTTCAGGATCGTAGCGTTGGTTGCTACGGGCGGATTCCTGAGTTCGCGTTGAGCATCGGAGGATTGGTTCCTCTGTGTGAAACGTGTTGTTGCCGTGCCGTTGCCCGAGATATCATGGTGGTGGGCATTGGCAGGATGGAGTGTTGGGAAAAGTGCTGGCTAGTGCGCCGCATGAGTACCCTGTTCCTGTGAAGGAAGCCGTGTCAGGCGTCGGTATTGGACCGGGATGAGGTTGTTGAGGATGTCGCCTGACGGAGGTCGAGGATGTGTTGGTCAGAGTCGGTGGCTTGGCGCCCGACTTGTGTTCCCAGTCGTGTCCTCGGATGAGATCATTTTTGGGGAAGTGGTCTCTGGCAGACTATGGGTCCCGGTTGGCGGCTACGAGTGGCTGGTGAGCCTAACCGTGTGACCGACCACAGCAGTGTCTGTTGGTTCTACGGTCTTATCGGATTGTAACGGTGAGATGTTTATTGCTTAGGGACCCGTGAGCACTGTTCAGGTGGTGTCACGTGGCTCTGTGGTAAGGGCGGAATCGGGATTGGCGGGTGTCCACTTGGATTGATCGAAGGATTTGATGAGACCAGATGGATGAGTGACGCCTGTGGGCGGAGGCCTTTTGTGAGATTAGAGTCGGAGGATGGTCCTTGATAGGACGTTGGTGTCGCAATGGTTATCCCTGGTTTGGTGACCAGCATGGGGTGGTTCCCCTGTGAGTCTGAGTCGACCGAGGTGATGACTGGAGGCACCATGATTTGTCATTTGGTTTCGTCGTGCTCCCCGAGAGGGTCGAGTTGGAGCGATGTTCGAGCTCGGATGCGGTGTCTGAGAGGAGTGCAGCTCGAGATGCGGCATCAGTCTGTGTGGGAGTCGACGGATGGCTTGCTGAGGTTTGGAATGTTTCCTTTGGACCCGGTCGAGGACCAGGAAAGAAGGAAGAAGCTGAGCAAGCGAAGGTTTCCCGTTGACGAGCAGTTGGTGACCAGTGGATGATCTTTTCAGAGACAGAAGATGCTGGTTGTTGGGGCTCGAGCGTGGCGAGAGCCGTGTGCCAGCGAGACCTTTGGTGGTCGTTTCTGTGATGTGCCTTTCCGGATGGGATCTGGGCTTTGTCGAAGTTTGTCTTCTGACAAGAGTTGGCACAATGTTATGTCCGGCTTTCGGCTTGCCATGTGTGAGGTGTTTCTTGGTGCTGAGCCGATGTTCTGGTTGCGGTCTGCGGAGAGGACTGCTTGAGTTGGTGGAGGCTCTGTTTCGGTTGCTCCCTTGAGGAGGGTGTGCGACCTGTCAGCTAGTTGTGAAGCTGATGTGTGTTTTGTCTACCGACCTTTGGATGGATCGGTAGCTGTTTCTCGTGACGAGGGTTGTGTTTCCTCGGTGAGCGAGATCGTGGCTGCGGCGCCATGGTGGATTCTCGCGTTGACTGAGGTGATGCCGGGCTGTGTCCTTTGGTATATACCAGCTCTGTTGGCCAGTGTGCTCGGCGCGAGGAGCGAGGTGTTGATTGCGACTGTAAGTCTGGCTGTGTCGCTGAGGATCGGTGTTTTCGTGAGGATCGAGGTTTTCTGTGCTGGGGCTCTGACAGCGTGTCAGTTGATTCAGTGTTCTTCCCTTGGGACTTCGTGATTGGTCGTGAATTTCGAGGACGAAATTCCTTTAAGGGGGGAGGGCTGTAATGCCCCAGATTTTTCGGATATTTTTTGGATCATTTTAGTGGGTCTCGGAGTGTATTTTGTGCTTTACACGTGTTTTTCCCTGATGTGCCTTCGGAACTCTTTGCAGGGCAAATCGTGGCGTTCTCCGACTCCGGGATGTTACCACTGCGTTGTGTTCCTTCCGAGGATCTCGGAGGTAATTTTTCGTAATTTTTTGAATTTATGCAATTTTCGGGTTTTCCTATATATACTAACCATTTTCTCTTTCCCCCTCTCATTCTCTCTTTCTCACTCTCTCTCATCTCTTTCTCTCCCCCTCTCCCCGGGCGGCCGACGGTGGCGGAGGAGGGCGAGGCGGCGATGGCGGGAGGCGAGGAACGAGGAACGGGTTGAGGATCGAGGGCCGGTGGCGCGTGGAAGCTCGGCCACGGGTTCGTGGAGCGGCGAGGGCTTCACGGCGTTTTCTTCGTGGATCGGCATCCACAGTGCGCGAAATCTTCGGTGGAGGTAGGGTGATGGACCCCCAGCTCGTGCTCTTCCTTTCCCGCGAGTTTGATAGGCCGTGGTGAGCTGAACGGGTCGTTTGGGGCGTTTTGGGGAAAATCATGTTTTGGGGAGTGATCGCCCGATCTAGCGATTCGTTACGTTTTAGGCCGATCCGAGGTCATAGATGCATGCTAGGGGTTGTTGGGGAGCTTCCCCTATATTTCCCCCTCATCCGTGGATGTTTGGGGGCGTGGCGTGGATTTTTGGGGTTTTCCCGCCGTTCCCGATTTTTCGAATTGGTCGCGGTCCACCAGAAACCGCTACCATCTGGTCGCAGTCCTGGGAGAACCGCTTTCACCCTTGTGTTTGGGTCGGAAGGCCTTCGAGCGTCGCAGTCGTGCGATAGATCGCTTTTGTCTGGTCGCGGTCAGGGGATGACCGCTACCACCTGGTCGCGGTCCTCGGGCGACCGCTACCAACGGGGTTGAGCGTGGCTGGTCGCGGTCGTGAGGCGACCGTGACAGCATGGTCGCGGTCGCCGGTCGACCGCTACCATCTGGTCGCGGTCACCAGGTGACCACTACCATGTTCTGGTTCTTGTTTGCGCTGCTTTGACCTCCGGTCGACCCGGTTGTGACCCAGTGGTTGACTTTAGGTCTCGTGAGTGTCTCGGACACCCCGTGGAGTTCCGTGACCGTGTCTTTGGGTGTCCAGAGGTCCCACTTACCTCGTTTTGCATGTCTAGAGATTAAGGGTCCAAGTGACCTTTTAACGCTCCGATTGTGTTGTGTTGGTCTCCGGTCGACTCGATTGTGACCCAGTGGTCGACCTCTGGCCTTGTGAGTATCCCGGACACCCATGGGTTCTTTATCTGTGTTTTTGGGGTGTCTGGAGAGACCGTGTTGCCTCGATTAGCGTGCCCGTAGGTGTGGTGGGTCCGGGTGACCCCACGTGTTCCGGGCTTTCGTGTTACGCTTGATCGAGTCACCGTGTATCGGTGTGCGTGCGGTGGGGTCTCCCCCGCATGTCGTGGGTTTCCTTTGGAAGGCGATTCCCATGTGGGCCATGTGCTTGGCCTTAGACTGCGAGTCCAGTTATCCGGCCTGGGGCTGGAGGTTTCCCGCTTGCTTCAAGATGGGAAATCGTCGTGGTGGCTTGTGTGCTGCCCTGGGAATCGTGCTTCTATGTTTTTCGTGTGGCCGTGGTCCCTTGCGTTCCCTTCCTGAGGGAACAGTCTTGGTGGCTTGTGTGCTATCTCGGTATTCGTGATATCGTGGTTTTGGACCTAGAGATTGGGCTAGATCGACGGCCTTGTGCTGTTGCGTGCAACGGTCTTGACCCCGAGTCTTGTGACTCAAGGACCGTTGGCTGTAGTGTGTCTAGAGGATTGTCCAGAGTCCACTGGCTTAAGTGCCACTCGAGTTTTCTCGACTCTAGCGCACGGTGCGTGCGTGGCCGTGGACTGTGAGTCCCGTTTCTTCTCTGACTGTGGTCACCGTGCGACGGGGCCGGTACGTGGGGTGGTCCCCGTACGTCGTCGGATTCGGACGTTGTTTTCCGTTGACTTGAGAGTCTACTCCTTTGTGACCCTCCACTAGTCGTAGCCTACCAGTACGCGTGTGCTGGTCGCACCAGGGAGTGGTGTACGGGCTGACCTTTAGAGACGGTTTGTGGACCGGTTACCGTTGGACCCCACGTCTTGCAGCCAGAGTCCGGCTGAGGGGAAAACCGGTCAGAGGGCCAGACCTAGGACGCGTGGTCTGTGTGTGCACACGTGGTTGGGGACAGTGGACGCACGTCGACGGGCGTGACCCCAGCTAGTCACTTGTTTGTGGTTAGAGGGTGCGGAGCGGAGGTTCTCTGTTGCCAGCTTGCCGGGCCGAGTGTTCACTTGGCATGTGGTACGTTTTTACTGCTTTAGACTGTACTTTCTGTTGGACTGGACTCTGTTGTAGCTGTAGTTGTTCTTTCTTTCAGCTTGTTGTTGTTGGTTGTCCTGCTTTATTTCCTATTTCTTTGTGCCTCCACACTCCTTTTAGCCCTTCCGAGCCCTCCCGGCTCGTGGGCGGCGGTGCGAGTCTCGGGTTATCGGGCCTTCCCGGTAATCGGATTCTCGGGTCGTTACATGCTATGCCTCTGTGAAGAATGACAAAGTCCTTTTCCGACCTTAAGGCCCTTGATGCCTCTATTTATAGCAGAAAGAGAGCACCTCTTGAGGTCACAGGAGGGCCACCCAACGGCTGGCGTAGGTGCATAGTCCTCGAGCCACGTGATAAAGTAACCTCGCTAGTCACACCCCTAACTCTGATGTGATGGACCAAAGACTAAGGCACACTCCAACTTCCCAAGCAACTTCGAAACCATGCGAAGAACGCAAAGGCAGAGTGGACCAAAGAAGGTTCCTTTCATTCCGTAAAAGTTAAATTACAATTTTGGGCATGCTATTTGGATGGGCCCCTCAGAAAAGGGAAGGAAAAGAAAGAGAAGAGAAAACAAAAGAAAAGGAGGAAAGGAAAGGGCAGGTGACGAGCACGCAGCAGACCGGTGACTCCTCAAGCTTCGACAGGGGGCTCGACGCCAGCGGTCGGGGTCGGGTCTTGAGCACCTTCGGTAGATGACTTGGGGCTGTTGGGGACGACGACCCGCTCACCGACCACGCCACGGGGGCTTCCATGGCCCATGCTACCCCCTCGTCGGCCGCGCTGAGAGCTGTAGACTCCCCCTCCTCCTTAGCGGCTCATACCTCTTAAGGGTTGGCGGGGGGCTGTAGATTAGGCGCAGGCACATCGGCGGCTTTGGTGCTGACCTTCAAGGCAGCTGCCAACCCATCACGGAAGTCGAGGTCTCGGGTAGGGTGAAAGATGGAGTAAGTGAGTTCATTCACCTCATCGATAGACTCTATGGAGTCCTTGTATTGCTCGATGGCTATCGCCACCACCGCTTCCACCCCCCACTCCCTGGCCAACGCCCTCACATTCTTGGCGTCCGCACCCGCCTTCACCTCCACCGCCGCCACCATCACCCCCTTCAACCTCACCTTCAAAACAACCACCCTCAACTCGGTCGCCATTGCTCGTGTCTCCACCGCGCTCCATGCCATCTCCATCCGCAGCTACTCCTGCCGAGCAACCGCCAGCTATCGTTGCATTCCATCATTAGCCTTGGTCAGGGATTCCAAGAGTGCTTGGAAGATCTGCTTCTCTTCCTCTCGCGCATCCTCCAGCCACTGCAACTCCGATCCTACCGCATCGCCTTTGCCTTGGACTCATCCACCTCAAGGACTCGGGGCCGGTCGTCCAGGAAGGCGAGCACGTAAGCCACCTCCGTCAGTCCCCGGGAGGCCATGGTCCTCCAGTTGTCAGCCACTAACATACTATCTGGCCCACCTTGGTCCTCCGGTCGTAGCGACCTGCGCATAAGCTCCACTCCTAGACCCCGGGGCACCAAGGGTGGAGGCCAAGCTTCGCTCTCTCTCTCTCTCTCTCTCTCTCTCTCTCTCTCTCTCTCTCTCTCTCTCTCTCTCTCTCTCTCTCTCTCTCTCTCTCTCCTGAGATAAGAAGGGGCCCGCGGTCCTCCTGATCATTGAGCACCGTTGTTACTCGGGAATGGGGGGCTAGTGAGGAGGTCCCATTTTGGCGGCCCAATAACGCCCGTCCTCAACCCCAACAGAAGAGCTTGACTCTCCAGGCCCACTACACTGCTTAGGCTGCCCAATACTCCCCCTGCCCCGACGCAAGCCCAGAGTAGAGACTGTACCTATGTGTACCTTCTCCTACAGCGGCCATGGTACTCAGTAGCTACTATGCATTAAGGGCGAACGACGCTCCAGTCCAACGATGAGATCAGAGAGTGCCTGTAAGGTTTCGCACAGCACCTACGGGCTACGCAGCAGATAACAAAAATTCATTTGCCCGATCCCGGTGTTATGGAAAGCTTAATCTGTGCTCTAATCGGTGTTTCTAATACCCTAATTACGGATTGCGTGTTTCACCTTGCGCGGAACGACGCTGTCCGCTAAGCCCGATGCAGAGAAACCGAGCCGCACAGCTGTACGGCCTCTAGAGCAGATCCACACGGACCCTTGCGCAGCGACGATACCTCCCCGGCGCAACTTTCCCCGACTCTATCACCTTTTGGAGAGAGAGAGAGAGTAAGGGGGAGAAAGGGGGGAGGCTTAACCTCTCCTTAATGCTTAATGCTTGATTAGCATTAAGGGGGGTTGGAAGGGAGAGTTCGAATGAACTCACGTAGGTGCCATATATATAGAGTTTTGGCCCTTTTCAAAAGACCTCCAAAGGACCAAAATTGTATATATGACCTTTCCTTTATTATACATATGTATTAAGCCCCATTTACACTCCTTTCCAAAAGGAATTAAAGGGAATTAATACATACGCTTGTATAATAATAAACCGTCACCCAAGAATCTATTGTGTGTGATCCTCTAGGCCCACAGTCACTCTAGTTTAAGGTCCATTAACTTCTAATTCTCAATTAGAAGTAAATTAAACGTATTCTTCACTTCTACTAGAGCCGAACAATAGTTTAATTTATTCCGAACCTTTGATCACTTGGGTCAAGTAAATCCGCGTGATCCTAGCTGACCCCGGGTTTAAACCAGCTTGTCTGGTACCTGTAAGTCCACAGTTACCGCATCGATATAATCCCTCGCTCCTTCTATGAGTCTGGTACGATCGAGGGTACGATTTCTGTCAAATCCCATGATCATACCATTTGACTATGACCTCCTTAAAGTGTATGACGTCCGTTCTAAACGAACTCACACGACCCTGGCCAGGGATTTAACAGAGCGTCAATGTCATGACCCATTAACTGTCTGATATATACCTGACAGTGAGCGATCCCTTCTTGACCATTGACGATCTTCACACGTATCCTGGAGTGGTTAACGACTCGGCAACTCATGACTTATGGTTAAAGTCACTTAGCCAAGTAATTAAACCATTCCAATCCTCGTGTAAGATTCGATCAATGTCTCAGGTCAAAGGACCAATGATGCTACTGTGACCGTTGGATTTTCAGTTGACATTAGGTATAATCAACCATCTGAAGATCCAATAGCGGATCAGTTCAGTGCACATCCTCCAAGGACATACACCACACATATGTGTTGGTGCCCCGCACCAATGACCACGAGACTGGTCACTGACACATCATGTGTACTGGTTTAATAGGTAATCAAAGTCCCCGAGTGATTACCCTCCAACCAGGAACAGTTTAAGGTATGTGTTCATGTAAAGTAAGTCTCATGTTCGAGATCCAATCTCGAGCTGACTTTACAACCACATATCTTAGGGACAACGTAAAGTAACACAATCGCATATTTACGCTCAAACACCACTTTATTAATGAACAAGATCGTACAACTATTGGGCCTACTTGACCCGAAATTGGCCTGTAGCACACCAACACTAACAGTGCCCACGCCACTCCCCCTATCAGCGCAGGCTCACACCCTCTCTGATGAGCTCTGCCTCATTAATGGTCGGCACCCCTATCGCATTAATGGTGGAGCCATCTCCCTGACGGAAAATGACGAGTCAACGCCCATGCCTCCTTGCCTCATCAGGCATATGAGGCTTATGAGCTGGGTGGCTCACGTCTCCCCCAACTACGACAACCCAACAGTCAACTCCCCCCACGATGTTATAAGTAGGACCCTGACCCAACGGCCAGGAGGTACATGCGAGAAACCTTTCCTAGAACTCTCTTATCCTCTGTCTCTCCCTCTCCCAAACACTCTCCTTTCACTCCACCATTGCCTGACTTGACCGTCGGAGGGTTATCTCCTAGGATAACTCCCAGGGCTCCTTTTGACCTTCCCCTGTTAGTTGTAAGTCCCTCTCTGGCGAGGCTTCAAGTCTAGAGCAAACAAATTTATGAAGGTGTGGATCGAGAAGTGGGCGACCATTTCCCAACCGCTACAATTATAACTTTTTTAGCTTGCTAAATTCGTTTCACGAGTTCACATCTTTGAATGGAATTACTAGACATACTCTTTTGAGGTGCAACATTGTGGGTCTCTTTTCAATAAGGGGGAGAAATATGTTATATCCTAGAGTTTCTATTGTTCTCCTTTTGCCTCTACATACACCCCTTTTGATGCTGACAAAAAGGGGGAGAGAAACTTATGCATGCACATAACTTGAAACTTGTGATACTTGCAATATGTGATAAATTCCTAATGGACTTTGTGGGTTTTCTATGCTTGATTTGCCAAGGGTTTTGTCATCATAAAAAAGGAGGAGATTATTGTGATCCCTTCGTATTTTGATGATAACAAAGTCCATTCATATTAGACTAATCAAGTTTCCAAGTGGATGTGCAGAGAACAGGTCATTCTGGAAAAACTATATCAAGTGTTAAAATATCTAAAAGCTGATCTTTGATGGAGAATTTGATTGGGGTTTTAATTGATTTTGGAGATGAGTGCTTGAGGTACCAGTAAAGTGTTATGTTCATTCACCTCTTCGTAATGAGCCTAAGAACTGAAATTTTGGAAGTGTGTACGTGAAGTTATGATATCTTTATGTTGACAGGTTCAAGTAATGCGGAATAGGCCAGTCTGGAAAAATTGACCAAATGTTAAATGACTGAAAGCCAATCTTTCGTGGAGAATTTAATTGTGCTATGGTGGTCTCTCAAGATGAGAACCGATGGTAATGTGTTGTGATAATTTAGCTCTTCGCAACAAATCCAAGATCATATTTTTTGGATGAGCATGCTAGAGGATATATATGTCTATTCAAAGTTGGCGAGTTCAGACAATTGAGCTTCACTGATAGTGTCGACACTAACTGTTCTTTTTATGAGTCTAGATTTATGCAAATAGAATGCAAAGGAAAAAGTGTCGACACCCTACTAATTCGACCCAGATCTGGGTGATCTTCTACTTTATTTTCTTGGGAGATCTCAGCCGTTCTTTGGGCTGGAGACTTCTTAAACTCTTCATAGCTAGAGAGCCCTAATTAAGATGTCATAACACTATAAATATATCTTATCGAGAGGATTAAAGTGGCAAAGGGACTAGAAATTTGTAAGAAGGCGGCTGCTCTGGTGTTGTGCCCTATTTTGGCTCAGTCTTCAATCTTTGAAGCTTCCTCTTGTGCAAGAATGTGAAGGACGACTCAATAGGCTGTCTATCGGCGAACTATGATTAGATTTACTTTCTCATCTTGATTTAAATCTACGTTTTGTGGTGTGTGTGAAAAAGTGTGTGAGTGTTCTTGAGCACCCTACTCTAAGGGTGTGTGCTGAGACACATGTGTGTGTGTGGAAGTTGAGCCAGTACCTTGATGTCAGACATATGTGTGGTTTACTAGAATTTCTAACCGTAGATACCCCAGAGATCTTGGAGAGATGATCTAAATCACCACCTTACTGTGTCAAACCTCTATAAAAATTATTTTGTCTCCTTGTGTGATTGGCTCCATCATTCCTACCTCCCTTCTTTGTGATTATCGATTGTGTGATCTACATTAAAACTTAAAAAAAATGTCAACAATCAATTCAACCCTCCTCTTGGATGTCTTCCATAGTTTCGGACCTTCACGTTATATTAGTCTACGTACTTGTACTGATATCTTTGTTGGCATTTTTGTATAGTACGTAGCACCCTATAACTTACATGATTTTGATAAATTTTTTGGCAATGCATTTATTTTTGTAAAATCCTCCACAATCTCACTTTCATTAATTATAAGAAAAAGCACTTTCTGAATCATTGATATTTTATTGAACTTTTAGAGTGTTTTTCAAATAACCTGACATCGTAGGAGGTCATAAATTAAGTTGATGATTATCCAGATATCAATCCCCACGAATATTCATTTTTCGTAATGAATTCTTCTAATCTAATTATTGATTTATGGCCTCTCAATATGCCAGGTTATTCGAAAACCTTTGGAGAGAGCTTTCCAGTAGTTGACTGATGAAAGGGACTAAAAATCTAAAAACCGTATAGAGAACATTATTCTTAATTAAGGTTGTTTATGAGGGGTTATCTAATCATTTTCTAACCCCATGATTTTTGTTTGATTCCTTTTGGTTGGCCCACATAAATAGAGCACTTATAATCTGACCTTCTCAAAGCAAATTAATTTCTAATTAGATCCTTGAACGATAGAAATTCGCATACACAAGTGTGTGTGTGTGTGTGTGTGTGTGAGAGAGAGAGAGAGAGAGAGAGAGAGAGAGAGAGAGAGAGAGAGAGAGAGAACTAGTACTCTTCCACATGAGTAAAATTAGCGCAGGAGAACAAAGGTAAATAGGAAATCCCAAGTCAAAGCTTGGAGATAATTCAACGTCCAGTAAAATTAGCTGTAACATAAGGAATGGGAGGCCGGAGAGAGAGAGGGAGAGAGAGAGAGAGAGAGAGAGAGAGAGTGGCACCACCGGCCTACAGAATTCTTAGCCCTCAAACTGGAGTAGTACTAATTAATTAATCTCACAAATCCCATCCCGTCGTTGACACGATATCTTTTTTTTCCCCCCTCAGGTGAGATCAAATTAGATGCCCAAATGAAACACCGTATATTTTAATTAATCACCAATTTTTTATTAAATAACTTTATATAACAAGTTGATCGATGTTGTTAATTTCAATGGAATTTTCTTTTCTCAATTAGAGCCAACAACGCAAAAGTCTATTATCTCCTCCAACCATACATATGATTTAAAATTCTGACGATGAAAAACGTTGTGCAGAGCACACTGGACTTACGTACGTACGTAGACCGTTGTTCTCATTTCGATCATTTGATCTTAGAATCATATGATCGAGATAAAAGTGAGGAATAGTGTAATTAGGCCCTCTTTGATAACGGGTTAGGACAAGGGGAATAATTTAACCCGGCGTGGCGTGACCGACCTTGCCCATATACCTGCTTTGATAGTCTCTAAACAAGGTTAACTAGAGTTCCGTGTGTTCAACGCCGGAGGCGGGGAAGAAGCCCGCTGGATATGCCGTACGGCGATGATGGAAGATGAGGAAATCAACGCCGGTCAATGTTGGAGATGCCGCTGGACACAACTGTACAGCCCAAATCCACTGTCGACACCGGACACCGCCACCTCTTTGCTGCAACCATCGCCCTATTTGTGCTCAACGCCGTATGCCTTGGAGAAGAAGCCAGAACAAACACATACGGCGGCCATGGGAGGTGAGAAAATCGACACCGGACGACGACGGAGATGCCGCCGGACGTCGCCGTACTGCCCAAAGCCACCACCGACGCTGGGCGCCCTCGCCTCCTCGTTGCAACCACCGCCAGACTCCTGGAGAAGAAGCCCGATCAGACGCCGCCGGCTGCGATGGATGACGATGAAACCGGCGCCGGTCGACGCCAGAGATGCCGCGGACGATGCCGTGCACCCCAATCCCGCAGCTGACGCCGGACGTAGCCGTCGACTCGCCGCACGATCGCTGTTCGTGCCTAACCCAGTCACCAGGTTACGGCATTCGACCAGAAGAGGTCGAATGAGTTGTTCCCCGATTAAGCCCCTTAACCCAGGCTTATCCTAACCGAGCCTGAGCACGCTAACCCACGTCCCAAAGTAGGTTAGAGAGAATATGCTACCCTAACCCGGCTTATTCGGTTATCAAAGAGGGCCTTAAGAAAATTAAAGAATGGCATTGTGACTTTTCTCACCGTGCATGTGTGGTGACTATTCAACCCTCGTTAATATGGATGATCAAATTCCACGTACGGTTGAAATGCGGAGAATATCGTTGATGCGGGCGTTGGAATTGGACAGACTAGAAGCACAGCTCAAGGTATTCTTTCACTAGTTAGATGATCAAGGTACTAAAGGATAAAAGATTGACACGAGGCATAAAAAAGAAAGATGAAGAATGCGTGAACTCCTCTAACTTCTAATCAACTCGATAGATCTTACCGTATGCTATGAAGGCCTTTATATAATACCTAGACATGCTAAGAATAGATGAAAATAAAAAATAAAATAAGAAAATAATGGGTGGCAGGAAACAAACTTCCATTCTCCACGTACCGAACACTTTTACAAATACCAAATCATTGATTTTAACAATTCAAGTTTACTATTTATAACAGACCCCCTTAAACTTGAATTTCTTTCATACCAAGCATGTCTCGGAACTTTATAACATTGTCAATAGATAATGTCTTGGTAAAAATATCTACCACTTGCTCTGTAGTGCTACAATATTGTAGCTTCACATTCTTCAGTTTCAGATGGTCTCGAATAAAGTGACATCTAGTGTCAATGTGTTTGCTCTGTCCATGCTCTACTGGATTCTTCGAAAGTTTTATTACAGACATGTTATCCACAAAAATATCTGTGGACTCTTATTATGGATGATATAACTCTTTCAGTAGATTCCTCAGCCATAATACTTCACACACAGTACACGAAGCTGGCTTCACAACTTGATAGGGTCACAACACTTTGTTTCTTTGAACTCCATGAAAAAATTGTTAGTCCAAAGAAGAAAACATAACCTGTGGTACTCTTTCTTTCATCAAGATCACCACCCCAATCATTGTCGGAGTAGTCAAATAATTTGGCTTCTCTATCATAGGGATAAAAGAGACCATATTCTATGGAACCTTTAATATATCTTAAAATTCTCTTTGCAGCAAGCCAATGATAATTCTTTGGTGTTTCCATGTACCTACTCATGAGACCAATAGCATAAACAATATCAAGCCTAGTGATAGTAAGGTACCTTAAGCTGCCAACCAAACTTCGGTATAGAGTAGGTTCAGTAGCTCCTCCTTATGCATTCTTTGTCAGCTTCAAGCTTGTTGTCACAGGTGTGTTTATAGCCTTGCAATCTTTCATTCTGAATTTTTCGAGGATCTCCTTTGCATACTTTCTCTGAGATATAAAAATCTCATCTTCTTTTTGCTTCACTTCTATGCCGAGAAAGTAGGACATAAGTCCACAATCTGTCATCTCGAATTCTTTAAACATGATTTTCTTAAAATCTTCAAACATTTCTTAGTTGTTTCTTGTGAACAATAGATCATCAACATAAAGACATATAAAGAGAAGTTCTCCATGATTGCCGTTTTTCACATAGACGGCATGTTCATACGTGCATTTAATGAAGCCATTCTTATGTAGATAACCATCTATGCATGAATATAATTCCTGGCCCGCGGTGCTTGTTTTATCCCATAGAGAGCTTTCTTTAGGCGATATATCTTGTGCTCCTCGCCTTCAACAATGAAACCTTCTGGTTGTTCAATGTAGACCTCTTCTTCAAGGGGTCCATTTAGAAAATTTGACTGGACATTTAGCTGGTTGATCTTCCACCTATGGTGAGCTGCAAGAGAAATTAACAATCTTACAGTGTCAAGTTGAGCAACAAGTGCAAAGACTTCATCGTAGTCTACGCCATATTTCTGTTTGTAGTCTTTAGCTAGAAGTCTCGCTTTGTATCTCTCTATTTCTCCATCAGCGGTGCGCTTGGTCTTGTAGACCCATTTAACACCGATGGCCTTGTGACTTGCTGGGAGTGTGACTAACTCCCAGGTCTTGTTCTTCTCAATCGCATGGATCTCCTCCTTCATTGCTGTCCTCTAACAATCTTGATGTACAACCTCGTCAAAAGTTAGAGGCTCGTGATCAACAAACAGAGAGAAGAGATTTGTCACTCCACCTGCTTTTGATTGTTCATAGATCTCCCTCAAGCTTCTCATATTTGTAGAAAAATGACTTGAAGAAGAACTAGGGCCTTGCGATGTAGATGGAGTATCACGGGATGATGCCTCACTCCCTTCTAAGGAAGGAGTTTATGGAGAAGATGATGACATTTGCCGTGGTGGAGGTTGTTGTTCAGAAGGTTGTTGTTGTTCAACTTCTAATTTTTCCATCACCATCCTTTTGTCGGCAATCTCATTCCAGCTCCAAGTCTCAGCTTCACTGAAAATAACATCTCTACTTTCCACTATTTTGTTAGTAAGTGGATTGTAGAGTGGGTAAGCTTTTGAATCACCACTATAACCAACAAAGATGCACTTTCCTCCACGATCATCTAGCTTCTTTCTCTTCTCTTCTAGTACTTGTGCATATGCAATGCACCCAAAAATGCGGAGGTGGTCAACACTTGGCTTCTTTTCACTCCATGCTTCTTGAGGCGTCACGCCTTGTAATGCCTTCGTTGGACTTCGGTTGAGTAGGTAGGTTGTATATGCAGCAACTTCCACCCAAAATATTTTAGGCAGACCTTTCTCCTTCATTATGGTACTCACCATTTCAAGGATAGTGCGATTCTTCCTTTCGGCGATGCCATTTTGCTGCGGTGTATAAGCAGTTGTAAACTGCTGTCTGATACCTTCCGGTCTACAAAAGTTCTTAAACATATTCGAAGTATATTCTCCACCTCGATCAGATCTAAGAACTTTTAATTTACAACCTCTCTCTCGCTCAACACAAGCTTTAAAATGTTTAAATACATCAAAAGTAGCTAAATTTTGTTTTATAAAATAAATCCATATTTTTCTACTATAATCATCAATGAAGGTAATAAAGTAACGATTACCTCCAAGAGATATAGGCTCAAGAGGACCACAAATGTCTGTATGAATCAGCTCGAGTGGTGCCAATGCCCTCTTAGACTTACCCTTTTGAAAAGGGTGCCGGTGTTGCTTTCCGAGTGTGCACGCCTCACATATGTCATCTGGTTCTTTAATTGACGGCAAGTCTTGCATCATGTCTTTAGAAGCTAATTACTTCAAATTGTGGAAGTGGAGCTGTCCATACCACAATTGCCACTTCCATGACTCATCCTTTCTGAGTCTGTACAAACACTTCTCTAGTGTTGTCTTGAGGTGGAGAGGGAACATCCGGTTCTTAGCCATCTGAACTCGTGCAATCAGTCTCCCTCTTGCATCTGCCAATCTAAGTATGCAGTTCTCCATTTGTATTGAGTATCCTTTCTCGAGGAGTTGCCCAATAGTAAGGATATTGCTTTTCATGTTAGGTACATAATATATATTAGAAATGTATTGAGGCATACCGTCATTTTGGAAGATTTTGATCTTTTCTTTGCCTTCCACTGCTAGCTTAGATGAATCTCCGAAGCTGACAATACCATGGGCATTAATAGAGAGCTCCTTCCTCCCGCACATGTGGTTGCTTGCTCCTGAATCAAGAAACCACACATTTCGTTGCTCCTGATCACAAGTAATCGTGACGAATAGTCGGAGATGTTCTCATCCTCCTTCATATGAGCAGCCTCGAATTCCGCCCTCAAAATTTGACGGTGAATTTGCTTCACTCGATCTACGCCTTTGTAGACCGTGCCTAGGGTGTCCCATGCTTGCTTGCTCGATGTCGCCCCGGTAATCTTCTCAAAATTCGCCTCATCGAACCCTTGATAGAGTAAGAATAAGGCCTTCTTGTTCTTCTTCCGCTGGTCTTTGAGAGCACTTCTTTGCACTGGAGTAAAACCAACCTCTTCCTCGGTAGTGGGTTCCACATACCCATCGCAGACTATCTCCCATAGATCTTGCGACCCGAACAACGCCTTGATATGGATACATCAATTCTCATAGTTGTCCTTCATCAACTTGGGAATAGAGGGTTGGACCAAGTTGGATGCCATCTTCAACAACTAGAGAACGAGATAAGGAACACCTAGAAGGATTTTTAGCTTTGATACCACTTTGTTGGAACTGGGCAGACTAGAAGCACAACTCTAGGTATCCTTTCACTAGATGATCAAGGTACTAAAGGACAAAAGATTGACACAAGGCACAAGAAAGAAAGATGAAGAATGGGTGAACTCCTCTAGCTTCTATTCAACTCGATAGATCTTACAGGAGGCTATGAAGGCCTTTATATAATACCTAGACATGCTAAGAATAGATGAAAATAAAAAAATAAAATAAGAAAATAATAATGGGTGGCAAGAAGTAAACTTCCATTCTCCACCTAACACTTTTGCAAAGACCAAATCATCGATTTTAACAATTCAAGATTACTATTTCTAACGGCGAATAGATCACAGTTGGCACCGACACATGACATGCTCTCTCTCTTAGGTGGACTATCGCCGTACCCTGACTTCCAAACGATATGATGGCTCAAGGAACATATCTCCATATGATGTTGACGTCGCGTGATCACAGCGGTGTCACTAGGAAACCTCCCTAACCTCTCTTGAAGAACACGTACGGATCCTACGCACGTTACCAAGGCATGACAACTCATGATCCGGTGACGGTTACCCAAATTTGGTGCTCCTACCGTCGATCGGTCCAAGATCTTCGCGCATTTTACCTTATTTTCCCGATCATGCATGCTATATCTCCAATGAAGGAAGGTTGTGATGGAATTCAGACTTTTCTCCTATAAAAAGTTAGTCATGGACTCTCCCCAAAGTATGTAAGAATTGCTCTCTCTAGCTCCCTTTATATGTTATTATATTATTATGTTCTTGATGTCTTAAGTGTCGGAAGATTATCCCAAAAATCCTAACTCTTGGTGTGAACTTCTTTTCCTGTGCATGAGACACGGCTTTGGGGCTCAACAAACATTCCTCCGCGCTCAGGATCCTTGTCTTGAGATTCTACGTTCCTTCTTCGGTACTTCAACTCCGCTTTCGAGTCTAATACAAGTGTAACATTAGCAACAAATGTCAAATGAGGTTGGACAAAATCTACACAGGTTCTTACGAGTACTCCCAGATGCTCTCTCCCCTAGAATCCCTTGCTCTGTCCCCCACTTGCCTGCTTTTAGATTTTCTTTCACCTTCTCATTTTTCTTCCTCGGGGTATCAGTATCGGATCAGACAACAGTCCGCGCCGCAACGTTCGTGCGGCCCAACCGGTAGTAAGCATGCAGTGGATATATTTCACTTCTCCTTTCCCTTCGGTCGTCGTCTACTCTTTCAGCATTTTAGTCCCCTTTCACGTTTCCCTCGCCCGGAGGAGACCTTCCGGGTAGGTTCGCCCCCAGCACTTCCATCGTCATCTGGGTCGTCAGCAGGGGGTTCCGAGTTCACCCCGGCCATCCAGCTTGGGCTCACTCACCGATCGCGATCCATCCCACCTCCATGGCGGCGAGGTGGATTCACACCTTATCATTGTGGGGGGCGAAAACAAATGGAGGACAGCCCGAGGCCCCCCGCTTTAATTAGAATAAATGCTTGTGGAGGTGAAGGCGACACCACCGTCGCCCCAAGACCCCATGACTCCATATACCTTTCAATTCAAAAGCACCCGCAGATGGAGGCATCGTGGGTTGCTGGTCTTGGGCTACCCAGTGTCCACCTCCCATGTGTCGCCGTCACTCTCTCTCTCTCTCTCTCTCTGCTCTCTCTCTCGTCCCTTCTCATCTTCTCCTACATGGATGGCGAAGGCTTTGTTTGCATGGGGAGGAGAGGATCCTTTCATGAGTGCCACTCAGCTCTCCGCCCTAATGCTCGCCACTAATGCAGGGCGCTCCAATCCTTTTGGATTAATTAGAGGTTAAGGAAGACGACGTTGTTAACCGGGCCTGGCGCATGCCTAATTCCAGCTGGTGGCAGGACCCACTTCGCATTCGTCGCAGACTATCATGGCTTCACAGCACCCGGATCTCCTCGGCGTGGCCTTTGCACTAACATCCCTGGTTTAACGACAGGAAGGTGAACGAGAACAAGAATGTGTGTGTGTGTGTGTGTGTGTGTGTGTGTGTGTGTGCATGGGTGCGCAGAGATTGCGAAAGGTGAGGAGAAGAAATTGGGTTAGGGGGGATGGACGAAAACAACGAGATCCGATATGCCACGCCACGCGGCGATGACACGCAGGACCAACCCACGTATCTACTTGAAGCGTACGTTTGACATGGTTATCCCGCCCCACGTCGCTCTCCGACTCCCCCCAGATAGCCTAACTCGCGTGCGCGATTTAAATAAAGTTAGGAGATAACACCAGGATCTAAGAGAGAGCAAAGAAATTGTTAACAAAGTCATAATATGGGACAAAAGACCGGGCTTTTTAGTCTATAGCAGATCCCCTCCCCAGTCCACCGTATTGGTAAATTCCATCCCAACTCCAATCGAATCAATGTGCATGCTAACCCAGGACCCATCTGCTAGCTAGAAATTAAGTGGTGCTTGCAGCTAGCCTGTGTTTTTTATTTCTTCCTGGGTAAGAAGGGAGACCACTAGAGCACTGGCCATGCATGCAGCAGTCACAGGGTAAGGAAGACAAAATTAACCCCCCCTCCACAAATCACAGAAGATTACACCCCCACCAAGCATGCATATTACTCTCTGTGACCATAAGGCGCGCGAGATTATATGCTATCTTTCTAACGTGTACCCTCTCCTGACCATGCTCGCCTTATCTCCCTCCACAGTAGTTCGCCGCATCGGCGCAGGGGTCGACGAAGGCTCGATGGGCGGACAGACTGTGATTGCAAGATCGAGACATCGCGGCTGAGGGGGCGCACGTGGTCCCGAATCAGAGGTTCTGCCCGTGGCTGTCATAGGTTGAACCGAGGGGAGAACTTAAACACATCGGAGGAAGACGTGCGCGTCCACCGCGCGCCCCAGGGGAATCGGCCTTTCTCACCCAATCAGTGTCCGCCAGAGAGAGGCCGGCGCCACACGTGTCGTCGGTGGTGGCGTCAGCAATCTGACGTCACGTCGGGTTATCCAACACGGCCCCCCTCTCGTTCGCGCAGAAATACGTATCCAATGTCAGAGTAGTCGAACAAGTATTAAGAGAGATAATATTTAAGAAGCATCAATCTCAGGGCATGATTTATGCGGTTGTGATAAAAAAAACATGATTTTTGCGGTCATCAGTTAAAACGAAGAAGAATCATGATGAAATAATAAACATTTATTTATTTCAGCGGATAATATTAGGAATTTTAAGTTGGACAGTCCGATAATTTAGCATCGGGTGGAGAAATAGCCGAGTGCTGACCCTTAAACCAAAGACCCGAAACCTCGCGCTAGAGGACAAAAATCCACGAGCATATAATCACCACCCCCGCCTCATCTCCCGAAAGTTTCAGCGCCCTCTTCCTCCTCCTCTTCCTCGATCGATCGTCTGCCCACATCGATCTCCTTCTCACACCCCTTCTCTCCCATCTTCTTCACGCCACCTTCACATCACAACCTTCTTTTGTTCCTCACTAAGGCGCCAGTGAAGAGCAAGAGAGAGCAGCCGGAGAGAAGCATGGCGAATCCAGAGGCGGTTCTCCCTCCGGGCTTCCGGTTCCACCCCACTGACGAGGAGCTCATCCGCTATTACCTGAGGAACCAGGCGACCTCGCTGCCCTGCCCGGTCTCCATCATCGCCGAAGTCGACATATACAAGTTCGATCCGTGGCATCTACCAGGTGAGAAGACGTACAGACCCAGTCAACTAGCTGTGACCTCATCCATGAATCTCGAGTTTTCCCTTGAGATATATTGCCTCGCTTTCTCTTGTTCTTTAATATGGTTGCTAATGGGGTGATGCCGCCGGTGGTGTGTGTATACATCCTATGATGATGCAGCCAAGGCGATGTTCGGGGACAGGGAGTGGTACTTCTTCAGCCCAAGGGACCGCAAGTACCCGAACGGGGTGCGGCCGAACCGGGCGGCGGCGTCGGGGTACTGGAAGGCGACGGGCACGGACAAGCCGATCCTGACGTCGGGCCCCGGGAAGGAGATCATCGGGGTGAAGAAGGCGCTGGTGTTCTACAGGGGGAAGCCCCCCAAGGGTATCAAGACCAAGTGGATCATGCACGAGTACCGATTGGCCGAGACCCCCGATTCCACGCACAGCAGGCCCATGAAGCACCGGGACTCCATGAGGGTGAGATTCATCTCTCTTTAGTTGTGAAATTAAAGGGCGGGCGGGGCCCCTGATAACTTGCCCCCGTAGCATCCTTGATTAGATGTTTCGTATCTTTATCATCTCTACCTGTTTCTATTTTTATATATGTCAAGTCGATATTGTTGTTAATTGCCTTGTCCTGACTACATGCGCGCCCAGAGGTTGAATTCGTGCATGTCTACTCTTGCTCATATTAGATTTTCTCGTAGTTATTAAAATGATTTCATATAAAAAATAAAATAAAATAAAATATAATATGATTATAATAATGAATAACTCTCCACTTAACATCTTAAAATTAATTTTGAGTTAGATGATCAAATCTAATAAACTTTAATACGATATCAGAGTCTATAATTATGATCTGAATTGCGTCCCACGTTTTGTAATAGTCCGCGTGATAAAAATTTAAGTCGGCGTGTAAGTACGAAAGTGTCATAGAATAATTTCACGAGAAAAAATAAAATATATTTATAATAATAAAATTATTTTCACTCGACGTCTTGAAATTTTGAATCAGATAATCATTTCCAATAAAATCTAATACTCGCCCTCTCCTTCGACTTTGTACAAGTGCACCCTTACATATTAAAATGACCGAGTCTTAACTTAACACACATGTACAATTATTGCCCATGTGTGGCGCGTCATGAGGCAGCCCTCGTGAGAGTACTTGCACTTTTAACGCTTCTCCTGTGCCCTTCCTGCTTTGGTGTTGCAGCTAGATGATTGGGTGCTCTGCCGGATTTACAAGAAATCCAATAACCCATCCATTTCGTCGGCCGATGGCGACCACGAGGACACCAACTCTGAGGAGGCCTACTTCCCGCCGGGAACTGTTGGCGGCCCCTCCCAGGATGATGTTAGGCTACAGAAATCTTCCTCCTTCAGCCAACTGCTCGTTGATGATGCTGACTACACCGTCTTGTCGCGCCTACTTTATGAGAACCCGTCGGACGTGGCCAGCCGTGACCTCAGTTCCCACCTGGGTCACGCCAATCTGAGCCACCTTTCCCTTCTCCACGGCGGCGGGAACGGTGCTCTAAGCTTCTCGCCACAGAAGCCGGCCCCGATGGAAACCCCTGCTTCTGTCATCGACAGCTGCCACAAGCGGCAGAGAATGGCATGGGACTTCACAGAGGACCGTGGCAACCCCCTTTACCCGCCTACCGAGAAACACGACAGTCCATACACCAGTTACACCGCTCCGGCCAATCAGGTGGACAACAGTTCTCCTCAGTGCACCGTGCTCGGCCAACATTTCCTACAGCAGCAGATGCTGTTAAACCCTCACCTTGGACTCCAATAAGCTTGCTTGGGGGAAGGCCAAGTAACATGACAAAGGAGAGGTGGAAATGGAAAGAAAAGTGGGGGGAAGCCTAACAGCTGGTTGGTGACATTCGGAGCTCCTTTTGTACAGCAGAAATTATGCTTGGCTTTATGAGCCCATGGATTTGAGCAGACATAAAAATGGAGCTTCAATGGCAACCGAAAGTGGACGCCATAGGGAGAGCTTGAGAAGAAACCCTGCCATGCAGGAAAAATTATAATTACGTACATGCTTTCACAATACGTACAGGGGGCTGAATCGGATGACTGCTATATGTCTGTAAATTAATGTGGCTTGAGTCACATGCATGTAATATCTTTTCTTCTTCTTGAATAAGAAGGCCAGGGAATGTTGTGGAACTAACGATTCAATTCTTTCGCACACTAGCTAGTTAGCTGCGTGTGTTCTGGAGGGGTCCTATACCCGACGTACAAATGATATATCGTAACATCGAATAATGGTAAGTACGTGCCAATGGTGATCCTTAATTATCCATGTAGAATATGTAGAGGCGGCCTCTGCGTCATTGAAACATAGAGAAAGCGAGAGAGAGGTTATGCATGGCACATTAAGCCTAGGAAGGTGAGAGAGGCGATGGCATAACCTTGTCATTATTGATTTCTTGCTATTAGCATATGACACTCTCGAATCTACGAGGGGGATCCGGAAAGAATTTGGAATATACGTACCGACAGTTCCCAGACAACGATTTTCCCTTTTGTGTGCTGCTTAGTCCAATCACACGCCGGCCCGCTACTTTATCCGGTGGACTTTGACCATATACCTTGCAAAGTTGACAAAGATTGTGCGTAACCATGTGCTACAGTTAATAATGGCTTTTTATTTATTAGTTCCTACAAATATATGCATTTATTTATGAGTCTCTAACTTATAATTATTTATCTGCATTCCCTTACAATCTTCTCACTTTTTCGTAAAAAGACTACGTGGTTAGCAGGCAATGGAAAAAATTAATATGCCATTAATAGTGTAAGAAATATTCTATCTAGGTAAAAAAAATTATCAAAATAATCCTCCTCTCTCTCACCCCCTATGTCAGACGTGCTATGATCTCGCGTGTCGATGTTATCCCCGACGACAGTTGAACATGATAGGGAGGGCCATAGCTTTTTGACATGGTGGGGAATTAAGTTAGGTTGGGACTACCAATTGCTCTTTTTGACGAGCTTAGGAGTAGTATGAGGTGGAGGGAGTGATCAGAAACCTCTTCCATTCCCTTCCTCTCTCTCTTTTCTAATCCTCCTCTCTCTCATCCCGCTGCGTCGAACGTAATGTGACTTCCCTTGTCGATGTCGTCCCCATTGACATTGGATATGGAGGGGAAGGCTAGAGCACTTGGACGTGGCATGGAAGGCAAAGACTCAATTTCTCTATGCAACGGGCTTAAAATCAACAGGAGGTAGAGGGGGTGAATGAAAACTCTCTCTCTCTCTCTCTCTCTCTCTCTCTCTCTCTCCCGGTGGGCCTAGGAGCAACATGAGACTAAGGACGTGGCCAAAAATCCTCTTCGGTCCATTTTTCTCTTTGCTCGCTCTTCAACTCTCTTTTGCTTCCGCACCTTCTCTCCCTTCCCCGGCCTATCCCTTTGTCCTCCCGTCGCTGCCATCCAAGGTGAGCTCAACTAGGGTGACCGACATGGCAGCGCCGCTACCAAGGCACTCCACGCCCCTTGAGCCATAGTAAAGAAGGCTCTGGCTCTCCTTGGTCAGGTTGCTTCTTCTTCTAAAATATCTCTATTAGGGTTAGGTTTTGTTCTTGTTGAGAGGGTGACCGAAAACCTCCTCTGGTCTCTTAACTCTCTCTGCTCTCTCCCCCACCCTCTCTCTCTCTCTTCCTCCCATTCTCTCTCTCTCTCAATAACAAGGGACTTTTTTGTCCTTTACTCCACATGGGTGAAGTTAATTATACGTGGGTTAACTTTTTTGTGAACCATACTATGCGGAGGGAACGTCATGGACTTTTTATTAAAACGGAAATGATTGAAAGAGGTTTCTGACAAATAGTTGTAGCTCAGGGGACTAATAAATAAATACATATATTTATAGGGATTAAAAAATAAAAGTGCCAACTAATAAATGTATATGTAATCTTAGTTTTGCTTTCAATCTCTTCGTGTGGAGGATAAAAGATGAGACAAGACAACTCCCGTTTAACATATGATTACGCCAGCAAATTAATGTGATTATGATAGTAATATTCACGTGGGGGCGACTAATCCAGTGGACAAGTTGTAGGCGTAAAGCTCGCCCAGGGCTTTGGTCATCCAAAACTTACGGCGGCGCAGGCCATTAATTGGTCTCTGTCTGAACGAGGCGTGTGCCATTATTAATGAGACCACGTTTCGTAATAGTCCGCGTGATAAAAATTTAATGTTCATCTTTGTTTTCAAAACCACTCATTCAAAATACACATGAAAGAACGTGATGTTTACATAGTTATGAATGGGCCACGAGCACCTGGATCAGTCACACCCAAAACTCATGGCCCGAATTGACCCACTCCCTACAATAGAAGACAAGTTGAGGCTAATACGTAGCCATTGAACCGGATGCTATAAGTTATTAATTGCGCATAGAGTTAAGCTACGTTTGCGCATGTTGTCCACATGTTATTGCACAAGAATGCCATCCGCCGCCGAAAGTTTTGAGTATGATGCCAGATGCCCGTGGCCCATAACAATGTAAGCATCACGTTCTTTTAATATGTTTTGGGTAAGAAATTCTTGCAACGATGATGAATATTAGGAACCAGCAGTGACGACGTTGGTCGCCTCTATACCTAATTATACAAGAACCATACGTGCATGAGAGTACGCCCGGCCTAAACGTGATAAATAAATTCAAAGGGTATCAAACCATGCACTGACATTGCTCGAGAGGCTGATTATTAAACTTGGTCAAATCTCCGCTCGGCTATTATATAAGAAGCTTACCGCCATTATAACTTTTTTTTGGCTCATCTGGCAGGAACTAGATTCCTGCTGCGCGCAGAGATTAATCTAATCGCGATTATTTGACGTCTTCTCAGGTACGTACCCTCTGCAGGTCTCCAAGTAATTAATCCGGATAAGTTGGGTTGCTGCCTCGATATTATAATAAATGGATGAAGTTTTGTGTTGCCGGCCGGCCCCGAACGTGTAATGCTACATATGAGTACGACGCAAGCCGCGGGATGCACATTTGAATTCATCTGCTCCAAGATATATATACTATTCAATGGGCTCTTCATTCATCTCAGGGCAACCTGATGACCGCGCGATATATGCCTGATCGAACTCTCATAACGCCAGACAGACCATAGAGATTAATATCAATGGGGGAGGCCGCGCGTTTCTCCATCGAAAGGGCAAGTAGGTCTGTTAAATTTACGTTCCCTAATCAGATGGGCTCTTATCTTCCCTATATTTGAAGGTTTGCATTTTCAGATTTAGGCCCCCCCCCCCTCCCCCTGAGTTTTCCTTTGCACCAGGAGCATCGAGTCATTGGACTGCCTGGAATGACTTTCTTGAAATTAACCACTCGCTAAAAATTAAGTTAATGAGAGATTGTTGGATTCTTTGAAGGCGGAAGCCTTCTTTTCTTTATGTTCGTGAATGCAGATTTCTCTGAACTGCGTCAAACTATATATGAGATGTGCCCCTGCATGCCCTTGTACGGGATCGTCGTAATTCAAACCGGGATCTAATGTTTGGCCAATTTGTCTCCCTACTGCATGCGACGTGTCCATGCTCTCGTCGCTTGACTTGATTTGAATAGCTGTAACATGGCTGTTATTAATGGGAATGACTTGCTGTACACCCTGGGTTGGGGTCGCCGACCTCAGCATATCAGCAAAGTCCATTCTCTTAATCTTGCTGTTGGGGCTGCAGAGTTGTGGACCTTCGCGGTTGTTGATGTTGGGCCGAATGGGCCAGCACGGGCCTGGGGTCACCTCCGGCTGCTTCATGCAACACGAACCACTACGCCTAATCTCGGATTGGTCCAACCGACGACTTTGCTCGGTCCACTCGGATAGCTAGTCGGCTTCTGGTTTTCTTCTCCAGCAAATGCAGACAAATGCACACTAATCCCCTTCGTGAAGAGGAGGAAACCAAGCAGCCCGAAGTCTGTCTGTGGCTACTCAAGAGAGCTCCGAGTGCGGCGAGGGCATCCACAGAGGAGAAGATGCATGCTTCGGGGAATCCACTGGCGGCTCTGTGTTTCCGTAGCTCGCTGGACCAGCAGCAGCGGTAAGAGGTCTCCTCCCATCCCCCACGTGCGCTTTTTCAGAAGGGCAGGTCCTGGGTGGATAAGCTCGGGGCCCCTTCGTCGGCATACGGCAAGGGGAGGATGGACAAGTCGCCGAACCCCCCACCTCCTCCTTCCCCTCACACGGCAGCCACCGTCCACGCCACTCTGTGTGGGGGGCGGGATCGCAGCTTTGGAAATGCTCTCCGTCGACAACGCCGTACGAGGACAGCTCTTGATGGGCAGCTGTCGGCAGGTCGCGGCCCGGGGGGGAAGACCAGCTGCCTCAGCAGAAGGGTCCCCCATCACCGCATCGTGGACCAGAGGACGGGGTGGACGGAGAGGAGGGGGACGGACCCAACATTGACTCGCCGACACGGGCGGGCGTGTGGGCGCGGGGGAGTTTCTCTGCATATGGCGAACGACGGGTGGTCCTGCAGAGCGTGTAATGTTGACGCGAATCGGCTGCCGCACAGCCTTGCCGGTGGCGAGCGCAACATCCCCAGATCGCGATCGATGGGGAGAGGTGAGAGGTGAGGCGTGTGGGGGAGCCGTCCCGGCGGGCACCCCTGTCCTCGCGGGTCCGCTGTCCGCCGGCGCCATGTATATGTGCCGGTGGACAGCACCGGTTGGACGTTATTAACGAACCAGGAACGCCCACGGCAACTGCGGCCTCACCACCAGCTCCTGTATGATCTCCTCAAGCTGGAAGACTCTCACGCGTCCTCACCGTATGTGCGTGCTGTGTCTTTTGTGCATACCCCATTTATGGGCTTCCTTGTCCTGTATGGACTCTGGTATATTATTGTATCCTATATTTATTTGGGAATCTTTCCACATATAAAACCCAAAGTCGCCATTGTCGTGGGGGAGAGCATGCACCATAGTTGAGATTCGGTTTGTGGTTGTTTTACTGTGTGTTTTCGAGGTATCAGAGTTATTAGGCTAATCGTCCTTCTCCTTCCCTGAGCGCCCTTCTTCCCGCCGCCCCGCTCTCCTCCGCCTACCCTGTGCCATGGCCCATACTAACGGCTCGTCCTCTGCATCAGCCTCTCCTACAGTGCAGTTCTCCTCCACCACCATTGAACCTGCTGCACTTCCCACCAATGTTCTCCATTACCTACCTCCAAAACTCAGTGAACAGTGTGACATTTGAATTCATATATAATTAATAATCGAATTATCTGATTAATAATCGAATTATCCGTTAGATATTTTATTAAGATAATTATCGAATTAATACGAATTCGAATTCAGTTCGAATTTTAAACAGATAATTATTAAGTCTAATTAGAGGTGAATCATGTGAGCCGTAGAGCGTCATATGTTATTTTCTCAAAAAAAAAAGAGTGAAAGTTATTTTTATTTTAGATATGTTATCAAAAGATTGGACTTCATCCTAAAAAATAGGATATAACTTACCAAAGGGGTGTAAGTAGATTTCTTATTTTTAAATTATATTTTGAGACAAAAAAATAAAAAAGAGTAATCAAACACTATATTAAGATTTAAATTGATTACATATAGAATATGCGTATCCTTAGATTTTTATCTAAGGGTTCATATTCAGTCGGATAATATCTAACACGGATATCTCAATATCTGAATTCGTATCCGATTAATTTATCCATCGAATATTTTATTCGGATAATTATCCGATTAAACGAATACGAATTCTAATTTGGTTCGAATTTTAAACGGATAATTGTGAGACCTACTCACGTCCTACAACTTCTTGCTCTAGCGTGGTCAATTTCTTCCTCTCCGGCAACGTTATGACAACGTTGGCATTGTCGACAGCTCCGACCCACGCCCACCCCTCATGCTTCCATCGGCGACTCTAGAGGATGCCTCGCTCTGTAATCTGACTTATATAGCAGGGGTCAAGATAGACCAACTCATCCTCAGTTGGTTCATTGCATGGTTATTGATCTTCCCACATAACACACCATCTAGGAGGCATTATCGCACGTGTTCGCCTCATGCTCGCGTGCTCATGTGCTCCAACTTCGCATCTCGCTTCAGACCATCAGGCGTGACAACTCCTATGTTCTTTTAGGTCCCGTTTGGTTCGGGGATAAATTTTGAGGAGAATATATGCAAATCATTCCGGGTTAATTTGTCACTATCCTTATTCTCATGTATGCTTGGTGTGCAAGGGATAAATATGGTGATATCCTTATTACTCGTTTGGTAAAAAATAGATATACAAATGAGAATAAGTATTAACAAAAAGACTATTTTACCTTTATTATTGATTATGATTAATGTTAATATTTCTCCTTAATGATCATAAATAACACTAATATTATTTAATATATTTATTCTTAATGATCATAATTATCACTAATATTCTTAATTCTAGCATGATTAATTCTTCATTAGTAACAACGAGGTGGTTATAATTAATTATGCAATGATAATTATGTAATATATTTAATAATGAACATAAATAAGATTAATTTGTATGAATAATTAGCACTAATAACATTAATTAGCATAATTGATTAGTATCAATAACATTTATTATCACAATAAGATTAAGCAACATTGTAATAATTAATTATTTAATTATAATCAAATAATATAATTATTAATCATTACAAATAAGATTGATTAACATGAATAGTTAGCACTAATAACATTAATCAGCACTAAAAAATTAATTAATATCAATAATTAGCACTAATGATATTAATTAGTATAATTAATTATCACTAATAATATTAATTAACATAATAAGATTATTAATTAGTATAATTAATTATCACTAATAATATTAATTAGCATAATAAGATTAAGTAGCATTGTAATAGTTAATTATTTAATAATAATTAAATAATATATTTATTCATTAGCACTACTAAGATTAATTAATACAGTTAATTAACACTAATCAGATTAAGTAGCACTATTATAATTAATTATTAAATGATAATTAAATACTATATTTATTAATTAACACTAATGAGATTTATTAACATGATCAATTAACACTAATATTATTAATCAATATAAATAAGATTAATTATCTCTAATAATAGAGGGAAAAATGGGAATAAGAAGATGAGAATCACTTCGAAAGAGTGGCATGGACCTACTCTATCAAATCATATCAAGGTCGTATTATTAATTACAAAAAGAATAAATACATAGTCACCGGGGCATCCCCTCGAAGAACCAAGATAGGAGAGAGCAAGAAATTAGACCTCGAGGGACCGACATCCAATTTTATCAAGTCTGAATGCGCCCCTTACATCGCGTGGCAAAACTACCCAAGAGGTCCAAAGTTAGATGAACAGGAACAAACATGGTCAGCCAAATGGTCTGTAGCATGATTTGCCTCCCTGTAGATATGTGTGAAGGAAATCTGCATAAACTCCACGGTATGCTGAATAGCCCGAACTAAGGAAAGGATTTGCCATGGACAGGAGTAGGTGCCATTAAGGATGCCAATGAGCACAGTCGAGTCCAACACCACCAAGATGTCTGTATAGCCATGGCGCTGGCAGCTGCGAAGACCCTCCAACAAAGCCAAAGCTTGAGCACCTAAACTGGAATGAATATCATATGGGTGGGAAAAAGTAAAGAGAAAGTCACCATTGCAATCCCCGAGGATTTCACCATCACCGACAAGGCCAGCACCTCTCTTGAGCGCCCCCCATCCACATTAAGCTTGTATCGCGATCTGGTTGGTTTGAGCCAGCAAACAATAATATGATCCGTGTGTTTACCACGGTAGCACGGGTGTAATGAACTAAGATTTTCGGATCAGAAATATGTAGATTTTGGAGTGTTTTTTTAGGTCTCGGATTATATTTTATAATTAAATTAGATTTTTAACCGTTGAGCCTTCGGATCTCCGTATGAGATGAATTGTTAGATTTTCGGGCTCCGAGACGTTACAGGTGTATTATGTATTTTTCGATGATCGTGAAGACGATTTTTTTCCTATTTTCCTATTTTTTATATTTTAAACCCCAAAATAATTCCTATATAAACCCCTATATGCCCCCCCTCTCCCCTAGTTCTCTCATTCTCTCCCTCTCTCTTCTCTCGTTCTCTCTTTGTAACGTTCCGAATTTTTGGGATATTTATCGGATCAGGATCTGTGGGTTTCGGATCATTTTTGTGGGTCCCAGATTGAGTTTTGCGGTTTATACATGTTTTTACCTGTCGGACCTTCGGAACCCCGTGTAGGGCGAACCGTTGCGTTCTTCGACTCCGGGACATTACCACCGCGTTGTGCGTTTTCCGAGGATCGTGGGAAGTATTTTCTTTATCTGTGGTATTTTCCAGAATTTCTGAATTTTCTATATATAAAACCTCATTTTCTCTCTCTCTCCCCATCTCTCATTTCTCACTCTCACCCTCTCTCTTCTCTCACGCTCTCTCTTCTCACCCTCTCTTCTTCGGCGGCCGACGGAACGAGGCGGGGGCGACGAGGGTGAGGAACGGCCGGGCATGGGCGAGGATCGAAAGGCGGTGGCTTGCGGTGGAGCTCGTGGCGAGTTCGTGAATCGACGGAGCTTTAACGGCATTTTCTCGGCGGATCGGCGTCCTCGGCGCGTGGAATCTTCGGTGGAGGTAGGGGGATGGATCCTTAACCCTGGTACTTCCTTTCCCGCGATTTTGGTATGCCGTGATGAGCCGAGCGGGGTTATTTCCATATTTTGGGAGAAATACATGATTGTGGGGTGTGAGACGGATCTTGCGTTTTGATCGCATTTTTTGGGTTTAAATGGGTCCTCTCGGTGCCAGAGAGGTTGGGGACTAGTTTCTCCTTCACATGGGTGTGAAAGGGGCGTGGAATGAGGTTTTTTATGAGATTCACCATTTTCGTGCTCGGGACGGCCTAGCGGTCCTTCCAGGGACCGCTAGGCTACTTGGCGGTCATGTGGAGACCGCCAGGGGTCCCTTATGTCAGTTCGAGCCTTGCGGTCTCATGATAGACATCCACTGTGCTTAGCGGTCTCGAGGAGACCGCCAGGCAGGGCTTAGCGGTCAGGGTATGACCGTTTTCATGCCCTAGTCGTTCGTGTGTTTCTGGGTGTAGCGGTCCTGGTTGGACCGCTAGGCGAGGTTTTGCGGTCCATTGTGGACCGCCAGGTGGCCTTGCTGTCTGGGGATGACCGCTTGAGGTCCGATGTTTCTGGGGCGTAGCGGTCCTGGCTGGATCGCTAGGTTGGGCTTAGCGGTCTAGAGGTAGACCGCTAGGCTGCGGCTTGCAGTCCAGGGTAGACCGCCAAGTGCGTGACGGTCCAGGGAGGACCGCCACCATGTTTTCCGTGCAGGTTGTGTTCCGATTGCGTCGTGTTGACTCCCGGTCGACCCGGTCGTGACCCAGTGGTCGACCTTCGATCTCATGGATGTCCCGGACACCACGAGGGTTCTGTGTCCTTGATTTTGGGATGTCTGGAGATACCGTTTTATCACGATTAGCGTGCCCGTAGGTTTGGTAGGTCTGGGTGACCCCATGTGTTCTGGGCTTCTGTGTTTTCACTAGATTGAGTCGCCGTAGGTCGGTATGAGTGCAGTGGGCTTTCCCCGAACGGCGTGGATTTCTCCGAAAGGTGGTTTCCGAGTGGGCCATGTGTGTGACCTTGGACCGTGAGTCCAGTTAACCAACCTGGGGCTAGAGGTCTTCTGTGTGATCCTTGGATGAAGGATCAACTTGACAGCTCGTGGGCTGCCTCGGTATTCGTGTCATCATGGGTTTAGACCTAGGGATAGTCCAGATTGACAGCGTGGAGCTGTCCTGTACAACGGTCTTGACCCCGAGTCCTGTGACTCAAGGACCGTTGCTTTATTAGGTCTAGTGGACTGTCGAGAGTCGGGTGACTTCGAGCCACCTGTTACTCTGTGCTACTCGCGATGGGTGCGTGTGTGGCTTTCCGTGTTCACGTTGAGCGACCTGCCACTAGTCGTAGCTTTCCTGCACACGCGTCTGCGGACCCACTTGGGAGTGGTGGAGAGCGTTACCCAAGAGAGAGAGTTTTTAGGCTGGTTATCGTAGGGCCCCTCATCTTTGCAGCCTGTGTCCGGGCTGGGGGGAAGAACCAGCTAGACGGCCTGACCTAGAGCGCATGGTCTATGTGTGCACACGTAGTTGGGGGCAGTCGGACCCGCGCTGATGAGCGCGACCCCAGCTAGTCCTTATTTTGTGTTCCTGGTTACTGTACGGTGTCTCAGTCTCTGCCTGGGGCGTCATACAGAGACACTTGAGATGCGGTGTAAGACGTCAGTGGACGCATCTGACTTTGCTTATGGTGGGCAGTGCTTCTGTCACGTGACGTGAGTTTCTAGTGACTCGAGTTTTCGTTTCACGTCTGCGAGACGCGGTTTTGCGTGTAGTTTCTGGGTGTGTTCCCGAGGTAGTGGTCTAGGGTTCCGATGGGCGTTACCGAGGGTTTTCCTTAGGCTGTGTTCGGTCCACGATAGGGTTGTCGTGATGTTTCCCCTGGCAGCGTGACCAGGGTGGTTTGTAGTCTAGTGGTCCCCCGACGGTGAGATCGGGGCGTGTTTTTCGGTATAGTAGGAGTAACTATAGTGCCGAGTTTCTACCGGCCACCGGTTTGCTGTTCCTGCTGTCGTTGCTGCTTTCCGCTACCGCCGTTGTTTAAGGTTGGGGTTCCGCGAGACCCCTGCTGAGCAAGTGATAGGAGGCTTACCCCTGCTTTTCAGGTGCGGCCGTTCTTCCTCGAGATTTAAGGGTGCTGTGCAGAGGTTCTTAGTTGCCAGCTCGCCGGGCCGAGTGTTCGCTCCATATTGGGTACGTTTGTCTGCCTTAGAATGTACTTTTGTTGGACTGAACTCTGTCGTTGTTGTTTATTTATTTCTATTAATTGTTGAATTATCCTACTTTATTTCCTATTTCTTTGTACCTCCACACTCCTTTTAGCCATTCCGAGCCCTCTGACTCCTGGGCGGCAGGCCAGGATTCGAATGGTATCGGGTTCTTCCCGGTATCGGGATCTTGGGTCGTCACACTCCTTCCCGGCCCACGAAGGATGGCATGGATGAGGTGAGGGTGACGTGACGGCGAGCGGCGAGGATGGAGCGAGGAATGGGGCAGTGGCGTGGCGTGCTTCGTCAGCAGATTCATGGAGCCGATGGTGGTTCGAGTGTCGATTTCGCATGGAATCGGCATCCTCAGCGCGAGATTTTATTGTGAGAGGTAGGGGGATGGATCCATAGCTCGTAGATTCCATTTTCCCACATTTTGTAGGCCGAGGTGAGGCTGAGGGTGTTTTTCCTTCACGTCGGGGACCGAATGCATGATTTTGGGGTGAGCGACAGATTTGTCGATCCGATCGAGTTTTGTGGTATAATGGGGCCTTCCGGTAGTTTAGAGGTCGGGGAATGGTTCCCCCATATTTTTCCCATCACCTGGGGTGATTGGGGGCATGGATTAGGTCCCCTCGGATGGGGTTTCATAGGTGCATCGTTGGAATCGGTCGACCAATGGGACAGTTCGGTCGACCGATTTGGCGTTCGCCACGGTGGGCGAACTGGCATGGTTCGGTCGACTGACCCAGTCGGTTCGGTCGACCGGCCAGGCCAGGGTGTAGCTTGACTGTGGGCTAGGTCAACCGACCCAGTGGGCCGGTCGACCAACCCCGCCCTTGTGTAGGTCGATCAACCTAGTGGGCTGGTCGACCGAAATGTAGTTTCTTTGCCTATTTTGGACACTGGTCGACCCGGTTGAGACCCATGGGTCGACCCTTTGTCCTGTGGATGTCACAGACACCTCTTTAGCCTGAGTTCGTGTTTTTGGGTGTCTGTGGAAGTCATAATACCTCGATTAATGTGTCGTATGATCTTGAGGGTCTAGGTGATCCCGTGTGTTCCGGGCATCTTCGTTACGCAAGTTCGAGTCACCGTACGCTCTAGTACGGGCAGACGGTTGTTCCTGTTTCCCCGAAAGCGATTTCTGTGTGGGCCATAAGTATGGCCAATGACTGTGAGTCTCGTGACCCAGCCATGGGTGCTGGGGGCTTCTTAGTCTCCCTTAGAGAGGGCATGGACTGGGCGGTTGTGAGCCGCCTCATGAGTCCTCGTGACCATGGTTTCTGATTCTTGGACTAGGATAATTTGACGGCATGGTGTGGTATGGCACAACGGCCTTGGGATGAGTCGCGTGACTCTATGGTCATTGGATTAGCGATTCTAGCTAGTCGTTCTGAGTCTGGTGGCACCATGCCACCCTTTGTTCCGTGATACTTGCGATGGGTGCGTGCATAGCCCGTTGGTACTTCGGTGTTTCCTCTCTACGGAGAGTTCTCACGTCGAGTGACTTTCCCACTAGTCTTAGCTTGCCTGGGCACGCGTGTGCCGACCCACTTGGGAGGGGTGGAGAGCTAGACCTAGGAGAGACAGTTTTAGGTTTGTTACAGTAGGGCCTCCCACTGTGGCGGCTTGGGTCCGGGCCGGGAGGAAAATCAGCTAGAGGACCTGACGTAGTGTAGTCAGTCAATGTGTGTGCACGTGGTCGGGGACTACGGACGCGTGCTGACGAGCATGACCCCCACTAGACCCTTATCTTCGGTTACTTGTAGGGTGTCTCAGTTTCTGCATGGGGCGAGTAGGGAGACAAATGAGGCAAAGACTAAGTCGTCAGTGGACGCCCCCATCCTTGCTTCTAGTGGACAGTTCTCCCGTCACGCGACACGTGACTCTCTTGACTTGAGGTTTGGTTTCCCATCAGCGAGGACGTGGTTCTTTTGGTGGCTTCTGTGTATGTTTCCCGATGTTGAGGTCTAGGGATCCCGGTAGAGTCATTGAGGTTTCACCTATAGATAGTTTAGGGTTCACGACGGCGAGGTCATGACTGTACCCTTAGACCACGTGGTCTTAGTTGGGCCTCCTTCTGTGTGGTCGGGCCTTCACGACAGAGATGTCATGATTTTTCTTGCAATAGCATAGTCGTGGCTTTACCGGTCATTCGGTGGTCTCGAGTGTGAGATCGGGGTTTATTTTCCGTTGCCATTAGGAGTAGCTTAGAGAGACGTGGTTCCACCGACTGTCACCGTTATTGTTCTTGCTACGGCCGTTACTTCTGTCGTTATTATTGCTGTTACTACTCCTATTATTGTTGTTGTTGTTATTTCTGTTATCGTTGATGTTTTACTGCCGTTGTTTCGTGGTGGGGATCCGAGGGACCCCTACTGAGCTAATGAGATGAGGCTCACCCCTTTCTTTTCAGGTGTTGCAGTTCCTCCTCGAGGTTCAGAGGTGCAGCATGGAGGTTCGTAGTTGGTAGCTTGCCAAAGCCGGGGGTACCCGATGATTGAGTACGTTTCTTTCCCTGTAGATTATACTTTGTGGACTGGACTCTGTAGTTAATTTGTTAATTAAAAATATAATTTATTTTTTATTATTTAAATAACTAATTGTATAGTATTTTATATATTATTTTAAATTTTAATGTATCTCCACAACACCCAAATAACCCTTCCGAGCCTTCCGACTCGTGGGTGGTAGGCCTGGATTCAAATGGTATCGGGTAACTCCCGGTGTCCGGATATTGGGTCGTTATAGATGGTATCAGAGCGGAGTTGTAGATGTACATGGGAATTTAAGATAATTGTAGTGTTCTATATCTAGAGAGTCCAGTATAGTCAACAGCTGGCATAGGGTTTTTGTGTTTGTTTATCGTGTTGTTTCTCGCGTGGGAGCTAGAGTGCGCAGTGGTGGGGCTGTGAAGGCGGATTCGGTTATTGTCATAGTGCCGGTAGGGGGCCTGAGGAGTAAGATAGAGAGTTATCTTTCCCAGTGGTGGTGGCCTCGGATGTGCTGAGTTGGGTAGAGTTTTGTCGACAGGTGCGAGTTTATGATGCAACATCAGAGGTACCAGTGACGAGACTGGTGGCTGGAGAGGATAGTTCGTGGCTAGGTGACCATGAGTGTGCTCCGAAGGTGTTAGTGTTATTTTGGCCACCCCAGTTTGAGATTTAGCCAGCCTCAGAGGCGTCAAGGTCGTGGTTTCAAGTGGTGGAGCGAATGCCTTGATCGAGAAAGTGCTCAAACGAATGGTGGATCTTCCAGGGGAGCTATTGATTGTCGAGCCTGACATTCTTGTCATGCTCTATGGTGTCGGAGATGATGTGTCAGTCCCGACTATTTTTGTAGATTTCGAGGTAAGATTGGGTAGAGATGCCCAAGTGAGTTCTAAGTCATGTGTGTCTACATATGAATGGGTTGTGTTAGCTCAGGAACGATTTGGGAGTGTATGGCGGTGGCTTAGTTCTGGGCATTGAGAATGGATTGGTGTCAGCAAGGACAAATTGAAGGGAATAATGTCCAATGGTTTGAGGTGTAGCAGCCTTCGAGCCTGGCATCCTTAGTGATCTCTTCACTCGCCAATAAGCTTTTTGTCAGGTTAGAGATTTCGGGATGAGAGACAGGCATAGGAAGGGAGCGTGCGGCAGTGGATAGCTCAACCGCTTTGGCAGAGTGTGGCTGGCGATCAGCGGAGTCAGTGCTAAAGGCTTGGTGAGTTGTCGCTCGCCAAGTTGTGATGGTGTATCGGGAGATGTTACGAGTGTGGTCCGGCGGGACACTCAGCAATCGCCGTCGGAGGAGCTAGACTGATGGCAATGATGATCTTCCCTAGTGCTAGAAGATGAGGTTCCCAGCATACATGAGATTCCAGGTCAGGTCAAGCATGGAGACCTTCCGCTTCGTAGGAGGTTGAAGAGGGTTTCTTTTCACTTGAATTTTGTCATTTTCCATCATGTGTTTGGATTGGTTGACCTCCCTGTGTATGCCAAGGAGTTTGTGTGAGAAGTGTTTTGTGTTTTGGCAATGCGACTGTCCATGAGAAGTTATGCCATGTTGGCACCTAAAATATGGGACCGTATACAAGAAAGATCTCCCGGAACGATGACGGAAGCTTTGACACGGCGTCAGAAGAGTCACGCTGGGTCGATCTAAACCCGCGTCCAGAGAGGACGATGAAACCAGATTGTTTGCAAGTGTGCTCAGTACACCCAATAATGCACCTAGGGGAAAAGAGTCGACACTCTCTTCCCGGTGGTGAAACTCTGAGTGTCAAAGTCAATCCGAACCTGCCTCAGACCACTCCCACGCCGAGATAACTTAAAACCCGCGTCCGTGAAGCACGATTAAACCCCCAGGTTACAAACCAGCGTTGCACGCCCAACGATACATCTCGGGAAAGGGAACGACACGTTTCTACCCGACTGCAAAAGGTGAAATACCAAAGATACTCGAGCCGACTCCATTAAGTGCGATAGACGAAATGATCAGGCATCACTTCGGCACCGAAATGAGTTGGTTGCGCCGATTCAAGGTGTGATCCACGTTTTGGGCGTGGGCAGCTAGCCCACGCTGATCCTAGGCACCATTGTGCGCCAGATCAACCCGTTTCGCCCTTATAAAAAGGGAGGGCTGAAGGGAGAGGAAGAAGAGCAGAAAATAGAGACGTAGAGTGTAACGACCCAAGATCTGTATATCGGGAACGACCCGATACCATTCGGATCCTGAACTGCCACCCACGGGTCAGGAGGCCCGGAAGGGTTAAGGGTTGGTGTGGTTATGCATTGAAATTCTAATCAATAGCAGGAAAGGAAATCTATATAACTAATCTACAATTTTAACAGGAAATAATTAACATTTTATAGCAAGTAAACAACTACAGAGTCCAGTCCACAAGTACAGCCAAGGCAAGAGAACGTACACTGTCCCGGGCACATCTCGAAAACTTGGCGAGCTGGCAACTATGAACCCTCCAACCGAACCGCTCCACTCCGAGAAGGACGTCGCACCTGAAAAACATGGGGTGAGTGATAAGTATCATATTTTATATTATAATTTGCATCACATTTATCATGTTTGAGCATTCAATGGGCATAGTTGTGCATTAATATCACCCAAATCTCATTCTCACCATTAATTTGAGTTTGCATGATTTTATTATCATTTTAAATCAAAATAACAACGTGAGAAATATTGAAGAAAGTGCACAATTGTCATAATTCATTTTTTAAATCAAAAATAGTGATTATATGATTTTTTTGAATTTCAGGAATGTGTGATCAAGGTCCAGGCGCCAATTAATGAATGCCCTTCTGAAAGGGCGCCCATTCAGGAATAAATGACTTCGCAAGAAGGCGCCATTTTCAAGCAAATTCTGACAGAATAAGCGGTTGTTCGTGTTGTCGTTCATTGAAGAAATAGCGACCGCTTACGCGAGCGCTCAATTCTTGAGTACTGAAAATAGAAAATAAAAAAATGCTGCAAAAGAAAGAAGAATGAACAGCTGCTCACTCAGACGTCAATTCCTTGGAAAAGAATGAACCACCATACAAATGAGCGCCCATTCCATGTACGAAAATATTGGAAGAAACATCAAGAAAAATAGAAAAAGGAATGAGCGCCCGTCCAGAAAGTCGTCTATTCAATTATATGGAAAAGTCAGAAATATCAAAATATGAAAAAAGGAAGTTACGTCCGTTTGAAAAGTCGCTATTTTATGAATTAATGGCACTACGGTGGTCGCCATTTACAGTTTGAAGCAGAAACGGAATCAAGTTACTCTAATGGAAGTTATCTTTCCAAGTTTTGATGCAAGGAGAACTCTTTGATGACAAGAGACCTAGTTTGAGCAAGATTTGATACTAAAAAATCAGATTTTGACTTGATCCCAAAGTCTCCAATCGTGGAAAGCCTCTGCACTCTATAAAAAGTCGCCCAGAGCAAATCGAAAAAGAATCTTAGCCCTTTCTTTGCCTCTTTACATGCTCTTCGGTTCGTCTTTTCAATTTACTTTCTTCTACAAAGTTTTTCATTTTTAAGTGCTCTTAAACTTATTCTTCTTCCTCTTCTTCTAATTCTCTTCCGTTTTTAAGTTATTTTACATTTTTTAAGAGTTTATCCTGCATTTTTACTGTTCATCCACGGTTATGCACTTTGTTCTTATCAAGTTTTCTTCCCCTTCTGCTCTTCTTTTCATCTTAGTCTTTTCATAAACGTTCTTCGTTTTTCCAAGATCTATATTTTCTTATTTTTCTTCTTCCTCCAATTCTTTCTAGTTTTCAAGTTACAATCTCTTTTTCAAAGTTCAATTTTTTTATTTACTGTTCATCCGCGCAGACACCACCCTGTTCTTCCTCAATTTTCACCCTCTTGATCACGTTTTCTCCCTCTACACTCTTCATCAAACTTCTTCCTATCATCTAGATCTCCAACTTTCGTTTCTACCACATCTTGTAATTATCTCTGATTTCAAAGCTATTTTACTTTCAATCTTGCTCTATTTTTATTTCTGTTTTCAAGTTTTTAACTCCCTTCCTCATCTTCTATCTATCTTTCCCTCCTCTATTTTCTTCACACATCTCAAGGCAGAGATTCTTCTTTTGGTACTTTAAAGGCGACGTCTACTTTCAAGGCGGGGAGATCTTCCTCTATGGCTCGACAAGGAGACGGCGGCGCCATTCTTCAAATCTCTGGGCTCTATTTCTTCCTTTTTCCCTTAGTTGCTTCAAGTTATAATTTTTAATTTTCTTAGACATTGTAATCTTTCCTTAGCAATAAAAGTTAATTTGTACAATTGTTCCTTTTATTCTTTCTCTCTCCTTCTAAATTTTTATTCTCAATCCTCTCATATTCTTTAGATATGTTTATTTTATTTTTATGCAATCTTATTTCCCTTTAGCATAAAACTCACTCAAATTTGTTTTCAAAACATAAGGATTTTCCAACTTGCTTAAATAAGAACATTTCTTCTCCGTGGAATCGACCCGTTCTTACCACTCTACTTATATTTAATATCTTTTTGTTGAGTGAGTGCGGTTATTTTTAAAATTACGGCACGACTTTTGACGACGAGTATTAGTGCACATCAATTTTTGACGCCGTTGCGAGAGAGGAAATGATTTTTTTATAGTTGGATATTCTTGTGTTTGGTATAGGGCTGTCAATGGGCCTGGCCGACTCGACAGGCCCGCGGGCTTGGCCCGATTTCGGGTAGGGCCGCAATCTCTTTTTTGGCCCGTGAGTTTTTAGTCGGGCCTAAAAGCCCGGCCCGACTTGACTCGCCGGCCCGGCCCGTTCCCTTTTTTTATTCTCACTTTAAGTTTTAAAAATTATTTAGTTAAAATTATGTTAATATATTTAATTAAAAAATTTTAAACTCTCTTTTCACAAAAATTATGTAATTAATATCAAAATTTTAATTAATTTAGTGATATTATAAATTTTATATTATTAAATATATTAATTTTTATTATTTTATTTAAATTGTCGGCCCGGGTTTTATTCGGGCTTTGAAGTTTTTAAATAATGTCGGGCACGGCCCGGCCCGACATAGGACGGACCCGGGCCGGGCTTGGGCTTTAATATGGATAAGTCGGGCCTGGGCCGGACCGGCCTAAGCCCGGCCAGGGCCCGGCCCATTGACAGCCCTAGTTTGGTGTGTATATTTGTATATTAATTTTTTTATTTTACAGGAAAAAGAAAAAAATCAGAAAATCAAAGAAAAACAAAAATTCAGACTTGAAATTCACATAAAATCAACTGTTGTAGAAAGCCAAAAAACGTCGCTGAAAGTTTGCATCTGTCACAACAGGGAACAAAATTCTGAAAATCTATAAATTCTGGGAATTAAGCGTCGCTAAAGGTCAATAAGCGTAGGTACATGTTCTATTTTTTCAATTTCTAAAAAAACTCAAAAAAAGAAAAAAAATATAAAAAATATAAAAAAGTAGAAAACTAGAAAAACATAGAGATCATGATTTTAGGCTTTATCATTCAGTATGTTACATCTTGTTTAGTGCTTTTAGTTGTTATTTATCTTTTATACATCTATCTTTTTGGGAAAAAAATTAAAAAAATCTATGAAAAAAATCAGAAAATAAAAAACAGAAAAAAAAATCATCATAATATCATGCTTGCACGTATTGTTGCATCTAATTGATTATTTCTTCATTTACTTGCATCATTTGAAAAAAAAATTATCATTCTCTTATTCTCTTTCTCCCTTCTTAAGGGCAATATAGGCACACCCTTCTTGGAATTGGAAGGACCCTCTATTGAGCACTCCGTCTCTTTGGATTGGAATCTCCTTTTTCAAGACCTCCATAAATCCCCGCACCCGTAGATTCCCTCACGGACGCCGGTCCGGTTGTACCAAGAAACACCTTGAAGTTAACTTGCCCTTAGATGTTTGAAAAAAAATCATCATTTTTGCATACATAGCTCATATAGTTGTTATTGCATTTGCATCATTTTGAAAAAACTAAAAAAAATCAATAAAAAGTGGGTGAGAAAGGTCCAATGTTTGAGTGGACTCATAAATTCATTGAGGTGGACTTGTTGGCCCATGTTTATTGATCTATTTTTTGGGCTATCAATTTAAACTCCTTCACTCCACCTTATTATCATGATCATAATGAAATGTGGGCCAGACCGGCCCATTATGTTTCCAATGGTCCAATTCAACCTTTACCATTCACCCAACCTGGCCCGACCCACTACGAAAGCCCATACTCTTGGTCGGCCTATAATGAAAGCCCATCACTAATGAGGGCCCAACTTCATTCCTTTAATCAAGATCATATCCAACACACTCAATTCCTTCATGAGCTCTATAATTCATTTCGTCACCAAGAATAAGCCCAAATTGCTCAAAGACCCTCCTCCCTCCATTCCTTCTTATGATTCTTATGGGGGAGGATAACATAATAGTTCTCGGGATTCTTATCACGGTCCGGCCCAAAATCCTCCAGATCAATTCTTTCAACATTGGGCTACATCTTCAAATAACTTTCATGATCAAGCTCACTATAAAGGATAACTCACATCCACCCCATTTTCTCACTATTAATCTGATCATTATTCAACTTCTTATCTTTTGAACTCTGCTTCTCAACTTACAACTCTATCTCCTCCATGCCCAACTCTAAAAAAGGAGGAGAACTTTGATCAATTTTATCAACTCATCATGGCTCAAAATCAAGCCATCCAACATCACTCTCTCCAAGTCTAAGTGCGAATTGATAGGATGACAGAGGAGATCAAGAGGACAGAGGAAGATCAATTACTTGGCTACTCAGACTCCAATTCTACTGATCAAACTCCTAATATTGACTATGATCAATCTATGATTCCCCAAGATCATAACACTCAAATTGTAACGCCCCGACTCGTAAACCCGATCCAGTCGTAAAGACTCACATCGGATTTTGATCGGAATGTCACAGTGAGACAACCCAAACGGTACATTATGGTTGAGAATTTTCACATAAAGACTGATATATTATTGCAGCGAAAATAAAACTTTCTGAATCATCAACTTCCAGTCAAAGACTGCATCCACATAGATAGAAATAAAGATAATAATTTCACAAGTCTTTTATTACATATCCAAATTTCACACACATTTTTTTTCTAACATACTAACATAACTCATAACACAACTACCTAAGTTAATGACTGGTAGTAACTCCAAGCCGCGGTCAGAACACTGCGAGATCACTCATCGCTTTCTTCTATCGTTTCTCCTGAAAATGTTCAACAGGATGAGTCTACGAATAGACCCAGTAGAGACTAAGCATAGTCCCCAGTCATAACATGTATAAACATATCCAAAGTGATTTACGGTATTTCATTTCATAAAGTCATTCTTAGGCATAATTTCAATTAGACACATATGAGACTAATACATTTAACTCAATTTCAATTTTTACGATCATAAGTCATGCTATTATCATTTTATAAAGAAAACATGTACATTAAAACTTCATTTTATCAATGACAAAGTAAATAAGAATTCATCATTTGTAAACATTAACGAATGATTCCAGTACTAGGCAGAGTAAAGTCTCACGCATAGTGAAAAGATCCAAACAGACATAATCTGCCCTTTTCTAAATCACCATTCGATATACTGGAGATTCATTAACAGTAAACATTTACCGTGTAATAATAGTAAAATGTAATGACAGTTCAATAAGTAATAACACTTCAATATCATTTCATTGAGCAGTAACAGTAGTTTCAGTATTGATTCAATGAATAGTAATAATAGTTCCAATATCAATTAAGTGAGCAGTAATAGTCGTATTAATAACGACTCAGTGAACAATAGCAGTAGTTCAGTATCAATTCAGTAGGCAGTAACAATCGTTCAATTTCAGTTCAATAAATAATAACATTGGTATAAGTAGCCAGACACAGTGCCCAAACCACCACTAGAAGGACAGTCAGTCGGTACTCGATCACCTAGGTAAATAGTGATGAGTCTTGGTTACTGCGCAGAACCGGGAGAAGTCCTCTTCACCTTTACCAGTGGTACTTGTCCACCTCCAGGATTTCAATCCCCGTTACCCTCGGGGTCAATACAGTGTGAACCTCCCCATAGGGGTATTTCTATGGCTTTGTTCTAGTCTCCCCCTATGTTGGCAGTGTCTATTTGGCAGTAATAACAGTGCAGTAATTATTTATATACAACTCATATCCAATGGACACATGCCACTCAAATATCGTGATGTGAATATTAAGTATGAAATATGCCATGACTGAGAATCATTTTTTTCTGAAATTCTCAACTTATTCAAATATAATGACACACACACACACACACACACACACACACACACACATATATATATATATATCAAAATTTTCTAATTCTATTTACAAAGATCAGAATGCAATGAAATTTCAAAAAATCAATACATTTACAGGAAGGATCAATACAGAAAATTTCCATCATTTTTCAGACAGTATTTATACGTTTCCCATAATTAGTTATACACCATTTATATATCAAAAATGTCTAATTTTATTCTCAGAGCTTAGGATGCATTGAAATTACAGAGAACCAATACATTTACAGGAAGAATCCAAACATAAAATTTTCATCAATTTTCAGACAGTAACTATAATTTTTCCAGAATTACTTGTATTTTAACATGTATCATAAATTGACTAAATTTAGCTACCATGTTCTGAAAATCACTTAGCATTTTCTGCATATTACATTTATATGTAATATTACACAGAAAAGTTTTCATAATTTTTCATGTAAAGATTCAGATTTTTCCAGAATTGTAGTAATTTTCTTATGCATGGAAAATTAACTAAATTTACCCACAGCACTCTAAAAATCATCATAACTTGTCAAACCATCATTCATAACAGAAATATTCTTTTTGAAATTTTTTATTATTTTTCACACTGCATTACCATTTTTCACACTGTATTACTATTTTTCACACAAAATAAGAAAAATATATCATGAATAATAAATCAACTAAATATATCCAAAATGATCAGATAATTTCTAAAACTTTACAGAACGTTGGTCCAGACAGAAATATCATATATAAAAAATGTCATCAATTTTCATTTAGTATGTCTAATTTCTAAAATTTTATATCAGTTTCTAAAATTTACAATAATTTATAATAATTACTTTTAAATAGATAAAATTATACAGAATACTTACAATGACTAAAATATACTGAGAATTAACTTGTGAATATCATATATCAGTTCTGTCATTTTTCCATGATTTTTCACAGAATATTAATATTTATTTAATTTTTTAATTATTTATTTAAACATTGATAATTATACCAATAAAGATTCCATCATCATAATAAGATTAAATTTTCATAAAATAGTTCTAACATGTATTTAAGTTCTCTGGTAAGAATTTTAATATTTTTCATAAAATATTTCTATTTATCTCATAATTTTATACCTCTAATAAATTATCAAAAATTACGTAATATCACTTACAGACATCAATAATTATTGACATTTATAGAATACAACAAACTCAATGTAAGAACCATACTGTGAAATTCTAAGATTTTTATGATCAGGATCTCTAATTTCTATAATTTTCGTATAATTATTTATTTACTTTATCATGTATAAAAATTCATTAACAGAAATATCCTAATCCAAAAATAATAAAAATTTATCTACACATGGGTCTCACAGTAAGATACATTCATAAAATTTGTGGTGCTTTTATATCACCCCTTTAATTTTTTTAGTATAATTAAACACCTTTGGGATAATATTAAAATATCTTTAAACGTGAAACTAATTTGAATCAGATATTAAAATTTTTACAGAAAGTTTAGAACATCAGATTTTATGATTCTGAAAACTTTCTCTGTTTATCATACACTGTTACTAATTATAAGAGATCAATCACTTGATTTTACCCTTAATCACATGCCTTAACTTAATGATCTCATAGAAATTCGACTAATCTATGATCACCCATGGTGAAATAAGGATATCTGAATTTAATTATGTCTAAAGATGTTAATTAGCACACCCTAAATCATTTTAAATATACTAATACATACTAATTAAGCGTATAAAACGTAATCACTTATCTTAATGACGTTTAAACACTTCCTTAATCGGGCTTCCTCCCACTCCTTCAGCCCTTCACCTACCCAGCCAGCAAGAGGAGCAAATGAAGCCCTCTACCCATCTATTTATAGGGGTTTTGCCTAATCAAATCTTAACCATTCATTTAATCAAGGGTGGAGATTCAATAATTAATTTAATATTATTTAATTAAAATATGACATTCAAACCTTCACTAACCCACTCAGCCCACTCTTTTGACTATCCCACATTTTTATCTTTATTTTTATATATAAGACATGTGAATTTTGACTTAAAGAAGAATGAGCTTTAAACTAAGTAGATTTAACAAATAAAACAAAAAAAAATTATATATGACTGCCGCGATTGCGGCAGTCAAAGGGGTAGAGGCGGGGGCGATGCCCGCTCCCGCGCACGCGACGTGCGCGGGGGCGGCCGCCCCTGCCGACATCCTTTTTTTATTTTTTTTGCGTTTATGACCTTTTATTTTTATTTAACCATTTTCTTCCTTTTTTATACAATTAACCCCTAAATATTTTTTTAAACTTTTGTTTATTAGTTTTTTTTCTTTCTTCTTTTTTTTTTACACCAATGACTAAGATAAATATAATAAGACTAATAAAGTAAACCTTTAGACATAAATAAATGTATTTTCATTCATCAAATAAATATAATAAGACTAATAAAATAAACCTTTACACACTCTCCCCCTTAAAGAAAACTTCGTCTTCGAAGTTTGGGGTTAGATCACATACCGAATAGATGAGGATACTTCTTCTTCATTGCTTTCTCTGGTTCCCACGTGGCCTCCTCATGCGAGAAGTTCCTCCATAGTACCTTCACTAATGGGATGCCTTTAGTCCTCAACACCTGCTCCTTGCGGTCCAGAATTCGAACAGGCTGCTCCTCATACGATAAGTTATGCTGAAACTGCATCTGTTCGGAACTGATCACGTGTGACGGATCATGTATATATCTTCTCAGCATGGACGCGTGGAACACCTGATGTATTTCCTCGAGAGATAAAGGTTAAGCCAAGCGATATGCCACGTTCCCTAATCTCTCCAGAATCTCGAACGGTGCGATGTACCGTGGATTTAGCTTTTCACGTTTGCCGAACCGAACGATTCCTTTTGTTGGAGACACCTTGAGGAAAACGTGATCACCAATTTCAAATGCCAACTCCTTCCTTCGGTTATCAGCATAACTCTCTTGTCGATCTTGTGCTGTTACCAACCTCTGCTTGATCAACCTGATCTTTTTCGTAGTTTCTTGAATAATTTCTGGTCCCACATACTGCTTGTCTCCTCTTTCCTCCCAACACAACGGAGACCTACATGGTCTACCATACAGTGCCTCGAATGGAGCCATGCCTATACTCGCGTGGAAGCTATTATTATGAGAAAATTCCACAAGAGGTAGATGTCGCTCCCAATCGCCCTTCCAATCAAGAACACAAGCCCTAAGCATGTCCTCCATGACGCGGGACGGGGACCGACACGGACTAAGACTCACAAAAGACTCTAACTCAAGCCCGCAGTAGCACGCTCAAGGGTCGCCAAGTGGCTGACCACCGTGATATCCCACAGAATGAGGGACGTCTCTCAACAGAAACTCCGACCTCGGCCGTCCCAAGGAGGGAAGCGCACGTGTCTAGGCGTATAGTCGACCTCCAAAGACAAGGGGAGTCGAATCCTAGCTCGGTGCTCGACTAGTGCTAGGGATGGATGCTCTCACTCACGATCCGCGGTGATGGCAAAAAGTGGCTAGACGCCTACCTTCTCTCACGCGGCATAATCAATCACATACTAAAAGAGCAAGTAAAGGAGGAGAGTCGGAGCGCGTACCTCCACGCCTAGGCGTGGGGAAGGAACCCCGGCCGTGAACCAACAACCCCGATACACCAGAGATCAATAAAATACAACCCAATAGTGGCCCACTCCTCGCAGGGAGGTAAAAGGCTACAACCAATACGTTCGGGACTGCCGGACACGGGTTGACGGGCCGCACTCGGTGACGGGTTGGCCGCGAGGAGGTTCGGGTGCAACGCTGCCGAAACCGGTGTCGCGCGCGCCTGAGCGGAGGGGGTCTCACGGGCTGATACGACGCCCGTTTGAAGCACCGTCAGAGAGGACGCGTCACTGACTGATGGAGGAACGCTCCGGCCAAAGGGGGCGCGCTGGATCCGCCGGTGGTGACCGTGGGCGCTGCTGAAAGTCAGATCAGGTTCTGTGGACACAGAACTGCGCACGCCGTCGGTAAAATCTGGAAATCGGCCTTCTGGTGCCCGAACAAGTCCGGGCCGGTTGGTGGTGACAGCTGATTGGCAGAGGTCGCCCTCGGCCAAATGGCGCTGGCAGACGACGCCGGTGCGAGCCGCAGGAGTCGTTGAAAGTCAGGACTGGTTCGCTGGGCGGACTGGGCAGACACGCTGGCGCAACCCCACGAGATCGACCGCCACGGACGGTGACGATGTCGAAACGCAACGCCGTCGGCGGCGTTGGAAAGTTAACTCGGAGATCCACGAACCCTGAAGAAACCAGCGCAAAAGACGCAGCGTGGAGGCCTGGGGAAAATTCGCAATCAGGGCCTCCCCGCTGGGCGAGCAGAGAAAGTGGTGCTGGCGCAGGTCGGCGGAGAAAATCGGTACGGGCAGTGCCGATCCCCGATTGATGCAAAACCGGCGCCGACGCGAAGCTGATCCGCAGACGTATCTCCAGAAAATAGATCGTGGCAAAACTCGTCCAAGAAGGGGGCGCGAGCTCTGCTACAAGTCGGGGCAGAAATCTGGAATCACGCACACGAACCGTTGAGGAAGAAGATGAGGATAAGAGGGAACCCCGGAGTCCACCGAGGGCTGAGGCGTCACACCCCGCCGTTCTCCCGTCGCAGGAGAAGAAAGAGAGAGAGAGAGAAGGGCGCAAAAAGCTTTGCACAATACTCACTTGTATTCAAAATCATGTGTAAACTGTAATCGGTACAATGTGAGAACTACTTATAGGGGATGAGAAAACCCTAATCTAACTAGAAGGGGAGGGGTGCGCCCAGCTCCAAGGAGAGAAAGGCGGCCCATAATTCAGCAAGCTTAGAAAATAGGAAAGGATTCTAAGTGGGATAAGGAAGGGGTGGAGTTGGGGAAAGGAGGAGAGGGGGAAAGGGGAAGGGAGAGGGGAGCGCCCCCCACCTTCCCTAGTAGAACTAGGAAGGGGGGGGGCGGCTGCCTCCTCCTCCTCTAGCTGGGGAGGGGGCCGCCCCCTAACCCTAATGGGCCCTTTTTTTAGTGGGCTTCAAACCCCAATAAGCCCCTGACCCCATAACACGATCCATTACCCCACAAAGCAACCCAATTGGCCACTATATGGCCCAATAAGTGCCTAAACAAGAAGATGTCCACGCAGGGACCAAAAGACAAGGCCCACAAGGCCTGAGCAAGTCCAGACTGAGGCCCAACATGGCCTAAACATGATGATGAAAAGATAACTAGAAGGTGCCGCCGTCGCCGAGCCACAAGGAGGTAGCGGTGTGCCGGGTGCTCCGTCGAGGATAGCGCCGTGTGTCCTCACCAATTCTCCCCGGGTGGGAAGAACTCGACCCCGTCGAGTAAGGGTCACGGTCGCTGAGGTACCGCTCCAGCAGGTCCGGATCGATCCGCTCCAGCTCTCCACGTGTAATCCAGGTGTTGTCCGACTCGGGGCGCCCTCTCCAACGCACTAAGAAGCGTTGGTAGGCTCCGCTCCTGGTAGTAGTCACCTGCTCATCCAGTATGCAATCTATATGCTCGCGTTTTTGTAATGGGGCTGGAGGAGGTGGACTCTCAGTAGGTGTATCACTCACAACAGGAGGGTCAGGCCCAAATAACTCACTGGGTATCACCGCGGGATCCCGATAAGCTACCAGATCAGAGACATTGAACGTCGAACTGATCCCGTAGTCGTCTGGTAGCTCGATCTCATACGCGTTCGACCCAATACGCCTCAACACTCTGAATGGTCCTGCACCGCGGTCTTGGAGCTTCTTTACGGCTCCCGAAGGAAACCGTTCCGGTCTAACCCGGACCATGACGTACTCTCCCTCGCGGAACTCACGTGTGCGTCTGTGCGCGTCAGCTAACTCCTTGTAACGTGCGTTGCTGGCCTCGAGGTGGTGATGATGCAGACTCCGAACTAGCTGTGTTGACTCATACCTATGTGAATGCAGTGGTGGTCCTGGACATCCAAACATGGATCTAACATGCCTATGATGTCTACCTGACTTGACAACATGGGGAGGGCCTGGACAACCAAAGTAGAACCTAGCATGCACATGTGTCCTATGACATATGGTAGACTCAGAAGGATGAATAATCCCAAGCTTACTCATGACATCTCCCCTATATGACGATGGACATGGTGAAACATGGGGAAGAGACATGTGTCCCTGGCCTCCTAAGCTCGGGCATCTGGATGCCTGCATGGTGAGGTGTTGACTAGAAGGCCTAGGTGGTGTATGATAGTGGACCTCCTCGACAAGGTGGGGAAAATAATATGGGTCGAGAGGCTCACTAGGGAGGGGATCGAAAGGGTCAAAGAAATGATGACCCCTCCCGACAGGTCCCTTCACTATACTTGCCCATGTGCGACATTCGCCTAGGTGCAGATAATCACCTTCAGGCACTCTCATGTATGGGGCAAGAGGCTCATAAGGAAGGCAAGGAAGGCTAGGTTCCTCCCTCGGGACCGTGAAACCATAAGCGGGGACAAAATCAACCTCCACGGGTATGGGAAATAATAAAAGGACCTCGGATGTGATATGTCCTATGGTGTAGACCGAGGTAATAGACCCCAAAGCAGGGAGTGTAAAGCTATGACTATAGGGTTGGTCAGACCCTAAGGTCAACATATAAGTCAACTCCCATTGATAATCTAAACTCCTAAGGAAGTCCTTCACATTTTCAAGAAAGCAGAAGGACCGAAAAGTGGTGTGAAAGGAGTTAAGGGGTATTATTGGGAGGGCTGGTCCCATGGGTGTATAGCGAGGAATGGAGACATCTAGAAGTGGACCCTCCCTTAGCCAGCTAGCTAAAGACTCACCAATGACCAGTTCACCCTCGGAAGGTAAGAATGTCTCTATATGAGGGTCTAAGGGTGAAGCCTCTCTCTCGGGAGGGGAAACGGAGTCCTCTATGATGTGGAGGGGATCACTCCCTAACTCCTCAACCTCAGTTAGGTACTCCTCAATCAACTCCTGTTCAGCCTCGTAACTCACTGGAACAAACCCAGGTGATGACATGGAGGTGGTCGGCGTAACGCCGTCATGGAAGACAAACTCACTGGGAAGGTGAGATGGGTGTAAGGTGCAGGTCCTCCTATCCAGGTCGATGGTCGCACTTCTTTCCTCCAGCCAAGTTCGCCCTAAAATGATGCATGGACCAGCAAGTGTGCTGATCTTGCACCAAGCGCCATCGAAATATTTAACGGGGCCAAACCACCGTTGAAACTCGATAAAAGCTAAACCATCACGGAGAACAATCTCCCCAGTCTTAGAGAGAGACTCAACAATATCCTGTGAGACACAATTATATGAAACCTTACTGATGAAGTCGATCTCCGTATGCAACCCATTAGGTAGGATGGCCACGGACATGACAGGGCGCTGAAACGACTCGGTCATCGGTATAGGGATCGGGTCTCCCGACGACTGAGTGGTAGGGCCGACACCCACGGGTCGTGCCATAAGAGCGTCGAATCGGGCCAACAGGGATGACCAATCTGACACGTGGGCACGAGGAACCACCATGGGGCTGGCGGGGAGCTGGACATGCAAGACTCAACGAGACAAGGATAAAAACTCTAACTAGACACAAGCCTAAAATGACAATGCAATGGTTGGTTACCTAGATGAACTAAGAGACTCAATGCACCCTAGACAACCTAAAGACTCAAAAGACCTAAGACCCCAATTTGTTAGAACAAACTGGTTCCCTAAGCTCTGATACCAAATTTGACGCGGGACGGGGACCGACACGGACTAAGACTCACAAAAGACTCTAACTCAGGCCCGCAGTAGCACGCTCAAGGGTCGCCAAGTGGCTGACCACCGTGATATCCCACAGAATGAGGGACGTCTCTCAACAGAAACTCCGACCTCGGCCGTCCCAAGGAGGGAAGCGCACGTGTCTAGGCGTATAGTCGACCTCCAAAGACAAGGGGAGTCGAGTCCTAGCTCGGTGCTCGACTAGTGCTAGGGATGGATGCTCTCACTCACGATCCGCGGTGATGGCAAAAAGTGGCTAGACGCCTACCTTCTCTCACGCGGCATAATCAATCACATACTAAAAGAGCAAGCAAAGGAGGAGAGTCGGAGCGCGTACCTCCACGCCTAGGCGTGGGGAAGGAACCCCGGCCGTGAACCAACAACCCCGATACACCAGAGATCAATAAAATACAACCCAATAGTGGCCCACTCCTCGCAGGGAGGTAAAAGGCTACAACCAATACGTTCGGGACTGCCGGACACGGGTTGACGGGCCGCACTCGGTGACGGGTTGGCCGCGAGGAGGTTCGGGTGCAACGCTGCCGAAACCGGTGTCGCGCGCGCCTGAGCGGAGGGGGTCTCACGGGCTGATACGACGCCCGTTTGAAGCACCGTCAGAGAGGACGCGTCACTGACTGATGGAGGAACGCTCCGGCCAAAGGGGGCGCGCTGGATCCGCCGGTGGTGACCGTGGGCGCTGCTGAAAGTCAGATCAGGTTCTGTGGACACAGAACTGCGCACGCCGTCGGTAAAATCTGGAAATCGGCCTTCTGGTGCCCGAACAAGTCCGGGCCGGTTGGTGGTGACAGCTGATTGGCAGAGGTCGCCCTCGGCCAAATGGCGCTGGCAGACGACGCCGGTGCGAGCCGCAGGAGTCGTTGAAAGTCAGGACTGGTTCGCTGGGCGGACTGGGCAGACACGTTGGCGCAACCCCACGAGATCGACCGCCACGGACGGTGACGATGTCGAAACGCAACGCCGTCGGCGGCGTTGGAAAGTTAACTCGGAGATCCACGAACCCTGAAGAAACCAGCGCAAAAGACGCAGCGTGGAGGCCTGGGGAAAATTCGCAATCAGGGCCTCCCCGCTGGGCGAGCAGAGAAAGTGGTGCTGGCGCAGGTCGGCGGAGAAAATCGGTACGGGCAGTGCCGATCCCCGATTGATGCAAAACCGGCGCCGACGCGAAGCTGATCCGCAGACGTATCTCCAGAAAATAGATCGTGGCAAAACTCGTCCAAGAAGGGGGCGCGAGCTCTGCTACAAGTCGGGGCAGAAATCTGGAATCACGCACACGAACCGTTGAGGAAGAAGATGAGGATAAGAGGGAACCCCGGAGTCCACCGAGGGCTGAGGCGTCACACCCCGCCGTTCTCTCGTCGCAGGAGAAGAAAGAGAGAGAGAGAGAAGGGCGCAAAAAGCTTTGCACAATACTCACTTGTATTCAAAATCATGTGTAAACTGTAATCGGTACAATGTGAGAACTACTTATAGGGGATGGGAAAACCCTAATCTAACTAGAAGGGGAGGGGTGCGCCCAGCTCCAAGGAGAGAAAGGCGGCCCATAATTCAGCAAGCTTAGAAAATAGGAAATGATTCTAAGTGGGATAAGGAAGGGGTGGAGTTGGGGAAAGGAGGAGAGGGGGAAAGGGGAAGGGAGAGGGGAGCGCCCCCCACCTTCCCTAGTAGAACTAGGAAGGGGGGGGGGGCGGCTGCCTCCTCCTCCTCTAGCTGGGGAGGGGGCCGCCCCCTAACCCTAATGGGCCCTTTTTTTAGTGGGCTTCAAACCCCAATAAGCCCCTGACCCCATAACACGATCCATTACCCCACAAAGCAACCCAATTGGCCACTATATGGCCCAATAAGTGCCTAAACAAGAAGATGTCCACGCAGGGACCAAAAGACAAGGCCCACAAGGCCTGAGCAAGTCCAGACTGAGGCCCAACATGGCCTAAACATGATGATGAAAAGATAACTAGAAGGTGCCGCCGTCGCCGAGCCACAAGGAGGTAGCGGTGTGCCGGGTGCTCCGTCGAGGATAGCGCCGTGTGTCCTCACCACTCCAGTGTCTGAATCGTCCTTTCAGACTGACCGTCGGTTTGCAGGTGAAAAGCCGAACTCAGTTTGAGTCGCGAACCAAAAGATTCCCGCAACCCTTGCCATAGTCTGGAAGTGAACCGGGGATCCCTGTCGGAGATGATCGACTTTAGAATCCCGTGAAGTCTGACGATGTTTTCAACATATAGTCTTGTCAAACTTTCCACAGATTGGTTCACCTTCATAGGAAGGAAATGTGCAGACTTTAAAAAGCAGTCCACGATCACCCATATAAAGTCATTACCCTTTACTGATCTGGGTAACCTAGTTACAAAATCTATAGTGATTGCTTCCCATTTCCACTGAGGAATTTCCATTTTCTGCATTAGCCTTGATGGCTTTTGGTGCTCTACCTTTACCTGTTGACAAACCAAGCACCAAGCAACATAGTCGGTAACATCCTTCTTCATTCCTTGCCACCAAAGAGACCGTTTCAAGTCTTGATACATTTTACCACCTCCTGGATGAATAGAGAACATTGATAGGTGAGCTTCCTCTAAAACTTGCCTTCTCAGATCGGCTAAATCAGGTATACAGATCCGGTGCTAGAACCGAATCACTCCATCTTCATCACGAGCAAAGCCAGTCTTCCCGATCAATCCTTACAGCTGGGGATCATCTTTTTGCACATCTATTATCTTGTCAAGCACTATTGACCTAATGGTCAGTTGAGACACAAATGCCTGACATAGTTGAGGCTCGATCACAGCCATAAGTTGCGCTGCATCTTCGATCATCTTCCAATCCTGCTGCATCATAACTCTTTTCCTGCTGAGAGCATCGGCTACTACATTCGCCTTTCCTGGATGGTATCGCAGTTTGAAGTCATAATCTTTCAAGAATTTGACCCATCTTCTTTGCCTTAGATTTAACTCCTGCTGAGAAAATAGGTACTCCATACTCTTGTGGTCAGTGAACACTTCGAACTTGACGCCGTAAAGATAATGACGCCCGATCTTCAATGCATGAACCACTGCAGCCAATCTCAAATCATGAGTCGGGTAGTTTGGCTCGTGCTCCTTTAGTTGGCGAGAAGCATAAGCGACCACCCTTCCATTTTGCATCAATACACTGCCTAGCCCAACCTTCGATGCATCAGAATAGATAGCGAAGTCATCCTCATTGTTAGGCAAAACGAGAATTGGTGCCGATGTCAGCCTAGCCTTCAGCTCTTGAAAACTTTTCTCGCAGTTCTCAGACCATATATATTTGACTCCCTTTCGGGTCAACTTGGTTAGTGGCGCCGCTAGAGATGTGAATCCCTCGATAAAGTGGCGATCGTAACCAGCTAACCCTAAGAAACTCCGAATCTCCGTGGGAGATTTAGGAGTCTCCCATTCCAAAACCGCCTGAACCTTTGTGGGGTCAACGGCAACACCACTGCCTGAGATTACATGCCTGAGAAAATGAACCTCCTTCGGCCAAAAGGCACATTTGCCGTACTTAGCATAAAGCTTATGCGCTCTTACCGTTTCGAGGACGATTCTCAAGTATTCTCGGTGCGAAACTTTATCAGGAGAATATATCAGCACATCATCAATGAAGACTACCACAAAGGTGTCAAGATAAGGTCTAAACACCCGATTCATCAAGTCCATAAATGCTGCAGGGGCATTTGTTAGACCAAAAGGTAGCACCAAGAATTCATAATGGCCATAACTCGTTCGGAACGCCGTCTTGGATGTGTCTTCTTCCTTTATCCTCAACTGATGGTATCCCGAATGTAGATCAATCTTTGAGAACACCGTGGCTCCTTGAAACTGGTCAAACATGTCATCAATGCGGGGTAAAGGATTTTTATTCTTAATGGTCACCTCGTTAAGTTTGCGATAGTCAACGCATAACCTAAGAGAACCATCCTTCTTCTTCACAAAAAGAACCGGAACTCCCCATGATGACACACTTGGACGGATAAACCCCTTGTCTAACAAGTCTTGAAGTTACTTTTTCAACTCTGCCAATTCTGCTGGGGCCATTCTGTAGGGTGCCTTAGAGACAGGCGCTGTGTCAGGTAACAAGTCAATGGCAAACTCTAACTCCCTTATAGGTGGTAACCCGGGTAAATCCTCTGGAAACACATCAAGAAATTTTCAAACAACCTCGATCTCTATTACGGTCGGTGACTGGTCAGCATCAGACTTTGTGACAACGCTTGCCAAGAATGCATCGTAGCCCTTCCTCAACATTCGCACAGTCTTCATTGCTGAAACAACTAACTTCTTTCTAGCCATATGCTTCAGTAAGGGATGAGAAAACTCTTTCTCTTTAGGGATGCAAAAAATAACTCTCTTCCTTCGGCAATCTATCAGAGCGTATTGCTCTTCTAACCAATCTAATCCTAAGATAGCATCAAAGTCTTGCAAAGGTAAACAACAAAAATAACACGGCAGAGTTCTTCCTTCTATATTAACTGACAGTGAGGGGATGTGCCTCTTGGTAGACACTGCTCTTGCAGGTGTGTGCACCAATAGGGGAATGTCTAGGTTTAACGACTCAATTCCAAATTCCTCATGCAATTGATGAGCAAACATCTCGGAAATGAAAGTATGTGTGACACCGGTGTCAAATAATACTTTAGCATGAATACCATTAATAGAGATAGTACCTTCTGTGAGGTCCTCCGCCTGCTCAGCATCCTCTCTAGCAAGTGCAAACACTCGAGCTGGTGCTCGTGGTCTCCCTGTGGGTCTCGCTGCTCCTGGACTGGCTGCTACTACTACTGGTCTGGCTGCCATTAGAGCTGCTGTTGATGCTACTGGCCAAGCCGCTACAGGTTGCATCATCTTCGGACAATCTCGAATCATGTGACCCTTCTCGCCACAACGGAGACATCTGCCGTGGCGATCCAGCATACTTCCCCGCCATGTCGCTTGCCACATTATTGATATTCTGGTTTGTTGCTGCCCCAAGCTGGTGGTGTGGTCTTCCCTGCCACGAACAATCATGAAGGATTGCTCATCACCTTTTTACCTTTGTCATACTGGTGAAATGGTGCCGATGGTCTCTCTGTCGAAGTCCTCTTCTCCTCTTGATATAACTCCATGTCGCTCTCTTGACGACATGCCGCGCCAAGAGTCGCCTCCATAGTAGCAAGATCTAATACAACCAGGCGGGTCCGAAGTGACGGTCATAGACCAGCCACAAATTTTTTCACCTTCCTCCTTTCATCTGTAGCAATGTGTGGTGCATATTTTGATAATTCCGTGAACTTTGCTTCATACTCGAGCACGGTCTTCGACCCCTGAGTTAGGGCCAGGAAGTCTTGCTCCAGCTTGTCTTGTATATGTTCCGGTATGTATTTACCGTGAATAGCTCCGTGAATTCTTCCCAAGTAAATTCATGCTCCAACCTATCTGGTTGATACCTTAGCACAGACGCCCACCATACGTCTGCTCTCTCCTGTAGCATGTATGCCGCCAAACTTGTTTTATCTTCATCTGCACATCGAATAACCCGGAAAATCTTTTCGATCTCGCGGAGCCAATTTTCAGCCATGATTAGCTGACTCTCCCCCTTAAAAGACGGTGGAGCCATCCGCCGAAACCTCTCCATCATAGTCACCCCTCCAGAAACCTACTCCTGGGGTGATGCTGCTTGATTCTCGAGTTGAGCCTGAAGTGCGGCCTGCGTCTGAGCCTGGGTTTGCATAGCTTCAACCAATCCTTGCATGAATGTTCCATAATCCACCAAAGGGGGTGGGGTCGGCGTCGGGAGTCCTCTCGACTCCTCCTGAGTGTCGTCATTCTGAACTGCACGACGTCCTCCTCCCGCCATAGTCTGACAATACAATTATACGGTTAAATTTTCATCATAACTCCCTACTAGTTTAAGATTTTTCGAAATGTGGATTAAGCTCATGACCATTTATGTAAATTCTCAACCTTGGGCTCTGATATCACTCTCTCTAACGCCCTGACTCGTAAACCCGGTCCAATCGTAAACACTCACGTCGGATTTAGATCGGAACGTGACAGTGGGACAACCCAAACGGTACATTATGGTTGAGAATTTTCACATAAACACTGAGATATTATTGTAGCGGAAATAAAATTTCATGAATCATCAGCTTACAATCAAAGACTACATCCACATAGATAGAAATAAAGATAACAATTTCATAAGTCTTTTATTACATATCTAAACTTCACACACATTTTTTTTCTAACATACTAACATAACTCATAACACAACTACCTAAGATAATGACTGGTAGTAACTCCAAGCCACGATCAGAACACTGCGAGATCACTCCTCGCTTTCTTCTACCGCTTCTCCTGAAACTGTTCAACGGGGTGAGTTTACGAATAGACCCAGTGCGAGACTAAGCATAGTCCTCAATCATAACATGTATAAACATATCCAAAGTGATTTACGGTATTTCATTTCATAAAGTCATTCTTAGACATAATTTCAATTAGATACATATGAGATTAATACATTTAACTCAATTTCAATTTTTACGATCATAAGTCATGCGATTATTATTTTATAAAGAAAACATATACATTAAAACTGTATTCTATCAATGACAAAGTAAATAAGAATTCATTATTTGTAAATATTAACGAATGATTCCAGTACTAGGCGGAGTAAAGTCTCACGTATAGTGAAAGGATCCAGACAGACATAATCTGCCATTTTCCAAATCACCATTCGATATACTAGAGATTCGTTAACAGTAAACATTTATGGTGTAATAATAGTAAAATGTAATGACAGTTCAATAAGCAATAACACTTCAGTATCATTTCATTGAGCAGTAACAGTAGTTTCAGTATTGATTTAAAGAATAGTAATAATAGTTCCAATATCAATTCAGTTAGCAGTAATATTCGTATTAATAACGACTCAGTGAACAGTAGCAGTAGTTCAGTATCAATTCAGTAGGCAGTAACAATCATTCAATTTCAGTTCAATAAGCAGTAACAGTGGTATAAGTAGCCAGACACAGTGCCCAAACTACCACTAGAATGACAGTCAGTCGGTACTCGATCACCTAGGTAAATAGTGATGAGTCTTGGTTACTGCGCAGAACCGGGAGAAGTCCTCTCCACCTTAACCAGTGGTACTTGTCCACCTCCAAGATTTCAATCCCCGTTACCATCGGGGCCAGTACAGTGTGAACCTCCCCATAGGGGTATTTCTATGGCTTTGTTCCAGTCTCCCCCTATGGTGGCAATGTCCATTTGGCAGTAATAACAGTGCAGTAATTATTTATATACAACTCATATCCAATGGACACATGCCACTCAAATATCGTGATGTGAATATTAAGTATGAAATATGCCATTACTGAGAATCATTTTTTTTGAAATTCTTAACTTATTCAAATATAATGATATATATATATATATTCACACTTAATATATATATCAAAAATTTCTAATTCTGTTTACAGATATCAGAATGCAGTGAAATTTCAGGAAATCAATACATTTACAGGAAGGATCAATACAGAAAATTTCCATCATTTTTTAGACAGTATTTATACTTTTCCCATAATTAGTTATACACCATTTATACATCAAAAATTTTTAATTTTGTTCTCAGAGCTCAGAATATATTGAAATTACAGAGAACCAATACATTTACAGGAAGAATCAAAACATAAAATTTTCATCAATTGTTAGACAATAATTATAATTTTTTCAGAATTACTTGTATTTCAACATGTATCATTAATTGACTAAATTTAGCTACCATGTTCTGAAAATCAATTAACTTTTTCTGCATATCACATTTATATGTACTATTACACAGAAAACTTTTCATGCAAGGATTCGGATTTTTCCAGAATTGTATAAATTTTCCTATGCATGAAAAATTAACTAAATTTACCCACACACTCTAAAAGTCACCATAATTTGTCAAACCATCATTCATAACAGAAATATTATTTTTGACACTTTTTATTATTTAAAACACTGCATTATCATTTTTCACACTGTATTACTATTTTTCACACTAAGTAAGAAAAATATATCATGAAGAATAAATCAACTAAATATATCCAAAATGATCAGATAATTTCTAAAAATTTAGAGAACATTGTTCTAGATAGAAGCATCATATATAAGAAATTTCATCATTTTTCATTCAGTATGTCTAATTTCTAAAATTTTATATCCGTTTCTAAAATTTATAATAATTTATAATAATATCTTTTAAATAGATAAAATTACACATAATGCTTACAACGACTAAAATATTCTGAGAATTAACTTATTAATATCATATATCAGTTCTGTCATTTTCACAAGATTTTTCACAGAATATTAATATTTATTTAATTTTTTAATTATTTATTTAAACATTGATAATTATGCCAATAAAGATTCCATCATCAGGAGAAGATGAAATTTTCATCCAATAGTTCTAACATGTGTTTAAGTCTTCTGGTAAGGATTTCAAGATTTTTCATAAAGTATTTCTATTTATCTCATATTTTTATATCCTTAATAAAATATAAACAAATTATGTAATATCACTTACAGACATCAATAATTATTGATATTTTTAAAATACAACAAACTCAATGTAAGAACCATACTGTGAAATTCTAAGATTTTTATGATAAGGATCTCTAATCTTTATAATTTTTGTATAATTCTTTATTTACTTTATCATGTATAAATATTCATTAACAGAAATATCGTGATCCAAAAATAATGAAAAATTTTTTACACATGGATCTCACAGTAATATACATTCATAAAATTTGTGGTGATTTTATATCGCCCTTTTAATTTTTTTAGCATAATTAAACACATTTAGGATAATATTAAAATATCTTTAAACGTGAAAATAATTTGAATCAGGCATGAAAATTTTTACAGAAAGTTTAGAACATCAGATTTCATGATTCTGGAAACTTTCTAAGTTTATCATACACCGTTGCTAATTATAAGATATTAATCACTTGATTTACCCTTAATCACATGCCTTAACTTAATGATCTCACAGAAATTCGACTAATCTATGATCCCTCAAGGTGAAATAAGGATCTCTGGATTTAATTATGTCTAAAGATGTTAATTAACATACCCTAAATCATTTTAAACATGTTAATACATACTAATTAATGGGATAAAAGCTTAATCACTTATCTTAATGACGCTTAAACACTTCCTTAATCAGCCTTCCTTCCACTCCTTCAGCACTTCACGTACCCAGCCAGCAAGATGAGCAAATGAGGCCCTCTACCCATCTATTTATAGGGATTTTGCCTAATCAAATCTTGACCATTCATTTAATCAAGGTTGGAGATTCAATAATTAATTTAATATTATTTAATTAAAATATGACCTTCAAACCTTCACTAACCCACTCAGCCCACTCTTTTGACTATCCCACATTTTTATCTTTATTTTTATATATAGGACATGTGAATTTTGACTTAAAGAAGAATGAGCTTTAAATTAAGTAGGTTTAACAAATAAAATAAATAAATATATATATATGATTGCCGCGATTGCGGCAGTCAAAGCGGCAGAGGCGGGGGCGGCGCCCGCTTTGGCGCGCGGGGGCCGCCGCCCCTGTAGACATCCTTTTTTTTATTTTTTTTATTTTTTTTCATTTTTGACATCCTTTCTTTTTTTTGTGTTTATGACCTTTTATTTTTGTTTAACCCATTTTCTTCTTTTTTTATACAATTAACCCCTAAATATTTTTTTAAACTTTTGTTTATTAGTTTTTTTTCTACCAATGACTAAGACAAATATAATAAGACTAATAAAATAAACCTTTAGACATAAATAAATGTATTTTCATTCATCAAATAAAATACTATACTATAAATACGTAGGATATTACACAAATCACTCTAGATTTAGATCATGTGGGACATATGGAGGAGTCTTATCAGGAAGTTTTTGAGGCAGTTAGTTATAGCTGTGATGATGATCAAAAATATAAGCTTGATGAGCTGGAGCGTCATTGCCCTTTTGTAGAGAGTTCTAAAGAAGTTGATGATCTCAAGTTGGGGGGAGAAGCAGAGAAAAGTAATGTGCATGATCAAATCCCATTCGCTTCTTTTCTTGATTTTGAGGAGACCTTATTCTAAGGGAAAGATGAAGAGGATGTGCGAGTGGAGAATGAATTGAGTAAGGCTATTAGTGATCTCTATTGGGTAAAGGAGGAGGCGGATACCCCACATAACTTTTATCTCGATTGGACATCTTCTGATCAAGGGGAGGGTATTGATCTTCTACTTCTTCACGATTTCGACAAATTTGATCTTATTGAAGACATTCTTCAATTAGCCGATGTATCTGATCCTATTGAGTCTCACGAGTATTGTGTTGAGGAACATGCTTATTTCACTCTTGATATTGATAGTCTCCTTGACACGAATCATTTGATGGTAGCCCCTCACCCTTTGATCTATTCTCACCTCAACGATATACAAGGAAATTTTAAAATTGAGGTTGTAAAAGAAATTCTTATTAATAACAAGGTCCGCATTAATGTTTTCAACACTTATAATGACCTTAAGTTTGAAGAGGAATATTTTATAATTGATGATATGATAATTCCTCTTCCATTTTTTGATTAGGGCGGTCCCTTTGGCTTGCTTGATTCAACATGGTATGCTATAAAGGCCAAACCAATGAATGTTGATTTTTACATGACGCCCACGGAAGAAGGATTGTTAGCATACGCGTTGCACGAAAAACTCAATCATGCTAACAACCAACTTATCTTTTGGCCACATATGCTTTTTCATGATCTTATCTTTGCATGGCACGAATGGTGGAACTTGAAAGAAGATGAGATCACGTGGTGGCTCATTCTTAACTCAACTCGTTGGTTATGAAGCTTGCACCTTCTATGCATGCGTCTGGTTGAAGACGAAAAATTTAGCGCTTCTGAGAGATAACCCATTATTTTTGTTATTTCATGTTTTGTTTTAGTTTATTTTTCAGTAAATAGGTAAGAGCCAAGGAGATAAAGTTGTCGTCATCTATATCAATGATGGAGTTTCGCCACACATATCAGGTTGTCTCTTTCCTTCTCATCAATCTTTATTGTTACAATGTTCTATTATTTCTATTGCTTACATATGTCATTGAGGACAATGCCATTTAAGTTGGGGGGAGAGAAAAATTTTATTTCATGATACATATAGTACAACCTAATAGGAGTTCTTGTATGATCATAATGTCATGCATTTTTGCATGAAAATGAAAAGATGAAATCCCTAATTCAATTTTCTTGATTCATGTTTGAATTGAAAGTAATTCTAGAATAGGAAAGACTGGGGAGAATGATGATGAAAATTTTCTTCGATCTAGCCATGGAAAACTGATGTAAGAATCTCTTTAAAGTCCTTTAGCACTTCAAAAGAAAAGAAATCACATTGCACGCTAATGAAATAAGCGAGACAAGCCTTCTGCTATTTGGGGTATCATGTCTGATACTCCACACTTCTTGAGAAAGAGATCTTTAATATAGCTATCTGTCAAAGTTATCTATCAAATAAGTACAAAAGCACAATGAAAAAAAATGAAAAAAAAAAGAGAAAAAGAAATACCGTGAAAAATGCCCCGAATCTTAGTAACTGGGCCTGCTTCATCTAACATGTGTTAATATTTACGTCAAATAGAAAAGGGAATCTTGATCTACGTAATTGGGCATCCTTCTCCTAAGGTAAGAGTCGAGGTCCATGTTAGACAGTGAAGGGTAGTGCAACATCATGTGTGTAGAAAAATAAAAAGATCTCAAAAGGGACAAAGCAATAAGGCAAATAAAAAGCTAATATGCTTAATACTCTGATTCAGAGGTGCAGGGTTGAAAGGCACACGTTTGGAATAGCAAATGAGGGATGCAATTATCTACGCTGTGGATTTGGTAGTTACACATGCACAAGTGCTATTGAACTTTGATTTGAATTCTTGATCATGTTCTTAAATTTACAAACTAAGGCTAGTGTGTATCAATGTTTCCATATTCCTAATCTTTAGTTAATTTTGTGAAGGAAAAGCTAGATATGAAAGTATGGATTTCGCAAACTCTCGTTAGTCCTAAATTTTAATTTGTTTGCATTGGTAAGAGACTAGCAATGAGTAAGTTGGGGGGGTGATAAGTATCATATTTTAATTATAATTTACATCACATTTATCATCTTTGAGCATTCAATGAGCATAGTTGTGCACTAATTATAATTTACATCACATTTACCATCTTTGAGCATTCAAGTTTTTTAAGATTCTATCCTACATTTTTACTGTTCATCCGCAGTTCTGCACTTTGTTCTTCTCAAAATTTTTTCCCCTTCTGCTCTTCTTTTCATCTTAGTCTCTTCATAAATATTCTTCGTTTTTCCTATATCTATATTTTCTTCATCTTCCTCTTCCTCCAATTCTTTCTATTTTTTAAGTTACAATCTATTTTTCAAAGTTCAGTTTTTTTTGATTTACTATCCATCCGCGCAGACACCACCATGTTCTCCCTCAGTTTTCACCCTCTTGGTCACATTTTCTCTCTCTTCACTCTTCATTAAACTTCTTCCACTCATCTAGATCTCCAACTTTCTTTTCTATTACATCTTCTAATTCTCTCTGGTTTCAAAGTTATTTTACTTCCAATCTTGCTCTGTTTTTATTTCTATTTTCAAGTTTTTAACTCTCTTCCCCATCTTCTATCTATCTTTCCCTCATCTATTTTCTTCACACATCTCAAGGCGGAGATTCTTCTTTTGGTGCTGTAAAGGCGACGTCTACTTTCAAGGCGGGGCGATCTTCCTCCAAGGCTCGACAAGGAGACGGCGGCGCTATTCTTCAAATTTCTTGGCTCTAATTCTTCCTTTTCCCCTTAGTTGATTCAAGTTGTAATTTTTAGTTTTTTTAGACATTGTAATCTTTTCTTAGCAATAAAAGTTAATTTGTACAATTGTTCCTTTTATTCTTTCTCTCTCCTTCTAAATTTTTATTCTCAATCCTCTCATATTCTTTAGATAGGTTTATTTTATTTCCATGCAATCTTATTTTCCTTTAGCATAAAACTCACTCAAATTTGGTTTTCAAAACATAAGGATTTTCTAACTTGTTTAAATAAGAACTTTTCTTCTCCGTGGGATCGACCCGTTCTTACCACTCTACATATATTTAATATCTTTTTAGTGAGTGAGTGCAGTTATTTTTAAAATTATGACACGACTTTTAACGACGAGTATTAGTGCACATCAGTGAGCCTCATCTCAAAGGCTCAGTTGGGGTCCCGCGGAACCCCACTACACGAGAGTGGTAACAGGAGTAACAACAGAAAGGAACGCAGTAAGGACAGCAACTACGGAAGCAACAGAGTAAGGGCGTAGGAGCAACAGTAAAGAGCCATAGCAGTAGTCACAGTACACTAACACCGGCACAACACAAGCAGGGTGACCGAAACCAGGAGACAGTCAACCAGGGAAACACACACACGCCCTCAAAATGACCCCGATAACCACAGTCGCACAGTCCGTCCTAATGGACGGAACCACGGACAAGGCCACACGGCCGCACACCAAACCAACACCCTCGGGAGAATCTCTCTATCCCGAGATAAGACCAAGGGAAGGACCTCTCGGGAGAATCACTTGATCCCGAGCTAAGATTGGCGGAAGAATCACGCCTATCACAGAGCGGAACAAACAAAACCACCAGCATGGTAAACCATACCGAAGAGAAAGCCACGCTGAAAACCCCTCAGATGACGGGAGTACTAACCCACTGACCACGAGTGATGCGGGACGTTGACGCGACCGGGCTAAGACCAACGACCGACTCAAAGTGCGGCCAGCACTAACACGCTAAAGACAAGTCGGGCGGCTGACCACCATGGCGTTCTCCGGGTGGAGACGTCTCTCAACAGCAACTCACTCTAACCCGACGATCGTCCCTTGCGAGGGAAACGTGGGATCGCAGCGGTTAACGAACCACTGTCGCCTAGGGCAATGCAGTCCGAGCTCAGTGCTCGACTGGAGCTAAGGAACGGGCGCTCTCAACTCACAATCATGATGATTTGTAGCTAGCTAACGGCCCTATTCTTACAAATGCAGCATGATAGAAAATATACTAAATCAGCAAATGTGAGTATAGGAACGAGCACGTACCTTCACGACTAGTGCGTGGGGAAGAAAACCCCGGCCGAATCTGACAACCCCAATACACATAAATAATAATCGTACAATTTCAGAACGTAATGCCCACTCCATGCAGGGAGGTAAAGGGCTACAAATATAATTTTGACGTTGCTGGAATTCGGGTTGATGGGCCACACTCAGAGGAGGCGAGGGAAGCGAGTCGGGGCCGATCAGGTGAGCCGATTGGAAGCCGACTTGGTTCTACCTGCGCTGGACACCCTGCGTAGCGAGCTTGCGGAGGCCGCTACGCCAAGATCCGATGCCTGATCGGAGTTCCGTTTGTTGGAGAACGTCGGCAACAAGATGAAGTTACTCTGCTACGAAGGACGCGATCAGATCTTACCAGATCTGGTCACAGCAGTAATAGTTCTCAGCCTCTGGTTTGGCGATCATAGAACTGCACAGAAAGATAATTAATTACTGGAAAAATGGCTCCCGGTGTCGGAATGAGACGGCGTTTGTTGTCGATCGTCGGTGACGTCTAGAGGAAGGATCTGACTAAGGGGTTTGGTCAAATCTACAAAGGGGAGGGCGGGGCAGCTTCTGGAAGTCACCTCTTCTTCTGGGTCGGATCTGCACAGGGTGGTCTGCGTAGTCCCACAAGAATCTCCGTCACGATCAGCACAGATCTCGGATCAACACGAAATCAGCGGCAACGCGAAGAGGATTCAAAATCTTACGATCACTCAGAAGATCAGCTCTAAAAAGCTTGGGAGTAGATCTGGAGAAATTCAGAATCAAGAAACTCAGGTTCTGGACAGCAAGCTCGGGCAGATCTGCGCGACTTCACGAGATGAATTGTTGCCGACGATCCAGAGCTCCGATCGACGCGAAACCAGCGCCAACGTCTTTCTGACTCGCAGAAGCACCTCTGGTAATTTTCGCAGGACCGGATATGAGGAGGATAAGGCGGTGGGTGATTATGGATCCAGGAAAGAATTCTAGACGGACGGAAGCAGCACAGCATACGAACAGACGATAACGGTTGCCTTGGCGTCACACCTCGGCTTGGGGAGTCGCACCCCAGCTAGATCCCATCGCAGGAACTAGATCTTGAGCATCACACTCAAGGGATAACACAAGAGAATCACTCTCTTCACAAGAACACTCTTCATTCAAATCTCAAAATTCTCATTAACTCTTACAAGATACTATACATGGGTTTATATAGAAGGGAAGGAAGAGGGAGGGGGTTGGAAAATGGCATGGGGAGAGGGGGAGAGGGGGGGCTGCGACGTAGAGAAGTGGGAGGGCTGGGAACTTGGTCTTTGGTCATCCAAGAGAGGTGGGAAGGTGGAAGTAACCTTCCTTTGGTCAAGGAAGGTGGCAAGCCACCATTTGGACCAAGAAAGGGGTGCCCCTTTCCAGTAGCCACCAAGCCACCCATGCATTCACACTAGCCTTGCCCCATTCACACTAGATTAACCCTTTCACACTTGTCAACTCATTCACATTATACCCCTTTTCACACTTGATCCCTGTTCACACTATGCCCTTTTCACACCTAGCACACCAAACTCATGGACCTTTTCACACTTTGGCCCATTCACATTGGTTAACCACATTTGACCCATTCATACCTAGCCCATGGGCCTTTTCACACTTGACCCTTTTAAAAGCCCAATAGAAAAGCCCAATAACTCTAGACCACTACTCTAGCCCATTACAAGACCATAGGCCCATTAGCCTTTACACACTATTACAACCCATTAATTGTCCACAAGTTCCAAATAGGGCCCAACAAGGCCAAACAAATGGGAAATGAAGGTGAAGGCTCGGCCGATGCGTCCACGTCCTCCGCGAGTTATCCGGGTCCCGCCGTGTCCTAGTCCAACGGCGTGTATAGCGGCGTGTGTCTGCACCAACGAGACCGGAAGCGTCCTTCGACAACTTATACCGCAGCCTCACGTGTCTCCCTACGCACCCTCCGGAGGGAACTGAGACACCAACACATAACCACATGACAAGGACTAGCTGGGGTCATGCTCGTCAACACGCGTCCACAGCCCCCGACCACGTGTGCACACACAGATCATCTGCTCTAGGTCGGTCCTCTAGCTGATTTTACCCCCAGTTGGACTCTGGCTACAAAGGCAAGGGGCCCTCATGTAACCGTCCTAAAGACCAGTACACGGGACAAGCCTCCACCACTCCCTGGTGGGACGGCACACATCGTGCCCAGGTCAGCTACGTCAACTGGTTAGAGTCATCAAGAACTTGCCGCAACTACGAAAATCACCGGAGTACCACCGGTCCACACTATGCCACGACGAGGCGGCTCACAAGCACGAGAACCAAGGACCACTAAAAAGGCATCCAACCATGACTGTCGGACAACAGAGGACCTACCAAAGCATAGGATAGAAGCACAAGGACCGCGGCCCACATTCCTACAAGGAAACCTAGCCGAGATCACGGCACTCACGCGGAAACACCTTCCGCAGTCACGGGGCTCTCGCGGGGACAGTCAACACGAGCAGCCTAACACAAGGGCTGTCAACACTCCACAACTAAAAGGGATGGCCCACACACCTAATCCAGAACCAAGCGGACACCCATTGCACTAGGCCACCCATCCTACGGACATCACGGAATACCAAAACACGGATCATGAACCAACCGGGCTGAAGGGGACAAGAAGGCCAAGGTCTTGGCAGCCCAGGGTTCTGGGCGGCCAGACCATTGGCCGCGGAAGAGGCTGGGCGGCCAGACCACTGGCTGCCCACCCCAGGGGCTCCCCAGACCCTAGGCGGCCACCCCTCTAGCCGCCCAGGCTGGGTGGCCACCACTATGGCCGCCCAGAGGGCTGGGCGGCCAGACCTGTGGCCGCCCACCCTGGGCACTGTACGGGATCCTGGGCGGCCACTCCTCTGGCTGCCCAGGAGCCTAGGCGGCCAACCCTGTGGCCGCCTAGACAATGTGCTCCCCAATGACGAGAAACACGCAGAACAGCCAGACTACTGGCCGTCTACACACCTGCGCGGCCAGGGGCTTGGCCGCTCATCAGACCTGGGCGGCCAGAGCCATGGCCGCCCTGCCCTGGACCCAGTGGCCACATCTGTGGCCTTCTTCTACATTTCTCACGGAAAACCAGCAATAGAGCTCTCCTGGAGCTCAATCAAGCCCCCAATCGTCACCGGATGAAGGGGAGAACACGGGGGTCATCCCCGGACCATTCTATCATCGGAAAGCCAATTACAAACGACAATCAAGGCCTCCAATGGGACAAAACCGTCGCTCAACCCCGGCATGCTCGAACCCCCGAAAAAAAGAGAGACACCCCATCTCAAGCTCACAGGGCATGGAATCGAAGGGGGGAAATGCGGGAGAATAGCAGGGATATGTCGCCCTACCTTTCCGAAGCTTTAACGTCAAGCAAAACTTCGAAATGGCGGATGCCTCCACGGTCGGCTCCGCACAAACACGCCCATGGCCGCCTCCGCCTCTGGTTCTACGCACCCTCGACCTCGCCTCCGCCGCACGCCGTCGCCGCAATCGCACCACCTCCCGTCACCACCTCCGTGAGGGTGAGGGAAAGAGAGATGGGCGAGGGTGAGGGAAAGAGAGATGCGAGAGGGGAAAGAGGGATCGGAGGAGATAAAGGGGGGTTTATGGTTATATTATTAGTTATATTATTTTTATTATATTATTTTTATTTTTATTTTCTTCTTATTATCTCTTTAGAAAAACACAAGAGCTTCAGAAAAACCCCGAAAAATACAACTGGACCCCAAAAAATACTCGAAAAACACCGGGACGCTCCACGCGCCACCAAGGGTCTATAATAATCCAAAAACACATCGAAAATGGGTCCGAAAAACCATTATGAAAGGTTCAAAACCCACACAGACACGATCCGCGACCCATAAAGCCAGATCCAAAAATTTGGGGTCTTACATCACCCCACTCCTTATAAAAATTTCATCCTCGAAATTTAGGACATAGCACGAAACTCAGGAGGAAGCACTCACCCACGGAAAGGACTTCACGGTCACCACACCACCATGCTACGGACAGCACAGGCACATTGAGGAAAACCGTCGGACCAGCACAACCACAGGAGCCCTCGCGCTCCAACACACCAGCTCATGCCAGGCCCCGCACCGACAGAGGCACACAAGACCAACAAGTCCGGCATCACGTCAGCCTCCTCGAACTACCAAGGGCATAGCACACCCGACACATGCCGCATGCGGAGAACCACACAATCCTCAACGGAAGACCACAACAACAACCACTTGGTCAACAGCTACTCCAGCTACGGGACACCGAGCACTCCCTGCAGGAAGCACCTCACACCTCATCATCAGGTGGCAGCCTTACCACCAAGCACACATGGCCACAACTCTTCCGACGGCTCAGCACCGCCAGCGACACACACTCTCAAGCCGAACGCCACAACACTCACCGGCCAACACCGCTCCAAAACAATGTCTCGCCGAATGCCAACAGCACCAAGGGCACCTTACGGACCACCGCCAAGCTTCACCAACCGGAAACCACCATGCACAACAACCCACTCTCAGCGCCCACGCACACACACAACAACCCTTGTGCAGCTCCTTCCGCGCCAAGGAACACCGTAACACGGACAATGGCACCCCCAGACGCACCAAGCTCCAACTCCCTCGAATCTTACCACCGACAAGCACTCCATCCATAACCGCCACAACTCTCGATCAATCTCTAACCTCATGCCTGCCTAACAACCGGCGCCATAAACTGTTAGTATTGGGTGTGCTACAGGCCAATTTCGGGTCGGGTAGGCTCGATAGTTGTACAATATTGTTCATCATTAATAAAGTGGTATTTGAGTGTAAATTTATAATTATATATTACTCTACGATATCCTTAGGATATGTGGTTGTAAAGTCAATTCGAGATGGGATCTCGATTATGAGACTAACTTTACATAGACACATACCTTAAAACTGTTCATGATTGGAGGGTAATCACTCAGGGACTTTGATTACCTATTAAAACAGTACACATGATGTATGGGTGAGCAGTCTCATGGTCATTGGTGCGGGGCACCGATACATATGTGTAGGTGTACGTTCTGGGAGGATGTACCCTAAACTGATCCACTATTGGATCTTCAGATGGTTTATTATACCTAATGTCAACTGAAGATCTAATTGTCTCAATAGCATCGTTGGTCCTTTGACCTAAGATATTGATCAGATCTTACACGAGGACTGGAATGGTTTAATTACTTGGCTAAGTGACTTTAACCATAAGTCATGAATTGCCAAGTCATTAACCATTTCATGATACATGTGAAGATCATCAATGGTCAAGAGGGGATCGCTCACTGTCGGGTATGTAATGCCCGACAATTTATAGCATTTTATTTAATAAATAAAAATTTTTGCATGCTTAAAAGGGTTGAATTTATTGGTTTATTATATTTATTTATGTCATGAAAATAAATTAAGAGAATTTTTAAAGGTTAGAAGAAAGTAAAGAGAAAAAAAATAATAAGCAAAATTTTAAAAAAATATTTGAGAGTTAATGTGTTTAGATTAGAAGAAGAAAATAATTAAAACAAAAAAGGTCAAAAACGCAAAAAAAATAAGAGGTTGAAAGAAAATAAAAATTCTTTTAAAAAATTTTTTGGGTGGGGGCGGCCCCGCGCGGCCGCCTGCGTGCGCGCGCGCGCACGCACGCGGGCGAGCGCCGCCGCGCCACCCCCCTTTCGGCCGCAATTGAGGCCGAATATTTAAAAAAAATTTATTTTTTTGGTTAAAGTTCTATTAACCAAATCTATCTTCCTTCTTTAGTCAAAAAAAACACATGATATATATAAAAAAAAGAAAAATATATAGATTGGTCAAAAGAAGTTAGGTGGATTAGTAGGTGGAGTTTGAATGTCAAAAATTCAATAAAGGAATCTTTGAATAAATGCTTAAATCTACATCCTTGATTAAATGAAGGGTTATGATGGTTTAAGCCAAAATGCCTATAAATAGAAGGGCTAGGGGGCTCATTTGCCCCTATTGCTGGCTAGGTACATGAAGGGCTGAAGCAGAAGGTGTCAAGGTCTTTAAGGAGAGGTTTAAGCATTATTAAGATAAGGGATTAGCATTTTATCTCATTAATTAGCATGGATTAGCATGTTTAAGATGATTTAGGGTATGTTAATTAATATCTTTAGATATAGTTAAATCCATAGATCTTTATGTCACCATGGGTGATTATAGATTAGTCGAATTTTTATGATATCACTAAGTTAAGGCATGTGATTAAGGGTAAACTCAAGTAATTAATGCATTATAATTAGCAGCAGTGTATGATATATTTAGAGATCTTTCAGAATCATGAGATCTAATGTTGTGAGCCCTCTGTAAAAATTTTCATGTTTGATTTAATTAATTATTATGTTTATGAATATTTTAATATTATGTTTAATGTGTTCAATTATACTAAAATATTTAAGGGATGATTGTAAATCACCTAAAATTTTAAGAATATATCTTACTATAAATCCCATGTATAGAAAAAAATTTCATAATTTCTATATCACGAATTTTATTTTAATGAATTTCATACATAAAAGAATATATAAATAATTATATAGAAATTACAGAAATTAAAGTTCATGTTCATAAAAATCTTATAATTTCACAGAAAGATTTTTACAGTGAGTTTGTTGTATTCTTAAAATATCAGTAGTTATCGATGTCTGTAAATGATATTACATAATTTTTGATACTTTATTAGGAGTATAAAATTATGGGATAAATAGAAATACAATATGAAAATTCTTGAAACTTTACCAGAAGGTTAAAATGCATGTTAGAACTAAGTGATGAAATTTTCATTTTATTCTGATAACAGAATCTTTACTAGTATAATTACCCATGTTTAAATAAATAATTAAAAAATTGAATAAATATTAATACTCTGTGAAATTTTTTGAGAATATTACAGAATTGATATAGAGTACTTTTAAGTTAGTTTTAAGTATATTTTGGTCATTGAAAGTGTTCTGGATGAATTTTATCTATTTAAAAGCTATTATTGTAAATTATTATAAATTTTAGAAACTGATATAAAATTTTATAAAATAGACTTACTGAATTAAAAATGATGAACATTTTTATGTATGACACTACTGTCTGAAAAAATATTCTGTAAATTTTAAAAATTATCTGATCATTTTTGATATATTTAGTTGATTTATTACTCATGATATATTTTTATTACTTAGTGTGAAAAATAGTAATAGAGTGTGAAAAATAGTAATGTAGTGGGAAAAATAATAAAAAGTTTTAAAATCTATATTTCTATTATGCATGACAGTTTGACGAATTATTGTGATTTTTAGAGTGTTGTGAGTAAATTTAGATAGTTTTCCATGTATAGGAAAATTTATACAATTCTGGAACAATTCAAATTCCGGCATGCAAAATTTATGGAAATTTTTTTGTATAATATTACATGTAAATGTGATGTGCAGTAGAAATTTGAGAAATTTCAGAACATGGTAACTAAATTTAGTCCATTTATGATATATGTTGAAATACATGTAATACTAGGAAAATTCAAATTACTGCATGAAAATTTGTGGAAACTTTTATGTGAAATGTTACATATAAATATGACATGCAGAAAAAGTTAAGTGATTTTTAAAACATGGTAGTTAAATTTAGTAAATTTTTGATACATGTTGATCGAGTACCGACTCACTGTCCTTCTAGTGGTGGTTTGGACACTGTGTCTGGCTATTTATACCACTGTTATTGTTTATTGAACTGAAATTGAACAACTGATACTGTCTACTGAATTGATACTGAATTACTTTTACTGTTCACCGAGTCGTTATTTATACGACTATTACTGTTACTGAATCGATATTGGAACTGCTTTTACTGTTCACTGAAACTATTGTTATTACTCATTTAATTGATATTGAAATTACTGTTGTTGCATTTTTACTGTTACTACATGGTAAATATTCACTGTTAATGAATCTCCCGTATATCAAATGGTGATTTAGAAAGTGGCAGATTATGTCTGTCTGGATCCCTTCACTATGCGTGAGACTACTCCGCCTAGTACTGGAATCATTCTACTGGTAAATGAACTGAGTTACCTTGCATAGTAATATTTACAAATGTTAAATTATCAGTGATAGAATAGAGTTTTATTGTACATGTTTTATTTGTAAAAGGTTAATAGCATGACTTATGATCACTTTGTAAAATGAATTGCCGTAAATCACTTTTGGTGTGCTCTTACATGTTATGACTGGAGACTATGCTAGTCTCTTACTGGGTCTAGTCGTAGACTCACCCCGTTGAACATTTTCAGGAGAAGCAGTAGAGGAAAGCGAGGAGTGATCTCGCAGTGTTCTGACCATGTCTTGGAGTTACTTCGAGTTATTATCTTAGGTAGTTGTGTTATGAGTTGTATTGGTTATGTTACAAAAAAAAGTGTGTGAAATTTGGATTTGTAATAAAAGACTTGTGAAATTGTTATCTTTATTTTTATCTATGTGGATGTAGTCATTTGACTGTAAGCTGATGAATTGAGTATTTTCATTTCCGTTGCAATGATATCTCAGTGTTTATGTGTAATTCTCAATCGCAATTGTACCGCTTGGGTTGTTCCCACAGTGACGTCTCGACCGGGATCCGACGCGAGTCTTTACGACTGGACCGAGTCTCCGAGTCGGGGCGTCACAGAGAGTGGTATCAGAGCCCAAGATTGAGAATTTACATAAATAGTCATCAGCTTAATCCACATTCTAAAAATCCTTAGTTTGTAAGGAGTTATGACGAAAACTTAACCGAATATTTGTATTGTCAGACCATGGGGGGAGGAGGTCATCGTGCAGTTCAGAATGACGATACTCAGGAGGAGCCGAGAGGACCCCCAGCTCCGCCCCCACCACCTTTGGTGGACTATGGAATGTTCATGCAAGGCCTAGTTCAAGCTATGCAGACCCAGGCGCAGACTCAGGCGGCACTTCAAGCGCAACTCCAGACTCAAGCAGCGTCACCTCAGGAGCAGGCTTCAGGAGGGGTGACTATGATGGAGAGGTTTCGGCGGATGTGACCACCCTCTTTTAAGGGGGAGAGTCAGCCAATCATGGCTGAAAACTGGATCCGCGAGATCGAGAAGATCTTCCGGGTTATCCGGTGTGCAGATGAGGATAAGACCAGTCTGGCGGCGTATATGCTACAGGAGAGAGCGGACGTATGGTGGGCGTCCATTTTGAGGAATCAATCTGACAGGCTCGAACATGAAATTACTTGGGAAGAATTCACGGAGCTATTCACGGCAAAGTACATACCGGAACATGTGCAAAACAAGCTGGAGCAGGACTTTCTGGCCCTAACTCAGGGGTCGAAGACCGTACTCGAGTACGAACTACGAAGCAAGGTTCGTGGAATTGTCAAAATATGCACCCCATATTGCTACAGATGAAAGGAGGAAGGTGAAGAAGTTCGTGGCGGGACTTCGACCGTCGCTTCGGACCCGCCTAGTTGCACTAGATCTGGCTACGATGGAGGAGGCTCTTGGCGCGGCATGTCATCAAGAGAGCGACATGGAGTTATATCAGGAGGAGAAAAGGACTTCAACAAAAAGACCATCGGCACCCTTTCGCCGGAATGATAAAGGCAAAAAGGTGATGAGAAATCCGTCACGACCGTTCGTGGCATGGAAGACCACACCACCAGCTTGGGACAGCAACAAACCGGAATGTAAACAATATGGCAAGCGACATGGCGGAGAAGTATGTTGGATCGCCACCGGCAGATGTCTCCGTTGTGGCGAGAAGGGCCACATGATTCGAGATTATCCGAAGATGATGCAACCTATTGTGACTTGGCCAGTAGTAGCAACAGTAGCTCCAGTGGCAGCCAGACCAGCAGTAGTAGCAGCCAGACCAGGAGCAGCGAGACCTGCGAGGAGACCCCGAGCGCTAGCTCGGGTATTTGCACTTGCGAGAGAGGACGCCGAGCAGGCGGAGGACCTCACAGAAGGTACTATTTCTATCAATAGTATTCATGCTAGAGTACTATTTGACACCGGTGCCATACATACTTTTATTTCCGAGAAGTTTGCTAGTCAATTACATGAAGAATTTGGAATTCAGTCAGTGGACCTAGACGTGCCCCTATTGGTACACACACCTGCAGGAGCAGTGTCTACCAAGAGGCACATCCCCTCACTATCAGTCAATATAGAAGGAAGAACTCTGCCTGGTTGTTTTTGATGTTTACCTATGCAAGACTTTGATGCTATCCTAGGACTGGATTGGTTAGAAGAGCATTACGCTCTGATAGATTGTCGAAGGAAGAGGGTAATTTTTCGCATCCCTAAGGAGAAAGAGTTTTCTCATCCCTTACTGAAGCATATGACTGGGAGGAAGTTAGTAGTTTCAGCAATGAAGACTGTGCGAATGTTGAGGAAGGGCTACGACGCATTCTTGGAAAGGGTAGTCACGAACTCGGATGTTGATCAATCACCGACAATAGCAGAGATCGAGACTGTTCGAGAATTCCTTGATGTGTTTCCAGAGGATTTGCCTGGATTACCACCTACAAGGGAGTTAGAGTTTGCCATTGACTTGTTACCTGGCACGGCACCGGTCTCTAAGGCACCACACCGAATGGCCCCAGCAGAATTGTCAGAGTTGAAAAAGTAACTTCAAGACTTGTTAGACAAGGGGTTTATCCGTCCGAGTGTGTCATCATGGGGAGCTCCAATTCTATTTGTGAAGAAGAAGGATTGTTCTCTTAGGTTATGCGTTGACTATCGCAAACTTAATGAGGTGACTATTAAGAATAAATATCCTTTACCCCGTATTGATGACTTGTTTGACCAATTGCAAGGAGCCACAGTGTTCTCAAAGATTGATCTACATTCGGGATACCATCAGTTGAGGATAAAGAAAGAAGACACATCCAAGACAGCATTCCGAACGAGATATGGTCATTATGAATTTTTGGTACTACCTTTTGGTCTGACAAATGCCCCAGCGGCTTTTATGGATTTGATGAATCGGGTGTTTAGACCGTATCTTGACACCTTTGTGGTTGTCTTTATTGATGATGTGCTGATATATTCTCCTGATGAAGCTTCACACCGGGAACACTTGAGAATCGTCCTTGAGACGCTAAGAGCGCATGAGCTGTATGCTAAGTTCAGCAAATGTGACTTTTGGTTGACGGAGGTTCATTTCCTCGGGCATGTAATCTCAGGCAATGGTGTTGCCGTTGACTCCACAAAGGTCCAGGCGGTTCTGGAATGGGAGACTCCTAAATCTCCCACAGAGATTCGGAGTTTCTTAGGGTTAGCTGGTTACTATCGCCGCTTTATAGAGGGATTCGCATCTCTGGCGGCGCCACTAACCAAGTTGACCCGAAATGGAGTCAAATATATATGGTCTGAGAGCTGTGAGAAGAGTTTCCAAGAGCTGAAGACTAGGCTAACATCGGCACCAATTCTTGTTTTGCCTAGCAATGAGGATGCCTTTGCTATCTATTCTGATGCATCGAAGGTTGGGCTAGGCAGTGTTTTGATGCAAAATGGAAGGGTGGTCGCTTATGCTTCTCGCCAACTAAAGGAGCATGAGCGAAATTACCCGACTCATGATTTGGAATTGGCTGCAGTGGTTCATGCATTGAAGATCTGGCGTCATTATCTTTACGGCGTCAAGTTCATTGTGTTCACTGACCACAAGAGTCTGAAGTACCTAATTTCTCAGAAGGAGTTAAATCTAAGGCAAAGAAGATGGGTCGAATTCTTGAAAGATTATGACTTCGAATTATGATACCATCCAGGAAAGGCAAATGTAGTAGCCGATGCTCTCAGCAGGAAAAGAGTTATGATGCAGCAAGATTGGAAGATGATCGAAGATGCAGCGCAGCTTATGGCTGTGATCGAGTCTCAGCTATGTCAGGCATTTGTGTCTCAACTGACCATTCGGTCAACAGTGCTTGACAAGGTGATAGGGATGCAGAAAGATGATCCCCACCTGCAGGGATTGATCGGGAAGATCGGCTTTGCTAATGATGAAGATGGAGTGATTCGGTTTCAACACCGGATCTGTGTACCTGATTTGGCCGATCTTAAAAGGCAGATTCTGGAGGAAGCTCACCGGTCAATGTTCTCTATTCATCGAGGAGGTGGTAAAATGTATCAAGACTTGAAACGGTCTTTCTGGTGGTAGGGAATGAAGAAGGACGTAGATGACTTTGTGACTAGATACTTGGTTTGTCAGCAGGTAAAAGCAGAGCACCAAAGGCCATCAGGGCTAGTGCAGAAAATGGAAATTCCTCAGTGGAAATGGGAAGCAATCACTATGGACTTTGTGACCGGGTTACCCAGATCAGTGAAAGGCAATGGCTCTATATGGGTGATCGTGGACCGATTTTCAAAGTCTGCACATTTCCTTCCTATGAAGGTGAAGCAATCGGTGGAAAGCTTGACAAGACTATATGTTGATAACATTGTCAGACTTCACGGGATTCCAAAGTCTATCATTTCCGACATGGATCCCCGGTTCACGTCCAGATTGTGGCAAGGGTTATATGAAGCTTTTGGTTCGCGGCTCAAACTCAGTTCAGCTTTTCACCCGCAAACTGACGGCCAGTCCGAAAGGACGATTCAGACACTGGAGGACATGCTTCGGGCTTGTGTTCTTGATTGGAAGGGCGATTGGGAGCGACATCTACCTCTCGTGGAATTCTCTTATAATAATAGATTCCACGCGAGTATAGGCATGGCGCCATTCGAGGCACTATATGGTAGGCCTTGTAGGTCTCCGTTGTGCTGGGAGGAAACAGGAGATAGGCAGCATGTGGGTCCAGAAGTTGTTCAAGAAACTACTGATAAGATCAGGTTGATCAAACAAAGACTGATGACAGCACAAGACAGACAGAAGAACTATGCTGATAACCGGAGGAAGGAGCTATCATTCGAAGTTGGTGATCACGTCTTCCTCAAGGTGTCTCCGTCAAAGGGAATCGTTCGGTTCAGCAAGCGTGGAAAATTAAATCCACGATTCGTCGGACCATTCGAGATTCTGAAGAGACTAGGGAATGTGGCTTATCGGCTGGCTTTACCTCCGTCTCTAGAGGGAGTACATCCGGTGTTCCACGTGTCCATGCTGAGGAGATACGTGCATGATCCGGCTCATGTGATCAGTTCTGAACAGATGAAGTTCCGACAGAACCTATCCTATGAGGAACAACCTGTTCAAATTCTGGACCGCAAAGAGTAAGTGCTGAGGACTAAAGTCATCCCACTGGTGAAGGTACTATGGAGGAACTTCTCGCACGAGGAAGTCACATGGGAACCAGAGGAAGCGATGAAGAAGAAGTACCCACATCTGTTCGGTATGTGATCTAACCCCAACTTCGAGGACGGAGTTTTCTTTAAAGGGGAGAGGATGTAATGTCCGACAATTTATAGCATTTTATTTAATAAATAAATTTTTTTGCATGCTTAAAAGGGTTGAATTTATTGGTTTATTATATTTATTTATGTCATGAAAATAAATTAAGAGAATTTTTAAAGGTTAGAAGAAAGTAAAGAGAAAAAAAATAATAAGCAAAATTTAAAAAAAATATTTCAGAGTTAATGTGTTTAAATTAGAAGAAGAAAAGAATTAAAACAAAAAAAGGTCAAAAACGCAAAAAAAAATAAGAGGTTGAAAAAAATAAAAAAAATTAAAAAAATTGTTTGGGTGGGGGCGGCCCCACGCGGGCGGGCGCCGCCCCGCCACCCCCCCTCCTTCGACCGCAATTGCGGCCGAATATTTTTTAAAAAAAATTGGTTTTTTTGTTAAAGTTCTATTAACCTAATCTATCTTCCTTCTTTAGTAAAAAAAAACACCTGATATATATATAAAAAAAAGAAAAAAATATAGATTGATCAAAGGAAATTAGGTGGATTAGTAGGTGGAGTTTGAATGTCAAAAATTCAATAAAGGAATCTTTGAATAAATGCTTAAATCTACACCCTTGATTAAATGAAGGGTTAGGATGGATTAAGCCAAAATGCTTATAAATAGAAGGGTTAGGGGGCTCATTTGCCCCTATTGCTGGCTGGGTACGTGAAGGGCTGAAGCAGACGGTGTCAAGGTCTTTAAGGAGAGGTTTAAGCATTATTAAGGTAATGGATTAGTATTTTATCTCATTAATTAGCATGGATTAGCATGTTTAAGATGATTTAGGGTATCTTAATTAATATCATTAGATATTGTTAAATCCTTAGATCTTTATGTCACCATGGGTGATTATAGATTAGTCGAATTTTTATGATATCATTAAGTTAGGGCATGTGATTAAGGATAAACTCAAGTAATTAATGCATTATAATTAGCAGCAGTGTATGATACATTTAGAGAGCTTTCAGAATCATGAGATCTAATGTTGTGAGCCCTCTTTAAAAAATTTCATGTCTGATTTAATTAATTATTATGTTTATGAATATTTTAATATTATCTTTAATGTGTTCAATTATACTAAAATATTAAAGGGATGATAGTAAATCACCTAAAATTTTAAGAATACATCTTACTGTAAATCCCATGTATAGAAAAAAATTTCATAATTTCTAGATCACGAATTTTATTTTAATGATTTTTCATACATAAAAGAATATATAAATAATTATATAGAAATTACAGAAATTAAAGTTCATGTTCACAAAAATCTTATAATTTCACAGAAAGATTGTTACATTACGTTTGTTGTATTATTAAAATATCAGTAGTTATTGATGTATGTAAATGATATTACATAATTTTTGATACTTTATTAAGAGTATAAAATTATGGGATAAATAGAAATACGATATGAAAATTCTTGAAACTTTACCAGAAGGTTAAAATGCATGTTAGAACTAAGTGATGAAATTTTCACTTTATTCTGATAACAGAATCTTTACTAGTATAATTACCCATGTTTAAATAAATAATTAGAAAATTGAATAAATTTTAATACTCTGTGAAAAATTTTGAGAATATTACAGAATTGATATAGAGTACTTTTAAGTTAGTTTTCAGTATATTTTGGTCATTGAAAGTGTTCTAGATGAATTTTATCTATTTAAAAGCTATTATTGTAAATTATTATAAATTTTAGAAACTGATATAAAATTTTATAAAATAGACTTACTGAATTAAAAATGATGAACATTTTTATGTATGACACTACTATCTGAAAAAATATTCTGTAAATTTTTAGAAATTATCTGATCATTTTTGATATATTTAGTTGATTTATTACTCATGATATATTTTTATTACTTAGTGTGAAAAATAGTAATACAGTGTGAAAAATAGTAATGTAGTGGGAAAAATAATAAAAAGTTTCAAAATCGATATTTCTATTATGGATGACAGTTTGACGAATTATGGTGATTTTTAGAGTGTTGTGAGTAAATTTAGATAGTTTTCCATGTATAGGAAAATTTATACAATTCTGGAACAATTCAAATTCCGGCATGCAAAATTTATGAAAAATTTTTTGTATAATATTACATGTAAATGTGATGTGCAGTAAAAATTTGAGAAATTTCATAACATGGTAACTAAATTTAGTCCATTTATGATATATGTTGAAATACATGTAATACTAGGAAAATTCAAATTACTGCATGAAAATTTGTGGAAAATTTTATGTGAAATGTTACATATAAATATGATATGAAGAAAAAGTTAAGTGATTTTCAAAACATGGTAGTTAAATTTAGTAAATTTTTGATACATGTTGATATACAAGTAATTCTGTAAAATTATAAATTCTGTCTGAAAATTGATGGAAATTTTATGTTTGGATTCTTTCTGTAAATATAGTGATTCCCTGAAATTTCAAGACATTCTGATACATGTAAACAGATTTAGTAAATTTTGATATATAGATATGTCATTATATTTGAATAACTTGAAAATTTCAGAAAAAGAAAAATAATTTTCAGCATTGGTATATTAATATTCAAAGCAAGATTATTGAGTGGCATGTGTCCATTTCATATAAGTCATATTTATATTTTTACCGTACCGTTAGTAATGTCAAATGGACACTGCCACCATAGGGGGAGATTGGAACAAAACTGTAGAAATACCCCTATAGGGAGGTTCACACTGTACTGGCCCCGAGGGTAACGGGGAATGAAATCCTGGAGGTGGAAAAGTACCACTAGTTAAGGTGGAGAGGACTTCTCCCGGTTCTGCGTAGTAACCAAGACTCATCACTACTTACCTAGGTGATCGAGTACCGACTGACTGTCCTTCGAGTGGTGGTTTGGGCACTGTGTCTGGCTATTTATACCACTGTTATTGTTTATTGAACTGAAATTGAACAACTGATACTGCCTACTGAATTGATACTGAATTACTTTTACTGTTCACCGAGTCGTTATTTATACGACTATCACTGTTGCTGAATCGATATTGGAATTGCTTTTACTGTTCACTGAAATTATTGTTATTACTCATTTAACTGATATTGAAATTACTGTTGTTGCATTTTTACTGTTACTATATGGTAAATATTCACTGTTAATGAATCTCCAGTATATCAAATGGTGATTTAGAAAAGGGCAGATTATGTCTGTCTGGATCCCTTCACTATGCGTGAGACTACTCCGCCTAGTACTGGAATCATTCTACTGGTAAATGAACTGAGTTACCTTGCATAGTAATATTTACAAATGTTAAATTATCAGTGATAGAATAGAGTTTTATTGTATATTTTTTATTTGTAAAAGGTTAATAGCATGACTTATGATCACTTTGTAAAATGAAATGCCGTAAATCACTTTTGGCGTGCTCTTACATGTTTTGACCGGGGACTATGCTAGTCTCTTACTGGGTCTTTTCGTAGACTCACCCCGTTGAACATTTTCAGGTGAAGCGGTAGAGGAAAGCGAGGAGTGATCTCGCAGTGTTCTGACCGCGTCTTGGAGTTACTTCGACTTATTATCTTAGGTAGTTGTGTTATGAGTTGTATTGGTTATGTTAAAAAAAGTGTGTGAAATTTGGATTTGTAATAAAAGACTTGTGAAATTGTTATCTTTATTTTTATCTATGTGGATGTAGTCATTTGACTGTAAGCTGATGAATTGAGTATTTTCATTTCCGCTGTAATGATATCTCAGTGTTTATGTGTAATTCTCAATCGCAATTGTACCGCTTGGGTTGCTCCCACTGTGACGTCTCGATCGGGATCCGACGCGAGTCTTTACGACGAGACCGGGTCTCCGAGTCGGGACGTCACAGAGAGTGGTATCAGAGCCCAAGATTAAAATTTTACATAAATGGTCATCAGCTTAATCCACATTCTAAAAATCCTTAGTTTGTAAGGAGTTATGACGAAAACTTAACCGAATATTTGTATTGTCAGACCATGGCGGGAGGAGGTCATCGTGCAGCTCAGAATGACGATACTCAGGAGGAGCAGAGAGAACCCCAGCTCTGCCCCCACCACCTTTGGTGGACTATGGAATGTTCATGATAGGCCTAGTTCAAGCTATGCAGACCCAGGCGTAGACGCAGGCGGCACTTCAAGCGCAACTCCAGACTCAGGCAGCGTCACCTCAGGAGCAGGCTTCAGGAGGGGTGACTATGATGGAGAGGTTTCGGCGGATGTGACCACCCTCTTTTAAGGGGGAGAGTCAGCCAATCATGGCTGAAAACTGGCTCCGCGAGATCGAGAAGATCTTCCGGGTTATCCGGTGTGCAGATGAGGACAAGACCAGTCTGGCGGCGTATATCCTATAGGAGAGAGCGGACGTATGGTGGGCGTCCATTTTGAGGAATCAATCTAGCAGGCTCGAACATGAAATTACTTGGGAAGAATTCACGGAGCTATTCACGGTAAAGTACATACCGGAACATGTGCAATACAAGCTGGAGCAGGACTTTCTGGCCCTAACTCAGGGGTCGAAGACCGTACTCGAGTACAAACTACGAAGCAAGGTTCACGGAATTGTCAAAATATGCACCCTATATTGCTACAGATGAAAGGAGGAAGGTGAAGAAATTCGTGGTGGGACTTCGACCGTCGCTTCGGACCCGCCTAGTTGCACTAGATCTGGCTACGATGGAGGCGGCTCTTGGCGCGGCATGTCGTCAAGAGAGCGACATGGAGTTATATCAGGAGGAGAAAATGACTTCAACAAAAAGACCATCGGTACCCGTGGTCATATAATTGTAGATAATTCAAATATTTAAAATTTAATTATTAGATAATTGTTAAATTTAAATTTTAAATTTTAGAAATTTATTAATTAAGGATAATTACATTATTTTAAATTCACTTTCAAACAAAATTATTGGATAATTAGTTTGAATTTAAATTTAAATTATTGGCATGTTTAAATTTTGAATTTAAATTTGATTATTGGATAATTAAATGTAAATTTAAATTTAAATTTAATTAAGTATCTCAATTAGATGCCCATGTAAAAAATGATGGTTCTTTACGTGCTTTACTTTATTTACCTTGTATTGGCCTGCTTGTGTGTTTAATTTTAGTTAATCATGCTTTGATTTTTAAAATTAAACAAAGCTAGCCTATTTTTATTTGCACATCCCATTTTTAAATTCAAAAAGTAAGGATTATTTTCAGAAAATAACCCTTGATTGATTTTATTTGAATGGGTTGCCAAGAGATCATGGACTTGGATTAATGTAATTAATTGGGGTCTGCGAACCTCCTTTCTCTCTCTGTTAAAATTCCAATGTACTTCTATCTTCCTCCATTGTTGTACTCGCCCTAAGGGCTACTGGAATTTGAGTCACATGTAATTTAATTTTTTCGGCCTGTGTGCCGTGTAAAAGTTGTAATTAATGCGGCGTCGGAGTTTGAAAGTGTGGAGCACACCCGACGAGGAAACGGGCCGGATGTCTTAGTTACATTAGGGTTAAAGTCCATGATCACCTGCGTTTATTTTTACATTGGATGCATTTATTTTGTGCAAACTACTAGGTACGGTAAATATATTGGATATATTTATATTACCACCTAGGGTGAGATCAAGATAAAATTAAATTCCCTCGCGATTAAATTTTAGATCTGGTAAGCGTGGCTCTAGGAGTCATCGTGGCCCTCCATCATTATGGAGTGAATGAACGTCTTCATTTCATGGATTTGTTGTGCTTTCCACAAGGTCCATGAGTTTGGGAGCGGGATTAAACTCCAAGACTCGGCCTCAATGGGGTGAGGAATTGAACTCGGCTTTGTTGTGCTTTCCACAAGGGTCGGGTCATGAACTCATTGCTATGTAGTAATGATGGTTAGATCTAACTAAGAATATCCTTTGTTGTGCTTTCCACAAGGGGATGATTTCTCGGGGGCCGAATATCGGATATTGCATTACATGCAAGTGCTTGTTGACTGCCTTTGAGATGATGTATGGTTTGTTGTGCTTTCCACAAGGTCGTACATCAGTCTCGTTGGGATTCCGACCCGCTATGTAGATCTCGCTGATCTCCTGTTCTATATACTGAGGGTTATATAGTCCGATCGAAAAATAGTGGGACTAACTAAGATAGAAAACCACATCTAAGTTAGAATCTGAACACATGCTAAGTTGTCTTTTATTTCTTATCCAGATTATAATGTCGTCGTCCAACCCCCTCCGCGGCATCTTGGATGCAAATAAATTAACTGGACCGAACTACTCGGATTGGCTGCGTAATCTGCGCATAGTCCTTACCGCCGAAAAGATTACGTACGTGTTGGACACGGTTAATTCTGAGCCAGCTCCTGACGCCGACGCGGGCGAGTTACTGGCTTATGCCAAGTGGTCTGAGGACTCCTCCCTTGCCCAATGTTACATGTTGGCCTTTATGTCTCCCGAGCTGCAGAGGCAATTTGAAAAGACTGATTGTAGAAGTATACTTCTCAATCTACGCCAGCTCTTCGGGGAGCAGGGTAGGATTGAGAGGTATGACATCTCCAAAAGGCTTTTCAGGACACGGATGTCTAAGGGTTCATCAGTACAGGCCCATGTACTAAAAATGATGGAGTGGATTGAAAGATTCAATGCATTTGGGTTCAAGTTGGATCTTGAACTATGCATTGATCTTATACTCCAGTCATTGTCTGATTCCTTTTCTTCCTTCATCATAAACTTTAACATGAATAGAATTGATGCAACTCTCTCGGAGCTGCTCAATATGTTAAAGAGTGCTGAAGGAACTATGCAGAAAGATAAACCATCTTCGTCTGTAATGATTGTTGGCCGGGTCAACAAGAAAAGGAAGGCCTCTCAAATATCCACCACGAGTAACAAAGGGAAGGGAAAGAAAAAGGCCACGGGTAAGTAAATCGTCAAAGTTGACAAAGGGAAGGGCAAGAAGAATGAAAAAGAAGACAAATGTTTTCGATGCGGGGAAACTGAACATTGGAAAAGGAATTGCAAGGTAATTCTAAATGAAGGTATTTTTATCATAGACCTTAATTTGTCATATATGGAATCCACATCATGGGTATTGGATACTGGATGTGCATCTCATATCTGTAATTATGTGCAGGTGCTGGCAAATAGAAGGCGATTGGGCAAAAAGGAGATTGAACTCAGGATGGGCAATGGAGCTTTAGTTGCTGCCAAAGTTGTCGGGACTGCACGCCTCAATTTACCTTCAGGAGTCATTCTGGAGCTGAATGACTGTTATTATGTTCCTAATATTATTAAGAACATTATTTCAATCTATGGCTTGTATAACATTGGATATACATTGGCTTTTAATAACACTGGGTGCTCTATAATGAATAATGGTTTGATTATAGCCAATGGTTCATTAGTCAATGGTCTTTATGTATTAGATACACGTTCTAATGTTACGTAAATTTCCAATGCTGATGAAGTGAATTCTACATATCTATGGCATTGCAGACTTGGTCATGTAGGTGAGAAAAGAGTCTCTCACTTACACTCAAATGGGTATTTGAATTCGTTCGAATACAAGCCATTTGATACCTGTGAGTCGTGTCTCATGGGGAAAATGATCAAGGCTCCCTTTGGTGGACATGGTGAGAGGGCTGTTGACCTTCTCGAGCTCATACACTCGGATGTGTGTGGACCCATGTCCATAGAAGCAAAATGAGGTTATCTCTATTTCATTTCTATTATTGATGACTTCTCTAAATATGGCTATGTGTATTTAATGAGACATAAGTCACAAGCCTTTGAGAAGTTTAAGGAATACAAGAATGAAGTAGAGAAACAGACTGGCAAAAGTATTAAGGCTCTTCGATCGGATCGAGGAGGTGAATACTTAAGCCATGAATTCACTTCTTATCTTAAAGACAATGGAATAGTTTCTCAGTGGACTCCACCGTATACACCACAGCACAATGGTGTATCCGAAAAGAGAAACAGGACCTTGTTAGACATGGTCCGATCCATGATGTCTATGTCAGGACTACCCTTCTCTCTCTGGGGCTATGCGTTAGAGATTGCGGCTTATTTATTGAATAGGATATCAAGTAAATCAGTTCCTTCTATATCATATGAGATATGGAAGGGCAGAAAACTAAATTTTAATCACATTAAAATTTGGGGGTGTCCTGCCCATGTAAAGAAGAACGATAGTGATAAGCTTGAGTCGAGAACCGATAAGTGTAGGTTTGTGGGATATCCAAAGGAGACGTTTGAATATTATTTCTATCACCCTTCTGAGCAAAGGGTCTTAGTGGCTAAAAGAGTTGTATTTCTGGAAAGAGAATATCTACTCCATAAAAATAGTGGGAGCCAGATAGAATTGGACGAGGTCCAAAAATCACAACCCATAGACACAAACTCATTAGATGCGACTGTATCGGTTGATCCTATTCAGAGTGAAACACTGACACTACGGAGATCTGGTAGACTACCGAGAGAACCTGAGAGATATGTTGGACATGTCTCAGAGGGGTCCTCTAAGGTATGTATCGATGAGGATGATGATCCTCAGTCATACCAGGAGGCGATCCGTAGTGTAGACTCCGAGAAATAGCAAGAGGCTATGGATTCAAAGATCCAGTCCATGTACACCAACAAAGTTTGGAACTTAGTTGATGTACCCGAAGGGAAGGTCCATATCGGCTGCAAATGGATTTTCAAAAGGAAAATCGGTGCAGATGGACAGGTTAACACATACAAGGCTAGACTAGTAGCGAAAGGATATCGTCAAAGGTAAGGCATTGACTATGACGAGACTTTTTCACCGGTAGCCATGGTTATGTCAATCAGAATCCTCTATGCCATTGTTGCATACATAGATTATGAGATCTGACAAATGGATGTGAATACAGCTTTTCTTAATAGAAATATGTCAAAAGAGTTGTACATGGTACAGCCTGAAGGATTCACCTCCAAGCTACATCCTAATAAGGTATGCAAACTTCAAAGGTCCATTTATGGATTAAAGTAGGCATCTAGAAGCTGGAACTTAAGATTTGACGAGGCTGTCAAATCTTTCAACTTCATTCGGAATGAAGATGAACCCTGTGTTTACAAGAAGGTCAGTAGGAGCTCTATGACCTTCTTGGTCCTTTATGTTGATGACATCTTACTCATTGGGAATGATGTAGAGATGTTGACATCAACCAAGTCTTGATTATCCAAGACTTTCTCCATGAAGGATTTGGGAGAAGCATCCTATGTGCTGGGCATAAGGATCTATCGAGATAGATCTAAAAGGATCCTAGGACTATCCCAATCCATGTACATAGACACTATCCTCAAAATGTTTAGGATGAAAAATTCTAAGAGATGTCTCATTCCCATGAGACATGGAATTTGCCTATCTAAGGGGATGAGTCCTAAAACTTCTGAGGAGGTGGCACACATGAATAAGGTACCCTATGCTTCGGCGATAGGGTCAATCATGTATGCAATGCAATGTACACGGCCTGATGTTGCCAATACTTTAAGCATTGTCAGTAGATATCGGGCAAATCCAGGCGAAGAACATTAGAAGGCAGTAAAGGGAATCCTTAAGTACCTGCAAAGGGCTAAGGATCTTTTTCTGCTTTATGGAGGAGAGGACCTACAGCTTAGAGCTTACACAGATTCTAGTTTCCAGTCAGATCCAGATGACTGCAAATCCATGTCTGGATTTTGTATTCATGTTGAATGGAGGGGCAGTTTGTTGGAGAAGCTCCAAGTAAGATACGACTGCAGATTCGACGACGGAGGTAGAATATATTGTTGCAGCTGAAGCTGCTAAGGAAGCCGTCTGGATGAAGAAATTCATCTTGGAACTTGGCGTAGTTCCCGAGATATCAGCTCCCATCCCATTATTTTGTGATAATAATGGGGCCATCGCTCAGGCGAAGGAAACGAGATCTCACCAAAGGTCAAAGCATATTCTCATGCGCTTTCACCTTATTCGGGAGATTGTTGATCGTGGAGATGTGGCGGTAGAGCGTGTACCGTCAGAAGACAACATAGCAGATCCACTGACTAAGCCTTTGACACAGACTGTGTTTGAGCATCATCGGGATAAGATGGGCCTCAAAGTTGTGGGCAATTGGCTGTAGTTCAAGTGGGAGATTGTTAATGTTGGTGTGCTACAGGCCAATTTCGGGTCGGGTAAGCCCAATAGTTGTATGATCTTGTTCATTATTAATAAAGTGGTATTTGAGCGTAAATATGCGATTGTGTTACTTTACGTTGTCCCTAAGATATGTAGTTGTAAAGTCAGCTCGAGATGGGATCTCGAACATGAGATTGACTTTACATGTACACATGCCTTAAACTGTTCCTGGTTGGAGGATAATCACTCGGGGACTTTGATTACCTATTAAACCAGTACATATGATGTGTCAGTGACCAGTCTCATGGTCATTGGTGCGGGACACCAACACATATATGTAGGTGTATGTCCTTGGAGGATGTACACTGAACTGATCCGCTATTGGATCTTCAGATGGTTGATTATACCTATTGTCAACTGAAGATCCAACTATCTCGGTAGCATCGTTGGTCTTTTGACCTGAGACATTGATCGGATCTTACACGAGGACTGGATTGGTTTAATTGCTTGACTAAGTGACTTTAACCATAAGTCATGAGTTGCCGAGTCGTTAACCACTCCAGCATACGTGTGAAGATCGTCAATGGTCAAGAAGGGATCGCTCACTGTCGGGTATATATCAGATAGTTAATGGGTCATGACATTGACGCTCCGTTAAATCCATGGCTAGGGTCGTATGAGTTCATTTAGGACGGACGTCATACACTTTAAGGAGGTCATTGTCAAATGGCACGATCATGGGGTTTGACAGAAACCATACCCTCGATCGTACCAGACTCATAGAAGGAGCGAGGGATTATATCGATGCGGTAACTGTGGACTTACAGGTACCAGACATGCTGGTTTAAACCCGGCGTCCTCTAGGATCACGCGGATTTGTTTGACCCAACGTGATCGAAGGTTCGGAATGAATTAAACTATTATTCGGCTCTAGTAGAAGCGAATAATACGTTTAATTTACTTCTAATTGGGAATTAGAAGTTAATGGGCCTTAAACTACAGTGACTATGGGCCTATAGGATCACACACAATGGATTCTTGGGTGACGGATTATTATTATACAAGTGTATGTATTAATTCCCTTTAATTCCTTTTGGAAAGGAGTGTAAATTGGGCTTAATACATATGTATAATAATGGAAAGGTCATATATACAATTTTGGTCCTTTGGAGGTCTTTATAAAAGAGTCCAAATTCTATATATATGGCACCTACGTGAAGCTCATTCGTGCCTTCTCTTCCAACCCTTTAAGCTAATCAAGCATTAAGGCTTAAAGGAGAGGATTAGCCTCCCCCTTTCTCCCTCTTGCTCTCTCTCTCTCCAGAAGGTGATAGAGTCGGGGAAGGTCATACCGGGGAGGTACCGTCGCTGCGCAAGAGTCCGTGTGGATCTGCTCTAGAGGCCGTACAGCTGTGCGGCTCGATATTCTGCATCGGACATCGCGGACAGCGTCGTTCCGTGCAAGGTGAAACACGCAACCCGTAATTAGGGTCTTAGAAACAACGATTAGAGCACAGATTAAGCTTTCCATAACACCGGGATCGGGCAAATGAATTTTGTTATCCGCTGCGTCGCCCGTAGGTGCTGTACGAAACCTTACCCTCCGGGGCATCTTGGATGCCAATAGATTGACTAGACCAAACTTCTCGGATTGGATGCGTAATTTACGCATAGTCCTCACGGCCGAAAAAATAGCCTACGTGTTAAACACGGTTCATTCTGAGCCAGCTTCTGATGCCGACGAGGGTGATTTAATGACTTATGCCAAATGGTCAGAAAATTCTTCCCTTGCCCAGTGTTATATGTTGGCCTCTATGACTCCTGAGCTGCAGAGATAATTTGAAAAGACTGATTGTAGAACCATACTTCTTAACCTACGCCAACTCTTCGGGGAGCAGGGTAGGATTGCGAGGTATGATATCTCCAAGAAACTTTTTAGGACCTGGATGTCAGAGTGTGCTTCAGTACAGGCTCATGTACTGAAAATGATGGAGTGGATTGAGAGACTCAATGCACTGGGGTTCAAGTTGGATCTTGAACTGTGCATTGATCTTATACTCCAGTCATTGTCCGATTCCTTTTCTTCCTTCATCATAAACTTTAACATGAATAGAATTGATGCAACTCTCCCGGAACTGCTCAACATGTTAAAGAGTGCTGAAGGAACCATGCAGAAAGATAAACTGTCCTCTTCTGTAATGATCGTTAGCCGAGCCAACAAGAAAAGGAAGGCCACCCAGATATCCACCAAATGTGACAAAGGGAAAGGAAAGAAGAAGGACAAGGGTAAGGAAGTCGCCAAAGTTGACAAAGGAAAGGGCAAGAAGAATGAAAAAGAGGACAAGTATTTTCGATGCGGACAACCTGAGCATTGGAAAAGGAATTGCAAGGTAATTCTAAATGAAGGTATTTTTGTCATAGACCTAAATTTGTCATATATGAAATCCACATCATGGGTATTGGATACTGGATGTGCATCTCATATCTGCAACTCTTTGCAGGTACTGACAAATAGAAGGCGGCTGGGCAAACAAGAGATTGAGCCTAGGATGGACAATGGAGCTTTAGTTGCTGCCAAAGTCGTCAGGATTGCACACCTCAGTTTACCTTCAAGGGTCATTCTGCAGCTGAATGACTGTTATTATGTTTCAAATATCATTAAGAATATTATTTCAATCTCTAGTTTGTATAACGTTGGATATACATTGGCTTTTAATAGCACTGGGTGCTCTTTAATGAATAATGGTTTGGTGATAGCCAATGGTTCATTAGTCAATGATCTTTATGTATTAGATACATGCTCTAATGTTATGCAGATTTCCAATGCCAATGAAGTGAATCCTGCATACCTCTGACATTGCAGGCTTGGTCATGTAGGTGAAAAGAGAGTCTCTCACCGACACTCAAATGGATATTTGAATTCATTCGAATACAAGCCATTTGATACCTGTGAGTCTTGTCTCATGGGAAAAATGACCAAGGCTCCCTTTAGTGGACATGGTGAGAGGGCTGCTGACCTTCTCGAGCTCATACACTCGGATCTGTGTGGACCCATGTCCATAGAAGTAAAAGGGGGTCACCTCTATTTCATTTCTTTTATTGATGACTTCTCGAGATATGGCTATGTATATTTAATGAGGCATAAATCACAAGCCTTTGAGAAGTTTAAGAAATACAAGAATGAAGTAGAGAAACATACTGGCAAGAGTATTAAGGCTCTTCAATCAGATAGAGGAGGAGAATACCTTAGCCATGAATTCACTTCTTATCTAAAGGACAATTGAATTATTTCTCAGTGGACTCCACCGTATACACCACAGCACAATGGTGTATCCGAGAGGAGAAACAAGACCTTGTTAGACATGGTCTGATCCATGATGTCCATGTCAGGACTACCCTTGTCTCTCTAGGACTACTGAATAGGATCTCACACCACAAGAAAGTTCGCAAATAGCGACCGACATATTCGGTCTCTATTCAGTCGTTCTTCGGTCGCAAAATCCAATAGCGACCGAACAGACACCACTTAGCGACCGAATATGTCGGTCGCTATATACTAGTCGCTAAATTGCGACCGACATAAGTCGGTCGCGGATACGGTCGCTGATGGCGACCGAATAACTTCGGTCGCCGAATCAGTCGTGCATAGAGACCGATATAACTCGGTCGCAAGAACGGTCCCAGATCAATCGGTCTCTATTCGGTCTCCATTCGGTCTCCATTCCGTCGCCAATTTTGTAGTATTTTTTAAAAAAAAATTATATAAACGACTATATGGTCTCTATTCGGTCGCTATGCGGTCGCCAAAGTTAATATTTTCATAAAATAAGTAATAACTTCGGTCGCTATTCGGTCTCCATGCGGTCGCTAATTAAATTTTTTTTTTTCAAAAATTAATATAAAGCTACTATAAATCACCTGATAAATAACAATTTAATAAAATAAATAACCTGTTACATAACAATTTCATAAAAACATATAAATCAACTACACAACTCATAATCTCCACAAATTTCAAATTCATCACATACAAACACACAAATTAATCATACATCCATAATAAAATGGCAACATACAAATAACTAAAATGAAATCACAAATCCTCCGCATATGTGTCATCCTGGTCGTCGTCTCGTCCAACATCTCGCGACGGATGATCCTGTATATCATTTAAAAAAATTAAAATCAATTCTTTAATAAAGAAATCAATTATTCTTGAAAATTAAAAGCAAGATGTTTTTCATTGAAGTGAAATTGACGAATGATAATTTTAAACGTTTTGCTCAAATCGGTAGTCCGATTTAGAATCCGTCAGCTCTGACAAGTCACGTCTACCTCCCAGGTCGTGTTGGAATGATCGGAATGCCGATCGGATCAGTATTTCACATTCTGGACCCCCGGACCCCGACGGCTTTGATTATAAACCAAGTGCATTTGCAAATTGCACTTTTGAGCGTCGGGCTCAAACCGGATGTCCGATTTAGAATCCGTCAGCTCTGACAAGTCACGTCTACCTCCCAGGTTGTGTTGGAATGATCGGAATGCCGATCGGATCAGTATTTCACATTCTGGACCCCCGGACCCCGACGGCTTTGATTATAAACCAAGTGCATTTGCAAATTGCACTTTTGAGCGATTTGCTCAAACCGGTAGTCCGATTTAGAATCCGTCAGCTCTGACAAGTCACGTCTACCTCCCAGGTCGTGTTGGAATGATCGGAATGCCGATCGGATCAGTATTTCACATTCTGGACCCCCGGACCCCGACGGCTTTGATTATAAACCAAGTGCATTTGCAAATTGCACTTTTGAGCGTCGGGCTCAAACCGGATGTCCGATTTAGAATCCGTCAGCTCTGACAAGTCACGTCTACCTCCCAGGTCGTGTTGGAATGATCGGAATGCCGATCGGATCAGTATTTCACATTCTCGACCCCCGGACCCCGACGGCTTTGATTATAAACCAAGTGCATTTGCAAATTGCACTTTTGAGCGTCGGGCTCAAACCGGTAGTCCGATTTAGAATCCGTCAGCTCTGACAAGTCACGTCTACCTCCCAGGTTGTGTTGGAATGATCGGAATGCCGATCGGATCAGTATTTCACATTCTGGACCCCCGGACCCCGACGGCTTTGATTATAAACCAAGTGCATTTGCAAATTGCACTTTTGAGCGATTTGCTCAAACCTAAATCTAAAATCCTAAAACCTAAACCTATTCCCAAATCCCTAAACCTTAAACCCTAAACCCGTAAAAATTGTAAACCCTATAGAAAAAAAAACGTAAGCCCTAAAACCCCTAAAAACACTAAACTGCAGACCCCGAACCCCCTAAATCATAAAACCATAAAACCCTTAAAAATTATAAATCTTAAACCCTCCCCTAACCCCTAACCCCACTACGATCCCTTAAACTCCTAAACTGCTAAACCACCGATTGCTAAACCCCAAACCCTCAAACTAAAAATCCCAAACCCTAAACCTTAAAACCCTAAATCTTGAGTTACCCCTAAAACTAGAAACTCTAAAATCCTTAAAAACCACAAACATAAAAGACTAAATCTGAAAAACCCTAAATCCTAAACCTTAAACCCTAAAACTCCTAAACCTAAAAATCAAAAATCTTAATACTATAAACTCTAAACCATAAACCATAAATTTAAAATCATAAACCCTAAAATCACTAATAACATCAAACCCTAAATAAAAGAAACCCAAAAATGTAAACCTATATGTAAAACCCTAAAAGCCCCAAGAACCTTAAACCTTAAAAACATTAAACCCTAAACTCAAAACATTAAACCATAAATCTTGAAAACCTTAAACCCTAAACCCTAAACCTTAAAAATATGAAACCATAATATCTATAAACCATAAAAACTCGAAAAACCCTAAACCCTAAAAATCCTAAATTGTAATAACTATAAACCCTAAAAACATGAAAAACCCTAAACCCTAAAACCTAAAATCCTTAGAAACTAGACCCACTAAACCAAAAACCCCTAAAGCCTAAACTCTCAAAACCGTAATCCACCCCCCTAACCGCTAAACCAAAAACCCCAAATGCTAAATCCAAAACCCTAAACTCATATGCCAAATATAAAATGCAAACAAACCTAAACACCAAACAACTAACCCTAAACCCAAAAACCTAAACCCTAAATAACCCTAAACCTTAAACCCTAACCCTATATGTTAAACCCTAAACATAAAAAAATAAACTCATAACCCCCTAAACTGTAAAACCCTAAAATAATTAAAAACCATAAAATTTAAAACACTAAAATCCTAAACCCACATTGAACCCCTTACCCCACCCCTAATACATAAACTACTAAACCTCAAAACTGTCAAACCTTAAACTTTAAATCTTAAAACCGTAAGCCCTTAAACCTTAAACACTAAACAGCCCCTCAACCCTAAGCCTAGCAACCGTAAACCGAAAAACCCACACTTAAAATCGAAGTCCAAAAACCTGTAGCCCTGAAACCCTTCCTAAACCCTAACACCTAACCCTTAAATCCTAACCCTAAAGCCCCAAACCCTAAACCATAAAGCTTAAAATCCTAAACCCTAAACCCTAAAAGCCCTAAACACCTTAAACCCTAAAAATCCTAAACCTTAAAAGAGTAAAACCTAAATCTAGTACCTAAAACCTAAATCTAAAACCCTAAACCTTAAACACTAAACACTAAACCCTTAAAAACCTTACACTAATCATTAGGAAAGGAGAGGTGAGGCCAATCCAAATACAACACATGTTTGTGAATATATTATCATGCTAACACACAAAAATGACTATTTACATGCACTGGTATTTTACTACAAAAAATGGAAGGTCCATATGACTGTTAATAAAGGCAATATAAAGCACCCAAACACCTGAAAAGTGCACAAAATAATATTCTATCATATTAACAATAACATGGACTATGAAATGCCCTAAACAAAAAATTAGCATGGCCTAAACAAAATTTTCACATTAAATTCCCTGCAGGGGGTTGGGGTGGGGGGGGCCGCGGCGGGTTGGAGAGAGAGAGAGAGAGAGAGAGAGAGAGAGAGAGAGAGAGAGAGAGAGAGAGAGAGAGAGAGAGAGAGAGAGAGGGGTACCTGTGGGGGGGCGGGTTGGAGAGAGAGAGAGAGAGAGGTACCTGTGGGGGGGGGGCCGCGGCGGGTTGGAGAGAGAGAGAGAGAGAGAGAGAGAGAGAGAGGGGTACCTGTGGGGGGGCGGGTTGGAGAGAGAGAGAGAGAGAGAGAGAGATACCTGTGGGGGGGGGGGGCCGCGGCGGGTTGGAGAGAGAGAGAGAGAGAGAGAGAGAGAGAGAGAGGTACCTTGGGGGGGGCAGCGGCGGGTTGGAGAGAGAGAGAGAGAGAGAGAGAGAGAGAGGGCAGCGGCGGGTTGGAGAGAGAGAGAGAGAGAGAGAGAGAGAGAGAGAGAGGGGTACCTGTGGGGGGGCCGCGGCGGGTTGGAGAGAGAGAGAGAGAGAGAGAGAGAGAGAGAGAGAGAGAGAGAGAGGTACCTGTGTGTGAGAGAGAGGAAGCCGGCGACGACGGCGACGGCGAGCGGCGACGGCGAGGCGAGCGGCGCGGCGACGACGGCGAGGCGAGCGGCGCGGAGGGGGGCTCCGGCGGAGGGGGCCTCGGGCGGGAGGCCGCACGGGGAGGGGGGCTCGGGCGGAGGAGGGGGGCTCGGGCGGGAGGCCGCAGGGGGAGGGGGGGCTCCGGCGGAGGGGGGCTCGGGCGGGAGGCCGCAGGGGAAGGGGGGACTCCGGCGGAGGAGGGGGGCTAGGGCGGAGAGGGGGCCGCAGGGGGAGGGGGCCGCAGGGGAAGGGGGCTCGGGCGGGGGCTCGGGCGGGAGGGTGGAGGGGGGGCTAGGGCGGAGAGGGGGCCGCAGGGGGAGGGGGCCGCAGGGGAAGGGGGCTCGGGCGGGAGGGTGGAGGGCGGGAGGGAGGGCTCGGGCGGGGAGGGGCTCGGGCGGGCGGGGGTCGCAGGGGGGAGTATAACGGGATCAGCGACCGATTGGCGACCGAATTTAGTTCGGTCGGGAGGGTGGAGGGCGGGAGGGAGGGCTCGGGCGGGGAGGGGCTCGGGCGGGCGGGGGTCGCAGGGGGGAGTATAACGGGATCAGCGACCGATTGGCGACCGAATTTAGTTCGGTCGCCAATAGGTCTCAGATGTGCGACCGATTATTTCGGTCGCCGAATTGGTCTCTATTTGGGACCGACTAGCGACCGATTAATGCGGTCGCTAATGCGGTCGCTATAGCCACTTTTTCTTGTAGTGTCAAGTAAATCTGTTCCTTCTATGCCATATGAGATATGGAAGAACAGGAAACCAAATTTTAATTACATTAAAATTTGGGGGTGTCCTGCCCATGTGAAGAGGAACGATTGTGATAAGCTTGAGTCTAGAACCGATAAGTGTAGGTTTGTGGGATATCCGAAAGAGATATTTGGATATTATTTCTGTCACCCCTCTAAGTAAAGGGTCTTAGTGACTAAGAGAGCTGTATTTCTAGAAAGAGAATATCTACTCCAGAAAAATAGTGGGAGCCAGATAGAATTGGACGAGGTCCAAGAACCACAACCTGAAGACACCGTCTCATTGGATGAGACTGTATCGGTTGATCCTACTCAAAATGAAACACATACATTACAGAGATCTGGTAGACTGCCAAGAGAACCTGAGAGATATGTTGGACATGTCTCAGAGATGTCCTCTAAGGTATGTATCGATGATGATGAAGATCCTCAATCCTACTAGGAGGCAATCCGTAGTACAAACTCTGAGAAATGGCAAGAGGCAATGGATTCAGAGATCCAGTTCATATACACTAATAAAGTTTGGAACTTAGTTGATGCATCCGAAGGGAAAGTCCCTATCGACTGCAAGTGGATATTCAAAAGGAAGATCGGTGTAGATTGACATATTGACACATACAAGGCAAGATTAGTGGCGAAAGGGTATCGTCAAAGACAAGGCATTGACTATGACGAGACATTTTCGCCAGTGACCATGGTTAAGTCAATCAGAATCCTCCTTGCCATTACTGCATACATGGATTATGATATTTGACAAATAAATGTAAAGATAGCTTTTCTTAATGGAAATCTATCAGAAGAGGTGTACATGGTACAGCTTGAAGGATTTACCTCCAAGCTTCATCCTAATAAGGTATGCAAACTTCAAAGGTCCATTTATGGCTTGAAGCAAGCATCTCGGAGCTAGAACTTAAGATTTGATGAGGCTATCAAAAATTTCAACTTCATTCGGAATGAAGATGAATCATGTGTTTACAAGAAGGTCAGTGGGAGCTCTGTGACCTTCTTAGTCCTATATGTTGATGACATCTTACTCATTGGGAATGATATAGGGATGTTGACAATAACTAAGTCTTGGTTGTCTCAGACATTCTCCATGAAGGATTTGGGAGAAGCGTCCTATGTGCTGGGCATAAGGATCTACCGAGATAGATCTAATAGGATGCTAGGATTATCCCAATCCATGTACATAGACACTATCCTCAGAAAGTTCAGGATGGAAAATTCCAAGAGAGCTCACATTCCCATGAGACATGGAATTTACCTATCCAAGGGGATGAGTCCTAACACATCTGAGGAGGTGGCACACATGAGTAAAATGTCATATACTTCGGTCATAGAGTCAATCATGTATGCAATGCTATGTACCCGTCCTGATGTTGCCAATGCTTTGAGCATTGTCAGTAGATATCAGGCAAATCCAGGCGAAGAGCACTGGAAGGCAGTAAATGGCATCCTTAAGTACTTGCGATGGGCTAAGGATCTTTTTCTGCTTTATGGAAGAGAGGACCTACAGCTTAGAGCTTACACAGACTCTAGTTTCCAGTCATATCCAGATGACTGCAAATCCATGTCTAGGTTTGTGTTCATGTTGAATGGAGGGGCAGTCAGTTGGAGAAGCTCCAAGCAAGATACGACTGCAGACTAGACGACGGAGGAAGAATATATTGTTGCAGCTGAAGCTGCTAAGGAAGTCGTCTGGATGAAGAAATTCATCTTGGAACCTGACGTAGTTCCCGAGATATCAGCTCCCATCCCATTATTTTGTGATAATAATGGGGCCATCGCCCAGGCGAAGGAACCGAGATCTCACCAAAGGTCAAAGCATATTCTCAGGCGCTTCTACCTTATTCGGGAGATTGTTGATCGTGGAGATGTGGTGGTAGAGCATGTACCGTCAGAAGACAACATAGTAGATCCACTAACTAAGTCTTTGACATAGACTGTATTTGAGCGCCATCGGGATAAGATGGGCCTCAAAGTTGTGGGCAATTGGCTGTAGTTCAAGTGGGAGATTGTTAGTATTGGTGTGCTTCAGGCCAATTTAGGGTCGGGTAGACCCGATAGATGTACGATCTTGTTCATTATTAATAAAGTGGTATTTGAGTGTAAATATGCGATTGTGTATTACTTTACGATGTCTCTAAGATATGTGGTTATAAAGTCAGCTCGAGATAGAATCTCGAATATGAGACTGACTTTACATGGACGCATACCTTAAACTGTTCCTGGTTGGAGGGTAATCACTCGGGGACTTTGATTACCTATTAAAATAGTACACATGATGTGTTAGTGACCAGTCTCATGGTCATTGGTGCGGGGCACCAACACATATATGTAGGTGTACATCCTGGGAGGAAGTGCACTGAACTGATCCGCTATTGGATCTTCAGATAGTTGATTATACCTAATGTCAACTGAAGATCCAATTGTCTCAGTAGCATCGTTGGTCCTTTGACCTGAGACATTTATCGGATCTTACACGAGGACTGGAATGGTTTAATTACTTGGCTAAGTGACTTTAACCATAAGTCATGAATGGTCAAGTCATTAACTATTTCAGGATACGTGTGAAGATCATCAATGATGAAGAGGGGATCGCTCACTATCGGGTATATATCAAACAGTTAATGGGTCATGACACTGACGCTCCATTAAATCCCTGGCCAGGGTCGTGTGCGTTCGTTTAGAATGGACGTCATACACTTCAAGGAGATCGTGGTCGAATGGAACGATCATGGCGGTTTGACGGTTCCCGTACCCTCGATCGAACCAAACTCATAGAAAGAGCGAGGGATTATAGCGATGCGGCAACTGTAGACTTACAGGTACCAGACAGGGTGGTTTGAACTCGACGTCTTCTGGGATCACGCGGATTTACTTGACCCAACGTGATCAAAGGTTTGGAATAAATTAAACTATCATTCGGCTCTAGTAGAAGCGAATAATAAGTTTGATTTACTCCTAATTGGGAATTAGACGTTAATGGGCCTTAAACTAGAGTGACTATGGGCCTATAGGATCACACACAATGGGTTCTCGGGTGACGGAATATTATTGTAAAGATATATATATGTTAAAAGCCTTGCATTCTTTTTGAAAAAGAATATAAGATGGGCTTAATACATATGTACAATAATATGAAAGGATATATATATATATATATATATATATATATATATATATATATATATATAATATTGGTTCTTAGGGGCTCTTTTAGAAAGAGCCCACCCCTTATATATATGCATCCTACGTAGGAAGGTTTTCTCCCCTTGATGCCAAGTACTTCCAAGGGAGAAAACCCACCCTATTTACTCTTTCCTCCCCTCCTCTCCCTCTTGCTCTCTCTCTCTCTCTCTCTCTTGTTGGTCTGTCTCTCTCTCTCAAGAGAGAAAGGCTTAAGGAAGAAGAAGGGGGTTTTGAGCATTGGCGGTTCGTGCGTGGGGGAAAGAACGGGTGGACGCCGTCACTGCGCAAGGATCCGTGTGGATCAGCTCTAGAGGCCGTACACCTGTGCGGCTTTACGTTTGTGGAAATCTGCATCAAGCACTGCGGACAACGTCGTTCTGCGCAAGGTAAATATCTACAGCTCATTTTGGGGTTGGGAGTTTTATTGCATCGATTAGAGCACGGTTCTAAGATTCCATAAGGGTCTGGGTTCGGTATTAAAAAATTTTATTATCCGCTGTGTTGCCGGAACCATGCTGACCGAATCCTTACATAAACCACTTCTCATCCAGGCGCTTAACCAATCCAGCGACTTCCTTCACTACACAACACGACATCCACACGGAATCTCCATGCCAATGCTAGCTCTCTTCACTACGCGGATCGTCCTCTGGAACATCCATACCGACCAAGGTCGGTCAACTCCCGAGCTTACTCTTGAGCATCGAACGCCAGCGTTGAACAATCGGTCCAAAAGGCCACGGCCTGCCTCAACCCCAGTCGCTAAGTGGTTCCTCCCTATGCCACGCGACACAAATCAAGGGGAAAACTGGCGCAAAAAACCACTTCAACCGACCGCTCTCACCACTGAGCTCCGCGATGCTCAACGCTGCCCACACCACTAAGCACGATACCGCCGCCTACACACGGCAACCAAGGCCATTCACACTGCCAGACACCGCTCTTCTCCCAAGAGCAACACTCTACATCCGACTCCTAGACCTCCGAAACACTCTCACCAAGAAACGCGCGCCAAAACTCCACCACTAATCCGATCCTGGTGCCCGTGGGTTACCAACCCACCACGCTTCCGGTATGCAACTCTGCACCAACAATGCATCAAAACAAGTGGACAACCTGGCATCCGCCATGATGATCCACATACCAACGCAGGCCTTCAACAACAAGGCACTTAAAGAGACCCCACACTAGCCCTATAACGCGACACACAATCTCAGCTACTGCCTCTACTTGCCCGATTCGACTCGACCTGCTAACACCTACGCACCAAGACACGACGAGGAACAACCGCAAAACCCTCACAGGCAGTTCCACTACCAGCGGACAGACGCTTCCGGGGACTCCCGAACGCCTCTCAAAAAACATGAGCACAAGGAAGCACAATTATAATGGGGAAAACAATGGAATTAAACAAAAGCACAACACACAATAACCAAAAATCACGCGAACCTGTCACCGAGTGTGCACAACAACTCTGCCCGACCAAGTGCCTCGCGCACGCCGGGATCCTTAACTCGCCAGGCTCATGAAACACTGCAAAAGACGGCTGAAACTGGGGCGGCCGTCATGGGCACTCGCGAGCAACAAGACCAACCTAACCACACCTGAAACACTCCAGCTCGGCTCCTTCCACGGCACACGGCCCGCCCCCTAGAAACCTGCCACATCTCGAACACTATCATGGCTGCTCACTCAAACCCAACCGCAGTGGTCGAACCACAAGACGCTAAAAAGATACAGCGGACACCTACTCCTCCTGCTCCTGATGCCTCCTACCATCCCCACTCCTTGGGCAGCCAACCCTGTGGCCGCCCAGACAATGGGCTCGCCAACGACGAGAAACATTCAGAACGGCCAGACTATTGGCCGTCTGCACACATGGGCGGCCAGGGGCTTGGCCGCCCAACAGACCAGGGCGGCCAGAGCCATGCCCACCTTGCCCTGGACCCAGCGGCCACATATGTGGCCTTCTTCTGCAATTCTCACAAAAAACCAGCAACAGAGCTCTCCCGGAGCTCAATCAAGCCCCCAATCGTCACCGGACGAAGGGGAGAACACGAGGGTCATCCCCAGACCATTATATCATCGGAAAGCCCATTACAAACCACAATCATCGCCTCCAATGTACCAAGACCGTCGCTCAACCCCGGCATGCTCGAACCCGCGAAAATAAGAGAGACACCCCATCTCAAGCTCACCAGGCATGGAATCGAAGGGGGGAAACGCGGGAGAATAGCAGGGATCCGTCCCCCTACCTTTCCGGAGCTTTAACCTCAAGCAAAACCTCGAAACGGTGGATGCCCCCGCGGCCGGCTCCGCATGAACCCGCCCATGGCCACCTCCACCTCCGGCTCCACGCGCCCTTGACCTCGCTTCCGCCGCACGCCGTCGCTGCCGTCACACCACCTCCCATCGCCACCTCCGTCGGCCACCGGAGGGAGAAGGGGAGTGGGAGAGAGATGGGAGAGGGTGAGGGAAAGAGAGATGCGAGAGGGGAAAGAGGGACCGGAGGGGAGAAATGGGGGTTTAGGGTTATATTATTAGTTATATTATTATTATATTATATTTATTTTCTTTTCTTCTTATTATCTCTTCAGAAAAACACAAGAGCTTCAGAAAAACCCCGAAAAATAGAACCGGACCCCAAAACATTCCAGAAAAATACCGGGACGCTCCACGCGCCACCACGGATTCGTAATAATCCAAAAACACACTGACAACGAGTCCGAAAAACCATTATAAAAGGTCCAAAACCCACTCAGACACGATCCGCAACCCACAAAGCCAGATCCGAAAATACGGGGTCTTACATAGAGGCCTACAGAAAGGAGCGAATCCGATCAAGAAGGGAGAATAGAGGCTTGCATCAGTAAAAGAGAGAACTCCAAGAATAGAAGAGAGAAAGAAGAGGGAGAGGGAGAGACTCCCCCGTAGGTGGATCGGTTTCTTTTGTTCTTTCATTTCTTTTCATTTTCATCATGCCCGATGGAGGGCTATACCTCGTGTATTCCCCTCTTCTTTGAATGAATGAAAACACTTGGTCATATAGCCCTGATTCTGGATTATTATTTTCTTAGATACATGTGATTTTTTCTTATTTTTTCTGTAGCGTTTACCCCCTTTGCCATGAACGAACGTCTCTCTCTTTCCCCGTCGGTGATTTACTGTTCGAACACGACACCCCGATAGCTCCCTGGTAGGCGCTAGTTCCTGGAGTTTGCTCAGAGTCGTGAGTAGTGTTCCGAGATGTGAAATGCCTGAGATCCCCTCTGTTTCCCTCCCGGTAAGAATCTGTCACCACGTTCTTCACCATTGTGTTTCTCTGTCCCCCATCCTTAGAGGGATATGAAGCCCTTGTATACTTTGTTTTGCATCAGAAGGAGGGGAAGGTGGTCATTAGTCCATCTTGATAATCGTGTGACCTCTTTGTCGTCCCTCTTCGCTGTGGGATCATCGTAAAGCCCATGTTCTACCCCCCCCCCCCTTTTCGGTGAACCGGCATGGTTTCATCGCACGAGCCCATAAGCTTTTAATCCCTTTTGCTCACTCTCTGTAACCCATCAGGGTGCGAGAAAACTTGCCAAGGATCTGGCTCTACCAGCCTATGTAATTGCCTCCTCCCCTAGCCTTTCACGTGGCGTTCCCTATTTACTTCTACAATACTCTATTTTCTGCACAAGCGATCCGGCGTGTTCCAGCTTCCTAACCCATCGTGCATGTTCTTTGTCTGAATCGGTGTGACCAGGCGGCTGATCCGGCAGCCTTCCAAGTGGCTAAGTCGGCAACCTCATCCACTTGATTTGGCGCCCCTGTGCACGAGTGATCCGCCCCCCCCCCCCCCCGTGCGCGGGCGATCCGGTGTAGAGGTGCGCCCTTGGTCAACACCCTTCCCAATTCTGGGTTAGCTGATCCGACGCCCTTCTTTCACGGGTGATCCGGCGCAGGCTCCCACCTGAGCCATTTCCTTGATTCGGCGCCCCTCTACGTGGGTGACCCGACGCTTGCGGGGGGGGACGATCCGTCATCTCCATGGACCGACGTGACCCAGGAGCTGGTCCGACAGCCTCTCAGAGACTGAACCAGCGCGCCTTTATGTGAGTGATCCGGTGCGTCGCAAAGCCTGGTTCAGCACAGCAACGGTCACCCTTTGGCTTTTTCGTCTGGTTTTGCTCCATCCTCCTGCCCATGTCTCCATGCCCCTCCGCTCCTCTCAGAGCATCCGGACAATCCTGATCCCCTCGTAGGTTAGCCCTCGGGGATACGGCGCTACGGATAACTCGGCATGTCACCGTGTGGGGCATATCCGAATGCTTAAGGGACCATCTCGGATTCTCCGGGGATGTGCACCCGTTACTCACCCCCCAAATGTCTTGGGTCTAAGGGAGGTGCTGTCGAAATTTCGTCAAAAATTTGGACTGATAAAGAAGCCAACGATAAAAAAAAGAGAGGAGCGAGTTTAATAATAATGATAAATGGGGAATAAATGAAATGTGGTGGTAATAAAAGACGCATGATGACACAGAAAAGGTAAAAAAATGAAATAAGAACAAAAAAAGGGCCATATAGATGAAGCAATAAAAAAAACTTTTAATGATAACAAGATAGTGATACTAAAAGAAAGAAGAAGAAAAAAAGGGATGAAGCAAGAGGTAGGACCGGTCGACCAGACTCCTTGCCCGGGTTGACAGATCCGCGGGTTCGGTCAACTGACCTGTGTCTTCTATCGACCGGCCCATGAGTTGATCGATCAGTCCATGGCCCCGGTCGACAGACCCGTGGCCCAGGTCGAAAGACCTAGCCCTCGGTCAATCGATCTATGCCTCTGTTCGACCGATTTGGTTTCAAATTGTGGGCTTCTCCCCCGTGAACACCCCCAACACCCCCGTTGATCCAGGTTCATGGTTCTAGGTGTCCTGAATGATGAAACAATAACAACAACACAAAAATATATAATAAAAATAAGGGTTTTTTACATAAATACCCTCATAAATAGAGGTTATGCCAAATATACCCTTCATATAAGCATATTATCAAAAATATCCTCCAAATATCCTTAATGATTGTGGTTGTAGCCCGTGGTTCTCTCCCGTTAAAGCAAAGTAACGTAAATCGTTAAATCTTTTGTAATACCTAAAATACCCCGCCTTTCTACCACCGATTTATAACCGGAACGCTAACCGGAAGGCTCCCCATCTCAGGCAGTCGACTGGCGGCACACCTCGAGCCCACGACGACACACCCTGAAATCGACCGCTCCGACGCCGTCGAAGAAGCTTCCCCATCTCACGCCCACGGCGGCACACCCTCTGTAGAAGCCTCCCCATCTCACGCCCCCCCCCCCCCCCCACCTCAAGGCCACAGTGACACATCCTAGAACCGGCTACTCCGACGCTTTGAAGAAGCCTCCCCATCTCACCCTGGTACACCCTCTCTTAGGGCGGCACAACCTCTCTCGAAGAAGCCTCCCCATCTCACGACGCCTCCGCCCTTAAGAAATCCGGCGACACATCTCAGAACCGTCTGGGGCTGAGTAGACAGTGTGCACCGGCCTTGAGGTGCAGGCTGAGGGCGAGGTTAACCCACGATCACTGTCAAGGAGATTTCAGTGGAGGACAAAGAAGATGAGTGATATGACCATGGGACAATCTAGTATTAGACGTTCACTAAATACATCGGAGTGTTATGAAGTTCCACAATGCTATTGCAGGAAGAGATGGAGGGTATACATTTCGTCTCAAGAAACAAGCAGAGGAAGAAGATTTTATCGATGTGCAAGGTGGAAGGTAAGAAGTTCACAACGTATTCAATCAAATGTCTTAGATATCTTTCTTGAATTTCTGATTGAGAGACCATATTTTTATATATGTTTACAGGAGGACGATTACTGTGACTTTTTTGTTTGGGTTGATGATGTGCATCATAATACCGTGGACTTGAAGCATCAAATAATTTTTATGGAATCATCGATCGAGAAGAAGTTGACTATGCTAGAGAGAAAAATTGACATAATACAAGCCAAGATAGACATGACAACCGCTGCTAGTGGAAGAGGGAATGACTTATGACTGAAAATGGGATTCAAAAAGATAGTATCGCCCTTACTGGGGCTGGGCATACTGTACTTTATCTTTCACTACATTTGGTAAATGGAGCTATAACAAGTGAATTAGAGGTGTCCGTTTACAATGGGTAAAGGGATTAGGAGAGGATTATGTGTCACCGTTTGTTGTTTACAATAGTGTGTTCTACTTATTGGCCGACACATGGTTTCATGTAAATGTCTTGATGTCAAAATAGTAGGTTGGACTGGACATTTAATGTACTGTCATTACATGAAAAATGTTTACTGATCGTGATTGGATGTCTTTTACTACCAATGATTATGCCAATGAAGCATATGCATTTGGAATTCATGAGATTCACTCGCTCTTCTTCAACTAACTCCTTTTCTTTCGTAGCACTCCCAACTTCTCCTCTCTTCTGATCACTTCATGTGTTCTCCTTAATTTTTCTCCTCTTCTTATCTTCGACTAAGAGATCCCCTCTTATGAGAACCTAGCAACTACGGAATAACAATTTAACATGACTAAAAAGCTTGTGTTATCAACTATGTTGTTAACTGAATGTTTCCTAGAGATACATCTTCCTCTTTGCATTCACTAACACTGTGAAACTCAATAGTATCATCCTTCAGTGCATTGCAAACGCTTACAGAAGCATATTCCACCAATCAGATTAGAAAAATGACTTAATACTCAACACAAAAGTTATTTCTTTTTCCCTTTTTTGAATGAAAAGTGGAAAGCACCACCAATACTATTGAAAAGAATCTGTCATTGACATCCTCCTGCCTTTTGATCCTCTTGAGAATCAAAAATATGTGTACAACTAAACACTTGTACGGCTGACAATAAATCAGTGCTGCCAGTAGGAGACAGTTAACAGCATGGCATCCAGTAGGAGACAGTTAAAAAATCACAATCTTCATATGTGATTGAACATGATACATATGTGAACACAATGCACAATGCTTTAGGCATTTCATAGCAAATAGTGCCATTGTCATAGCAAAGATGTCAACTTCAACATTAAACTCACAAGACACAAGTTTAAAGTTACAAAAGGATACAAGTTCTCTAAAGACAATTACATTTTTAAAGACAGTCATAAAAGGACACAAGCTTTTAAAGTGACCATCACGGGAGGGTACTCTTTTAAACGCAAAGTTATCATCACCCAACCATGCACATTTCTGAACCTAGAATTCACCACCCGTCCACGACCCTTAACTAGAGCTTTAGGAGCCTTACTCTGCACTGAGATTGAACTTGAGGAAGATGTCTAGGTGGGAATTGCACTAGAGCCACCTGTAGCACTGGAATTAATTTGAATGGTTGACTGGAGGCCTTATGCTGCAACACTAGTCCTCCCTTCCACATTAGCTTGCCCTGTCAAGCTCCCCTGTGAACACAATGCACAAACATAAGGGTTACACTTTATAGTAATAAGGAATTTAAATGGATCATTTACAATGATGAAATGGTCATGTAAATAGACTACCTAACCCTGTGTTTGACTTGATATTTGGTTAGGACTCTTTTACTTTCTAGGCCTACCAGGAGACCTCCTACATGACATAAATATGTATGAGTGCTAATTAAATTACTTTCATATACATAAGTGTGCCATATATAATTACCTTACTTGTGGAGTAGTAGTTTGACCCAATGTTGAGACTTGATTTTTACATGTCTTTGCATGATGTCCAAATTGACCACACCTTTTGCACTTGTGGGCCTTTGTAATTTTTTTGGCTTCATCTGGGTCTCGGATTCTGTTCGTTTTAGGTCTACCTGGTGGCCTTCTCACAATGGGGGGGGAGACCTTTTATTCCAAGCCTAATCCGTTGTGTCTTGTCAGGCATAGGGTTGACGCCCAAACCATAGGTGGCTTTATAAGTTGTCAGTGTGTAACATCTGTCAATATAATACACCCATTTAATACCCCTTCTGCTTGCTAAGAATGCACATGCATGTGAGCATGGGAGGCATGTTTTCTGCCCAGCCATAGAAGTACAAGTTTTATGGTTCAAGTCTACAACTTCACATGCTTCTGGACTTGTCACTTGAGCAGTCTCGTTAAATCCTTTCACCACTAAATATCCCCCCAATTTTCTTGTCATGATAGATATGTACTTCCTGGCCCTTAGCACCAAGACATCAGTCCATTTTTCTACCTTTGACCTCCTAATGTGCATGGTCTTCATCATTTTGGAATGAATTACGTCTATACAGTCCAATATAGGTCTCCAACGTGCATCTGAGATGTAGGCATTGAATGATTCACTTAAATTGTTTGTTATATGATGGCATTTAACAAATGGATGGAACTGTGACCTACTCCATACAACCCCCCTCATGGCCGCTGATGTCAAATAGGCATATGCCTCTAGAGAATTTTCTTTGATTTACATCATCCAGTTCAAGAAATCAACTTCAGTATATGATCTTGCAGCATTCTAGGGTAGCCTCTTCATGAATTCACTTGAAAATGACCTTTTGAAGTTCTTATACAAATGTCTAAGACATACCCTATGCTCAACACCTGGGAAAACAAGTGGGATGCCTTCTTCTAACCCCTTTTATCTGTCAGACATGAAAGATAAATCACTAGACTAACCAATGGCTTGCTTCAGGACATCCGGCCAGAAACTAGGTCCAGCAATCTGCATTTTCTCCTTGCACAATTGTTATGGCTAGTGAAAAAATCTCATTGTTCCCATCAAACGAGGTGGCAGCTAGTAATGTACCTCTAAAGATATCTTTCAAGTGACATCCATCCAAGCCAATTAGGTGCCTGCATCCCAACTTAAAACCCTCAATACAAGCCTTTAAACATACAAACATCTTGAAAAATATGTCATTGTCATTTGTTTGATATTTGACTACACTCTCTGGGTTCTTTAACACTAGTTCATGATGTAGTTCAGGTACTCTGCCATACATTACTTCCCAAGAACCATGAATTTGCTCCAATGCTATTTGCTTGCCTCTATAGACCCGATGGTAAGGAATGTCCACATGGTATTGAGCACTCAACGTTCTTGAAATTTCTTTCACTGTAACATCTTCTTCAGTCCTAAGCCACCCAATGCATGTACTTGCCACCCACTTCTGAGTGGCCATATGATTCCCAGCCTTATTTGCCCCCGTACAAGTGTGTTGAGGTTGAAGCTTCTTTATCTGAAATGTATGGCCATCAGGTAAATGAGAAGTATACATTCTCCACTTGCATCTCTTCTCATCACAAACTACTGTGACCCTAGTTGGTTCTGATTTTTTGTAGTTGACTGCATATTCATTTTTGATTGCATGCTGGGCAAGTGCTAGTCTGAATGCATTAATATTGTCAAATCTACTTCCTAAAGACATATATGGATCATGAATGTTTCACACAATAGGGGCACCCTCATTGTCCCCTTCATCCACCTCCATACCACACTTAGAGTCCGAGGAAAAGCAACTGTCACGACTGTCATCGGTATAAACCTCATCATCAGATATATCACTCTCCCTAAATAGAGTCTCTGCCTCATTATTGCCTGAAGGCTCAACTTCAACATACTCACTGTCATCTCCTAATGGATTCCAGTCTGGATCATCTTCTGAAGGCATTACATTTTTGGCCTTGGACTTTCTTCTAGTCATAGATGTTACCGTCTTCATATGTGGATCAAAAGAAGCTAAAGGCACTCCAATATATATATTGTGTGGTAACATATAGCACAATGCACAAATCATGGCTATACTTATCAAACAGAGAAATCACATCCTGATCTGAAGTAATTCTCACGTATTTCTTAGGCCTCAAATTTGGTACTAAAACGTAGAAATCAATCATCTGGTCATGTCCCCATTTGGTGACTTGAGAAGATAACACTCTCAACTCCCTCAAATGAGCATAATATCTTTCAAATGAGTAGGTTTTCTGTCTAAAACATGTGGGGATCATTCTTCCTTCTTCCCCGGTAGTCTTAAAATGTCCTTTTTTTAAATAAATGAGACCAAGGAATACTCTTGGGGGAGTGCACAATTATGCTATCTCCACCAATAGTATCCGGCCCTGATTTTATTGAAATTGGAATAATCATTTACAAATAAACCTCGGGGCATACCCCTGAATAAGTAACAAAATAGAGCAAAGGAAGACAAAGAATCCTCAGTTGCCTTATCTCCGCCAGCTAGGAAGACATGTTGCATCGACGGTGGCACATCCGCGAGCTCTACTAGGGAGATCTTTCCAGCACCCGAAATCCTTATTGGTTTGGGTAGTGCAGGCTAAGGATGCAAGAGCATCCACGACCGAATTTACTTCCCTATAGATATGCTGAAGTTTCCAATTGTTTCTTGTAATAATTTCAATGATTTCATCCCACCAGTTGCATATCCTCCATGGAGGAGATTCATTGGACTGGATCATGGTGATAAGAGCCTTGGAATCTGAATATATGACAGCTATTGGTAGCCCACTCTTTACCACCATTCTCAAACCATCTAATAAGGCTCTGGCCTCAGCCACCATGTTCGTCCCCACACCATAGTAGTAAGAAAAACCAAATATGAATTCACCCCTACATCCCCTAAGGCATCCGCCTCCGCCAGCATGCCCTGGATTGCCTTTAGAAGCCCCATCAACATTTAAGGCGTATCCAGTATTAGGACAGGACCACTTGATTAGCTTTGGAGGTTTCCCAGTGAAGCTGTAAGAGAAATTATACTGTTCTAGCACTAATCTTTCGCTAGCTGAAGGTGCCATGCTGAAATTTGTCTTTAGAATAGAAAAGTCCACCTGCCTCATAATCTGTTGTTGCATCACTCTAATAGAGGGCCCCTTGTCTTCATATTTGAGTTTACACCGAGCCTTCAAAATCTCCCAAATTATGTGCAACATAGTGAGGATGGCAGCATAGCCATATGGGGTTGTTGTATCAGCTAAGCATATAATGTCCCAACAAATGACAGTAATAGAATATGAAACTCTGCACCAGGAATCAAAAAGAGGCCAAAAAAACCTCCACAGAGATTTAGCTAGTTGACTTTTCATAAATAAGTGGTTCAGGCTCTCTTCCTGGTTGTTAACATTGCAACAAACACATTTAGAAGGAATGCTAATTCCACTATCACTAATAGTGCTATCGACCGGTACTGCAAGGTAAAGGATACGCCAGTAGAACAAGGAGGCCCGCGGAGGGATATATGTTCCCCAAATCTTCTTAAGTGGCAGTCTTTTATTCCCTTGGAATCGGATTGCATTATATGCTGATTTGCTGGAAAACTTCCCATCTGTATTAGCTGCCCATACACACCTATCCGACCTCTGTTGCAGCTGTATGGATCCGATAGTTTGCACTATATTATTGGGAATATCTGACCACACAGAGTGGCTGGGATTTAGAATTGCTTCCCTTAAGGTAACCTTTGGGGTGTTACCTTGAGGAGCCAGCACTGTTCCGCACCAATTATCCTTCAGCACATCAATTGATTTCCCATCCATAGGAACCCATCGGGTGTTGGACAGCACAGTCTGCATAGCTTTACTGTACATATCCTTTCGGACACCAACAGTAAAAGACTTCTCAATGGTGCTAAGATGACCCTTGATGTATTTATAAGTTGCAAACTTAGACCATAGGGAGGTGCCATTGAGAATTCTCCAAATATGTTTTGCGACCATGGCAACTTGAATGTGATGCAAACTCCTTACACCAAGCCCACCTTCCTCAATAGGTTTGGTAATGTTAGTCCATGACACCCATTGGCGCTTATGACCATCTTTACCACTCCACAAGAAATTAGCACACAGTTTATTTATAATGCCAATTAAAGTTGCTGGCAAGCATGAAGCACTGGCGGTGTAGATTGGAATAGATTGGAGTACAGAATTTATTAGGCACCTTCTTCCTGCTTGAGAGAGATATTTTGATTGCCAACTATCCATCCTGGTACATATTTTGTCCAGCAAGTATTTGTAGTGTGAGACCCCTTTCCTTCCTTCAAAGAGAGGAACTCCAAGATATGAATTCAGGCCAGTCTTGTGCTGAAACCCAGTAATATCTAATAACCTTCTGATGACCGCAGGTGCTGCTTTTTAGGATACAATTGTAACGACCCGAGATCCGGATACCGGGAGGAGCCCGATACCATTCAAATCCCGGCCCGCCGCCCACGAGCGGGAGGCTCAGAAGGGCTAAAAAGGAGTGTGGAGGTACAAAAAAATAGGAAATAAGGCAGGACAATTCAGTAATTAACAGAAATAAATAAACAACTACAATAGAGTCCAGTCCAACAGAAAGTACAGTCTAAAGCAGTAAAACGTACCACATGCCAAGTGAACACTCGGCCCGACAAGCTAGCAACTAAGAACCTCCGTGCAGCACCCTCGAACCCCGAGGAAGAACCGACGCACCTGAAACGCAGGGGTGAGCCTCCTGTCACTGGCCCAGTAGGGATCCCGCGGAACCCCAACTGAGAAACAACGGCGGCACGGAAAGAAGTAACTACGAAAGTAGGAAAGTAACTACGGTGGCTGGTAAAACCTCGGCTCTACAGCTACTCCTACTGTACCAGAAAACACGACCTAGTCTCCCGTCGGGGGACAACCAAGCCATGCACCCAACCACCCGATTCCATGATCGGGGACCACCAGACACGAACCGCCCTAGCCACGCTACTAGGAAAAATGCCACGATACCTCCGTAACGGAGGCCTGCCCTCAAAAGGGCCCGAGCCAAAACCACACGGTCAGGGAACACGGTCACGACCTCACCGTCGTGAACACAACGCTGTCTGGGGAAAGGCCCTCGGTGACGCTCACCGGAAACCCCAGACCTCGACTCCAGGAACACTCCCGAAACCACTCACGAAGTCCCGTCTCGCGGACGGAAACAGAACCCGGTACACGACGACTCACGTCACGTGACAGGAGCACCACCCACTAGGAGAACGATCGGATGCGTCCCCTGACGTCTTACACCGCGTCACAAGTATCTAGCTACAACGCCCCGGGCGTGAGACTCAGACACGCAACAAGCACTACAACAAGGACTAGCAGGGGTCACGCTCGTCAGCGCGTGTCCTAAGCCCCCAACTACGTGTGCACACACAGACCATCTGCTCTAGGTCGGGTCCTCTAGCTGGTTTTCCCCCCCACCGGACTCTGGTGGCAAAGGCAAGGGGCCCTACGGAAACCAGCCTAAAAACCGCCTCTCACTGGGTCTCGCTCTCCACCACTCCCAGGCGGGTCCGCACTCGCGTGCGCAGGAAGCTACGACTAGTGGACGTGTCACAGAACGTGAACACTGGAAACCACACACGCACCCATTGCGAGTAACACGGAGTAACAGGTGGCTCAAAGCTACCCGACTCTGGATGGCCCACTAGACCTACTAAACCCAATGACCTTTGAGTCACAAGACTCGGGGTCAAGACCGTTGCACATGATAGCACTGAGCCGTCAATCTGGCCTAATCCCTAGGTCCAAAACAACGATGGGAAGACTCACAAGGCAGTTCACCACTACCGAGGCCCATCCCTCGAGGAGGGAAACTTAAGCGACCTCCAACCTCAGGCTGGGAGATTGGACTCACAGTCCAAGGCCACACACATGGCCCACTCGGAAGCCACCTTCCAGAGAGCAACGACTTGCGGGGAAACCTCACCTCACTCACACCGATACACGCGACTCGATCTAGCAAGAACACGGAAGCCCGAACACCTGGGGTCACCCGGACCCACCAAGCCCACGGGCACGCTTATCGAGGTAACACGGTACCTCCGACACCAAAGACACGGTCACGGAACTCCACGGGGTGTCCGGGACACACACGGCCCAAGGGGAGCACGATCAGCCGTAGACTGCCCGCCCTGGGCAGCCCTGCAGGCCACCCCAAGAACGCGCTACACATGCATAGCGCGTTCAGGCAGAACGCGCTATACATACCTAGCGCGTTCAACAAGATCGCGCTATACATCTATAGCCTGTCAGACAGAACGCGCTATAGGCCTATAGCACGACACTAGGACGCGCTATAGCGCGACAGAAACCTGCCTTACTGTTCATCTTCTCCGATGAACGCACCCTATCGGGGCGACGCGACCCTCAAGAACGCGCTACCTGAGACTAGCGCGTTGTCAGTCCGCGCCCGAAAACGGTAGAAACTGCAGAAAAACCCATTCCACGTCCTGTTCACCCCCAGGTGAAGGGGAAACAAAAAGGGAAACCTCCCCCAAGCCCCTAAGCATGCATCTAAACCCCTGGAACGGCCAAAAACACCGTAAAACGGGAAATCCGGCTCACACCCCAAAAACATGAGTTTTCCCCCAAATCCCTCGAATAAGCCCGCTCGGCTCACCACGGCCTACAAAACTCACGGGAAATGAAGTACGCGGGTTGAGGGTCCATCTCCCTACCTCCACCGAAGATTCGACGCACCGTGGACGCCGATCCACGAAGAGAACACCGTTGAAGCCTCGCCGTTCCACGAACCCACGGCCGAGCTTCACCGCGCCTCCACCGCCTCGATCCTCACCCATCCTCGCCCGTGCCTCGCCCGCGCCGTCCCCACCTCGCCCACGCTCCACCCCGTCGGCCGCCGGAGAGAGAGGGAGAGAGGAGAGAGCGTGAGAAGAGAGAGGGAGAGAAGAGAGAAATGAGAGGGGAGAGAGAGAAAAGGGTTATATATATAGGAAAATTCAAAAATTTTAGAAAATACCAAAAATAGGAAAATCACGTTTCCGCGATCCTCGGAACGCACCGATCGCAACGGTACCACACTCGCCTAGGTGAACGGCCCGGTTCACCCGCAACGAGGTTCCGAAGGAATTACCGAAACACACACCGGGAATCGGAAAACACACGCGGAAAAGCCGCGGAACGCTTCCGGGCCTCCGAAACAACTCCGGATCGCGCCGATCCGAACACGAAAGATGTCCGAAATGAAATTTCAGACACAACGGAGTCGGACACTCTGAGAAACCAGATCTGAGAACCACGAACAAGGATCTAAAAAATCCGGGGCATTACCGCCCTCCCCCCTTAAAGAAATTTCATCCTCGAAATTCAAGACTAGCACCCAGCCACAAGGGAAGAATGCCTCAACCAACTAACAACGTTGTCAGGGCCCCAGCACAGAAAAACCTCGATTCTCACAAAACCATGATCATGAGGGATACGGCCAGACCATAATCACAAACGACGCCTACGCTCCGCACACCGCACACACATCGGCCACCAGAGCAGGCATAATACAAAGGCACAAGTCTGGTATCACCTCAGACACAACGGAAACCACTCACGGCATCGCTGCCACCCTCTCGCTCACCGAGGGAACGCAATCCTCGCCACAAGAACCAATCCACCGGTCAACGCCCACGCTCGGCGGACCAACCAAACACCAGCTTCTCTGCCAGCTGACCACCACAAATTTGTCGGCTCCACGCCGAGGACCACTCCACACTCGGCAAGCCGAACGCCACAACAGCACGTGACCAACTCTGTCAGAACTCAAACTTCGACAAAGCTCAGATCCCATCTGGGAAAACACACCTCAGAAACGGCCACCAAAAGGCCTCGCAGGCACGCGGCTCTCTCCATTCTCGAGCCCCTACAACCAGCATCTTCTATCCATTAAAGACCATCCTCTGCTCACCAGACATTTGTCAACGGGAAACCTCCACCAGCCCAGCAGGCATGATCTAACTCACGGTAGGCCATCCGTTGACTCTCGCACAGACCACCACCACATCCAGATGGATCCCCGCGCCAACTCTACCCTTCAGGGGAGCACGGCGGGACCCAATGACTCCATCTCCCCTCGGTCTTCACGTCACTCGACTCAGACTTACGGAGAATCCTCCCTTCCTGGCCACAGACTGAGGATCAATATCCAATGCCAACGTCTCATCAGAGACCTCCACACACAGGCATCGGCCACCGTCCTATCTCATCGAATCCTATCTCATCGAAACCTCCATCTCAATTAATCCAAGAGGATGCCTGCCAAGCCCGACTCCCGCTCTTATCACAGAGCCACGGGACACACAACCTCTTACAATCTACGACACACTTCTCCAAAACACGATCTCATCCACGAACGCAACCTCCAACGCAAGAACAGGGTACTCATGCGGCAACCTCGCCAGCATACTTCCCCAACTCTCCACCTGCCAGTGCCATAAACCACAATATCTCAAGCAACGGCACGGCAACAACACGTCTCACGCCGCCGGAGACAACACACACCGATGAACCAACCCTCCGCTGCTCTACCCTTCCTCAGAAATCCACCCGCAGCAACCAACGCTACGATCCGCGCACTCTGATCCACACGCACAGCCACCACATCGACAACTCGAGATCCACCAACCCGACAACCATCTGCAACCCCGCCGACTCCGATCCCCCGCACATCGGGAACCACAACACCAACCGCAAACCTCAAAAACACCGCCCAGCCGGCACTCGTCCTTCTGGAACAGTGCCAACACCCTTACACATCAGGGAACGGGCAACGCTTCTCACAGGCAACCACCTTGCCAAAACGCGGGACGCGTCTCGCACGGATTTCATGGCGCACGAAGGCCAACCAATCCGGACACACAGTGCAAGACGACGAACCTTAACCAACCGCGATCTCCTCCAACCAAAGGGAAGAACTCAATACACTTCCGACCAACGGAAGGAAAACTCCACACTCGACCTGACCTCGAGCCTCGCGCATGCTGGGAACATCACCTTCCAGCACCAAGAAAACCATCACTTCCGTCAGGTCAGCTCCTCCGACAACACTTACCAAGTGTCCCGTCGGACCACGATCACGACATCTCTCGATGCACCACCGTTGCAATTCCCCAAACTGCAACACGTCACGCCAAGAGCCGCAACACGAGCCATAACCGGCAACCGTCAATGCTCATCCTCGAGCCCCGAACTCGCCACGGAACCTTCACATCTCGAGCCAAATCCTGGGTGAACACAACCCATTCGCACACAAGAGCGCAGAAGCAAGACTTACTGGGACACCACAGCCCATCCTGCCTCGAAATTCGCAAGGATAATCGAGATCGACACGTCACTTCTGACGCCACAGAGCATGACAAGGACATCAGGCTCAACAAATCAGCAGCTCAACAGAAAATCTTCCGCTCACTCGAGCACAATTCTCGACCAAAGCACCCGCTCCAACACCTCAAACCACAACCTCAGCGCCTCGGGGGCTGGACAATCCTCAGACTGGAGTGGCCAAACTCAATAACAGCTCCCTCAGAGCACACTCGCAGCCACTTAACGACGAACAATCCTCACCAGCCACCCGACCTAGCTGCAGACTCCTCGAACGCAGCATCACAACAGCACGCCTACCGGCAACCTCTGCCCAACGCAACACGACCAGGGTCACCACCCAAGGGAGAAAGCTCTCGACCTCGATCCGCAGACCCCACGCCGGCACGAAAATCGCGAACAGCAACCACCCTCACCGCGCCGCACAGCGCACTCAAGCTCTCAAGCGAGAAACAAAGCGGAAAGCAAGCATGAAACCTTATGCCAGCTGCCGACTGTACTGGACCTTACGAACTCTGATCACAGCAATATCTCGAATTCCCAAGTACATCCACAACCACGCTCTGATACCAACTGTAACAACCCGAGATCCGGATACCGGGAGGAGCCCGATACCATTCAAATCCCGGCCCGCCGCCCACGAGCGGGAGGCTCGGAAGGGCTAAAAAGGAGTGTGGAGGTACAAAGAAATAGGAAATAAGGCAGGACAATTCAGCAATTAACAGAAATAAATAAACAACTACAACAGAGTCCAGTCCAACAGAAAGTACAGTCTAAAGCAGTAAAACGTACCACATGCCAAGTGAACACTCGGCCCGGCAAGCTGGCAACTAAGAACCTCCGTGCAGCACCCTCGAACCCCGAGGAAGAACCGACGCACCTGAAACGCAGGGGTGAGCCTCCTGTCACTGGCCCAGTAGGGATCCCGCGGAACCCCAACTGAGAAACAACGGCGGCACGGAAAGAAGTAACTACGAAAGCAGGAAAGTAACTACGGTGGCCGGTAAAACCTCGGCTCTACAGCTACTCCTACTGTACCAGAAAACATGACCTAGTCTCCCGTCGGGGGACAACCAAGCCACGCACCCGACCACCCGATTCCACGATCGGGGACCACCAGACACGAACCGCCCTAGCCACGCTACTAGGAAAAATGCCACGATACCTCCGTAACGGAGGCCTGCCCTCAAAAGGGCCCGAGCCAAAACCACACGGTCAGGGAACACGGTCACGACCTCACCGTCGTGAACACAACGCTGTCTGGGGAAAGGCCCTCGGTGACGCTCACCGGAAACCCCAGACCTCGACTCCAGGAACACTCCCGAAACCACTCACGAAGTCCCGTCTCGCGGACGGAAACAGAACCCGGTACACGACGACTCACGTCACGTGACAGGAGCACCACCCACTAGGAGAACGACCGGATGCATCCCCTGACGTCTTACACCGCGTCACAAGTGTCTAGCTACAACGCCCCGGGCGTGAGACTCAGACACGCAACAAGTACCACAACAAGGACTAGCTGGGGTCACGCTCGTCAGCGCGTGTCCTAAGCCCCCAACTACGTGTGCACACACAAACCATCTGCTCTAGGTCGGGTCCTCTAGCTGGTTTCCCCCCCACCGGACTCTGGTGGCAAAGGCAAGGGGCCCTACGGAAACCAGCCTAAAAACTGCCTCTCACTGGGTCTCGCTCTCCACCACTCCCAGGTGGGTCCGCACTCGCGTGCGCAGGAAGCTACGACTAGTGGACGTGTCACAGAACGTGAACACTGGAAACCACGCACGCACCCATTGCGAGTAACACGGAGTAACAGGTGGCTCAAAGCCACCCGACTCTGGACGGCCCACTAGACCTACTAAACCCAACGACCTTTGAGTCACAAGACTCGGGGTCAAGACCGTTGCACATGACAGCACTGAGCCGTCAATCTGGCCTAATCCCTAGGTCCAAAACAACGATGGGAAGACTCACAAGGCAGTTCACCACTACCGAGACCCATCCCTCGAGGAGGGAAACTTAAGCGACCTCCAGCCTCAGGCTGGGAGATTGGACTCACAGTCCAAGGCCACACACATGGCCCACTCGGAAGCCACCTTCCAGAGAAGCAACGACTTGCGGGGAAACCTCACCGCACTCACACCGATAGACGGTGACTCGATCTAGCAAGAACATGGAAGCCCGGAACACCTGGGGTCACCTAGACCCGCCAAGCCCATAGGCACGCTTATCGAGGTAAATGGAACCTTCGGACACCTAAAGACACGGTCACGGAACTCCACGGGGTGTCCGGGACACACACGGCCCAAGGGGAGCACGATCAACCGTAGACTGCCCGCCCTGGGCAGCCCGGCAGGCCACCCCAAGAACGCGCTATCCTTGCATAGCGCGTTCAAACATAACGCGCTATAGGTCCATAGCGCGTTCAGGCAGAACGCGCTAGAACCCTATAGCGCGACAAGGCTGAACGCGCTAGGACCCTATAGCGCGACAAGGCTGAACGCACTAGGACCCTATAGCGCGACAGGAACCGCCTAACTGTTCATCTTCTCCGATGAACGTTCCCTATCGGGGCGGGCCGACCCTCAAGAACGCGCTATCTGAGACTAGCGCGTTCTCAGTCCGTGCCCGAAAATGGCAGAAACCGCAGAAAAACCATTCCACGCCCCGTTCACCCCCAGGTGAAGGGGAAACAAAAGGGGAAACCTCCCCCAAGCCCCTAGGCATGCATCTAAACCCCTGGAACGGCCAAAAACACCGTAAAACGGGAGATCCGGCTCACACCCCAAAAACATGAGTTTTCCCCCAAATCCCTCGAATAAGCCCGCTCGGCTCACCACGGCCTACAAAACTCACGGGAAATGAAGTACGCGGGTTGAGGGTCCATCTCCCTACCTCCACCGAAGATTCGACGCACCGTGGACGCCGATCCACGAAGAGAACACCGTTGAAGCCTCACCGTTCCACGAACCCACGGCCGAGCTTCACCGCGCCTCCACCGCCTCGATCCTCACCCATCCTCCCCCGTGCCTCGCCCGCGTCGTCCCCACCTCGCCCACGCTCCACCCCGTCGGCCACCGGAGAGAGAGGGAGAGAGGAGAGAGCGTGAGAAGAGAGAGGGAGAGAAGAGATAAATGAGAGGGGAGAGAGAGAAAAGGGTTATACATATAGGAAAATCCAAAAATTCTAGAAAATACCAAAAATAGGAAAATCACGTTTCCGCGATCCTCGGAACGTACCGATCGCAACGGTACCACACTCGCCTAGGTGAACGGCCCGGTTCACCAGCAACGAGGTTCCGAAGGAATTACCGAAAGACACACCGGGAATCGGAAAACACACGCGGAAAAGTCACGGAATGCTTCCGGGCCTCCGAAACAACTCCGGATCGCGCCGATCCGAACACGAAAGATGTCCGAAACGAAATTTCAGACACAACGGAGTTGGACACTCCGAGAAATTAGATCCGAGACCCACGAACAAGGATCTGAAAAATCCGGGGCATTACAGCAATGAAGCTACTTTTATTTGTGTTCACCTTCTGGCCAGAGGACTCTTCATAGTTCCTTATGAATAACAAAAGTCTTCTGATGTTTTTGGCCATTCCATTTAAGAAGATCAAAGTGTCATCAGCATAAAGTAGATGAGAGATTTGCTGACATCCTCTAGGTCCATGGTAGTGTTGGACCTGCCCACGGTTAAATAAATTGGAAATGCCCTTGCTAAGTGCCTCTTCTGCAATTATAACTGGGGCAAGATGATCCCCCTGTCTGACCCCTCTAGTGGACTTAAAATAGCCAGTTAGGGTGCCATTGAATAATACGGAGAACCAACAGTTGCAAAGCATCATAGAAATCAGAGAACATAACCTATTTGAAAAACCAAAAGCTTTCATGACCGCTAGCAGGAAATCCCACTCCAACCTGTCATATGCTTTAGCCATGTCCAGTTTAAGAATGATGTTATTGCCTCTCACCTTCCTTCCAATCTCTTTCATCATTTCCGAAGCTAAAGAGATAGTGTCCACCATATTCCTGCCTTGAACAAATGCCCCTTGATTTTCAGATATTATGTGTGGAAGAATGTCTACCATCCTGGTACTAATAATTCTGGAAATAATTTTGTAAGTGAAATTGCATAAACTGATTGGCCTCATGTCAGCCATAGTGAAGTTTCAATGTAAATGTGTCAGCCATAACTGTGCTTTCGATACTTATAATAAGATAGAATACAAAAGTAAAATAAAGGGGATGATAAATTTGTATACAACACATAAGTAAGTGCAAACATTCTTAGCAAATAGGTCTTGTACAATTAGCAAAAACTACAATTCAAACCTTAATTAATAGATATGGACCACAAGCACGTCCACTCCAACTAGTCCAACTATCTGCGGGCCACCTTGATTGACTACTGTCCAGATGGGAATACCCCCCTACACATATGAAGACGATACTAAAATTTACTCCAAATAAATAAATCAAGTGAACCATAAACAAACAAATCAAGCATGCCACTTGTTTCCTACTTTATCTCACAAAAAAAATATTGCGGGACCACAGTCACTTTCAATCCAGCAAGTTCAATTTCTGTAGGGTCTACTCCTTCCCTTGCTTCTGTAGGGTCACTTCCAATCTGTAAATAAATAAAAGGGCCAAATCTCAGACGAAGACAATAAATAATGCACCCCCAAAACCCTAATAAACAAACTTCATCAACGCATGTCCCTAAACCATGTCCATCGTAAACCCCTAAACCCTAATTCTTACCGGACGCATTAACTGACCGTCGACCCCACAACGGAAGAACGTGGCATCCACTGTCAATAGATATAAAATAGGGTTTTTGACATATCGAGGGACATAGAAATAGTGAAGAGGGGGACCATGCGAAAGAGAAAATGACAGAGAGTGGGAGAGAAATCGAGTGTAACAGAGAGTATGTGAGAAAGAAGATGAAAGCGTAAGAAAGAGTGAGGAAGATAATGTGAGAGGTTGAGAGAGAGTATGTGAGACTTACCCAGTGGAGCGGAAGAACCCTTCTGTTGCGTGAAGGTTGTTGCAGGTCGGAGATGGAAGACGATCCCGATGGTGGCGTGAGAAAGGGGGTTAATTGTGAAGGATTTATGAAAGGGGGAAACATCTCACGGGAGCAACGGGGCGGGCGGTTGTCGTAAACTGTAGGGGTAGGTTAGTAACTTAACCTTTTAACCCAACTTTAACTCGAGTCAACATCACAGGAGTGACGGTCAGGGTACAACCGCAATCATTAAGGATATTTGGAGGATATTTTTGATAATATGCTTATATGAAGGGTATATTTGGCATAACCACTATTTATGATGGTGTTTATGTAAAAAACCCTAAAAATAAAGGTAAAAAAATGATAAGAGCATGTGTTTCAGAGTCAAAACCACATGAAATACGGCAAACCAAAACAATCAGAGGACAAAAAGGGACATAAGAGAAATAATAATCATAATAATAATAATAATAAATAGCTATATATACATATATGAACAATGAAGTATGTAATAAAACTAAAACAATAAAATAATACATAATCAAACAGAAACAAAGATTATTAAAACAAAAGAATAATAATGAAAGAGATTAATTAATAATGTCTACTCCAGAACCTCCATCCCTTAGATCCTGGGTAAAAGGAACATAAACGATGCCTATTGCAAGTCAGATCTGGACCCTCGGGATTACCCCGCCATGGCCGGAATCTGGTCCTGCCTCGAGGCCGACAACTTTGCGGATGTGACCCATCTTTGTTAAGCTTCACCCAGTTTTCCCCATCACCGAACATCAAATCATGACGCATCTCTCGGCAGACATTTACTTAAGAATCACTCGCGACAGCATCGTGCTTGTTGACCCGGGATGGTCTTCGATCAAAAGAACAAAAATGAACAATGAAGGAATAAGATAATTTGAGCACTCCTGCCTTCGGTATGAGGTGTCCCGCTGTAGCTAGTTTTCAATTACCTCTTTGTATTTAACAATTCAACTCTAGGCTATAGGGCCCTTCTTCCTGGCGACTAATCAAGGGTTTTCTCCCCTTCGGAGAGATGTAATTAACATCGTGACTTTCGTGGCACGACGGATTCTAGTCCCGACACGATACCCATTATCGTCTGACCAGTCAAACGGCGCGCACTAGTGACTCCGAGCCATTTCAGTCTTTGGAGTCTAAATAAACTGTCACCTTGTGACTGGCACGCCTGCGCACTAAATAAACCAGAATAAAACGAACGACGTAAATAAAATAAATAAATAAATAAATAAAAAATGAAATTTTTTTGTGTTCCCATAGCGACATAAAATCATAGGAATTCCTACGACCTTATGTCACGTAGGTAATGTTAGTATTAGTGTGCTACATGCCAATTTAGGGTCAGGTAGACCCGATAGATGTACGCTCTTTTTCATTATTAATAAAGTGATATTTGAGCGTAAATATGTGATTGTGTATTACTTTACGATGTCCCTAGGATATGTGGTTGTAAAGTCAGCTCGAGATGGGATCTCGAACATGAGACTGACTTTACATGGACGCATACCTTAAACTGTTCCTGGTTGGAGTAATCACTCGGAGACTTTGATTACCTATTAAACTAGTACACATGATGTGTTAGTGACTAGTCTCATGGTCATTGGTGCGGGGCACCAACACATATGTGTAGGTGTACGTCCTGGGAGGAAGTGCACTGAACTGATCCTCTATTGGATCTTCAGATGGTTGATTATACCTAATGTCAACAGAAGATCGAACTGTCTCAGTAGCATCATTGGTCCTTTGACCTGAGACATTGATCGAATCTTACACGAGGACTGGAATGGTTTAATTACTTGGCTAAGTGACTTTAACCATAAGTCATGAATTGCCGAGTCATTAACCATTTCAGGAGACGTGTGAAGATCATCAATAGTCAAGAGGGGATCGCTCACTGTCAGGTATATATCAGACAGTTAATGGGTCATGACATTGACGCTCTGTTAAATCTCTGGCCAGGGTCATGTGAGTTCGTTTAGAACGGACGTCATACACTTTAAGGAGGTCATAGTAAAATGGCACGATCATGGGGTTTGACATAAACCATACCCTCGATCGCACAAGACTCATAAAAGGAGCGAGGGATTATATCGATGTGATAACTGTGGACTTACAAGTACCAGACCGGCTGGTTTAAACCCAGCGTCCTTTAGGATCACGCGAATTTGCTTGACCCAACGTGATCAAAGGTTCAGAATAAATTAAACTATTATTCGGCTCTAGTAGAAGCGAATAATAAGTTTAATTTACTTCTAATTGGGACTTAGAAGTTAATGGGCCTTAAACTAGAGTGACTAAGGGCCTAGAGGATCACACACAATGGATTCTTGGGTGACAGATTATTACAGTACAAATGCATATATTAATTCCCTTTAATTCCTTTTGGATAGGAGTTTAAAAGAGGGCTTAATATATATGTACAATAATAAAAGGATATATATACGATTTCGGTCCTTATGGGTTCTTTTAGAAAATGGCCAAATCCTATATATAGACATGTTACGAGAGCTTCTTCTCTTCTCTGGCTAATCAAGCATTAAGGCCATTAGAAGGAGGATTAGCTCCTCCCCCCCTTCCTCCCTCTTGCTCTCTCTCTCTAGAAGGTGAAAGGGTCGGGGAAGGTCGTGCCGGGGGGTTGCCGTCGCTGCACAAGGATCCGTGTGGATCAGCTCTAGAGGTCGTGCATCTGTGCGGCTCGGTATTCTACATCGGGCACTGCGGACAGCGTCGTTCCGCGCAAGGTATAAATACGCAACCCGTAGTTAGGAGTTGGGGCGATTAAAACGTCCATCAGAGCATGGATCTGGGATTCCATGAAGTCGGGATCGGGAAAATAAAATTTTTGTTATCCGCTGCGTTGCCCGAGGGTGCTGTGTGGAACCTTACAGTGGTATCAGACCCAGGTTCGCGCTCTGGTCGATGTTTTATCGCCGTACAGAACCATATTTGTAGGGGAATTAAAATCTTCAATTATTATTTGTATAAGTGGATGTTGGGCATCTCTGTTCTTCCAGGATGCTGGGCATCTCTGGAGCAAATTTTTGTATTAAAAAAAATTTACGTTGGGCGCACTGTGCCGCTCAGAGCGCAGTGCGCCCGCACGCGTGCGCGGGCGCGTCCGCCCACGCGTCCCGCGTGGGCGCGCCCGAATGGTGCTGCCGACATAATTTTTTTTAATTTAAAAAAAATTGCTTTATTTGGTTTAATTTATGTGTGCCATATATATATATATATATATATATATATATATATACAATAAATTAATCTAATTTTTATCTCAATTAATTAATTGTGTTATCTCAATAGTAAGATTCAAATGTTAAACTTTATTTAACTTTTTGAATTTACGAAAGTGAGATAATTACAATTTACCTTGAGATAAATTGATAATAATTGAAGCTACTTCAGTAAAATTTAATTTTTAAAATTTTAATTATTAGATACTCAGTAAATTCAGAATTTAAATTTTATTGAATTTAAATGTATAAAATTCAAATATTTGAATTTTTAATTATTAGATAATTGTTAAATTCAATTTTTGAATTTTAGAATATTGGTAATTTAGGATAATTACATTATTAAAATTTACTTTCAAACAAAAAATATTGGATAATTAGTTTGAATTTAAATTTAAATGATTGTCATGTTTGAATTTGTAATTTAAATTTGATTATTGGATAATTAAATTTAAATTTAAATTTAAATAATTATCTTAATTATCTGACTTATTTGAATCAGATTCAAATATGCATGTCCCTGTTATAAATGATGGTTCTTTACGTGATTTACTTTATTTACCTTGCATTGGCTTGCTTATATGTTTAATTTTAGTTAATCATGCTTCGATTTTTAAAATTAAACAAAGCTAGCCTATTTTTGTTTGCACATCCCATTTTTAAATCTAAAAGTAAGGATTATTTTCAGAAAATAGCCCTTAAATGATTTTGAATGAATGGGTTGGCAAGTGATCATGGACTTAGTTAATATAATTAATTAGGGTCTGCGAACCTCCTTTCTCTCTCTGTTAAAATTCCAATGTACTTCTATCTCCCTTTATAGTTGTACTCGCCCTAAGGGCTGTTGGAATTTGAGTCACATATAATTTAAATTTTTCCGACCTGCGTGCCGTGTAAAAGTTATAATTAATACGGCGATGGAGTTTGAAAGCGCGGAGCACACCCGACGAGGACGATCTAGCTGCTTCATAAGCGGGCCGGATGTCTTAGTTACATTAGGAATAAAGTCCATGATCACTTGCGATTTAATTTTGCATTGGATGCATTTACTTTGTACAAACTACAAGGTACGGTAAATATATTAGATATATTTCTATTACCACCTAGGGTGAGATCAAGATAAAATCAAAATTCCCTCATGATTAAATTTTAGATCTGGTAAGCGTGGCTCTAGGAGTCGTCGTGGCCCTCCATCATTATGGAGTGAATGAACGTCTTCATTTCATGGATTTGTTGTGCTTTCCACAAGGTCCATAAGTTTGGGGGCGGGATATAACTCCAAGGCTCGACCTCAATAGGGTGAGGAATGGAACTCGGCCTTATTGTGCTTTCCACAAGGGTCGGGTCATGAACTCATTGCTATGTAGTAATGATGGTTAGATCTAACCGAGAATATCATTTATTGTGCTTTCCACAAGAGGATGATTTCTCGGGGGCCGAATATCGGATATTGCATTAGATGCAAGTGCCCGTTGACTGCCCTTGATATGGTGTATGACTTGTTGTGCTTTCCACAATGTCGTACCTCAGTCTCGTTGGGATTCCGATCCACTAGGATGATCTCGCTGATCTCCCGTTCTATATACTGAGGGTTATATAGTTCGATCAAAAAATAGTAGGACTAACTAAGATAGAAAACTACATCTAAGTTAGAATTTGAACACATGCTAAGTTATCTTTTATTTCTTATCCAGATTATAATGTCGTCGTCCAACCCCCTCCGCGGGATCTTGGATGCCAACAGATTGACTGGACCGAATTACTCGGATTGGCTGCGTAATCTACGCATAGTCCTCACCGTCGAAAAAATAGCCTACGTGTTGGACACGGTTCATTCTCAGCCAGCTCCCGATGCCGACGAGGGCGAGTTAATGACTTATGCCAAATGGTCTGAATACTCTTCCCTTACCCAATGTTACATGTTGGCCTCTATGGCTCCCGAGCTACAGAGGCAATTCGAAAAGACTGATTGTAGAAGCATACTTCTTAATCTACGCCAGCTCTTCGGGGAGCAGGGTGGGATTGAGAGGTATGACATCTCCAAGAAACTTTTCAGAACACGAATGTCAGAGGATGCTTCAGTACAGGCTCATGTATTAAAAATGATGGAGTGGATTGAGAGACTCAATGCACTGAGGTTCAAGTTGGATCTTGAACTGTGCATTGATCTTATACTCTAGTCATTGCCCGATTCCTTTTCTTCCTTCATCATAAACTTTAACATGAATAGAATTGATGCAACTCTCCCGAAGCTGCTCAACATGTTAAAGAGTGCTGAAGGAACCAGGCAGAAAGATAAACTGTCCTCTTCTGTAATGATCGTTGGCCGAGCCAACAAGAAAAGGAAGGCCACCCAGATATCCACCAAAGGTGACAAAGGGAAGGGAAAGAATAAGGTCATGGGTAAGCAACTCGCCAAAGTTGACAAAGGGAAGGGCAAGAAGAATGAAAATGAAGACAAGTGTTTTCGATGCAGGGAAACATGGCATTAGAAAAGGAATTGTAAGGTAATTCTAAATGAAGGTAATTTTGTCATATACCTTAATTTGTCATATATGGAATCCACATCATGGGTGATACTAGATGTGCATCTCATATCTGCAATTCTGTGCAGGTGCTGGCAAATAGAAGGTGGCTGGGCAAAAAGGAGATTGAACTGAGGATGGGCAATGGAGCTTTAGTTTCTACCAAAGCTGTCGGGACTGCACGCTTCAGTTTACCTTCAGGAGTCATTCTAGAGTTGAATGACTGTTATTATGTTTCTAATATTATTAAGAACATTATTTCAATATCTGGTTTGTATAACATTGGATATACATTGACTTTTAATAGCACTGGGTGCTATATAATGAATAATAGTTTGGTTATAGTCAATGGTTCATTAGTCAATGGTCTTTATGTATTAGATACACGTTCTAATGTTATGTAAGTTTTCAATGCTGATGAAGTGAATTCTGCATATCTATGGCATTGCAGGCTTGGTCATGTAGGCGAGAAAAAAGTATCTCACTTACACTCAAATGGGTATTTGAATACATTCGAATACAAGCCATTTGACACATGTGAGTCGTGTCTCATGGGGAAGATGACCAAGGCTCCCTTTAGTGGACATGGTGAGAGGGCTGTTGACCTTCTCGAGCTCATACACTCGGATGTGTGTGGACCCATGTCCATGGAGACAAAAGGGGGTCACCTCTATTTCATTTCTTTTATTGATGACTTCTCGAGATATGGCTATGTCTATTTAATGAGGCATAAATCACAAACCTTTGAAAAGTTTAAGGAATACAAGAATGAAGTAGAGAAACAGACTGGCAAGAGTATTAAGGCTCTTCGATTGGATCGAGGAAGTGAATATCTTAGCCATGAATTCACTTCTTATCTTAAAGACAATGGAATTATTTCTCAGTGGACTCCACTGTATACACCACAACATAATGGTGTATCCGAAAGGAGAAATAGTACCTTGTTACACATGGTCCGATCCATGATGTCTATGTCAGGACTACCCTTATCTCTGTGGGGCTATTCATTAGAGAGTGCGGCTTATTTATTGAATAGGATCTCAAGTGAATCTGTTCCTTCTATACCATATGAGATATGGAAGGGCAGGAAAGTAAATTTTAATCACATTAAAATTTGGGGGTGTCATGCTCATGTAAAGAAGAACGACAGTGATAAGCTTGAGTCGAGAACCGATAAGTGTAGGTTTGTAGGATATCCAAAGGAGACGTTTGGATATTACTTCTATCACCCTTCTGAGCAAAGGGTCTTAGTGGCTAATAGAGCTGTATTTCTGGAAAGAGAATATCTACTCCAGAAAAATAGTGGGAGCCAGATAGAATTGGACGAGGTCCAAGAACCACAACCCGTAGACACAGATTCATTAGATGAGACTGTATCGGTTGATCCTATTCAGAGTGAAACACTGACACTACGGAGATCTGGTAGACTACCGAGAGAACCTCAGAGATATGTTGGACATGTCTCAGAGGGGTCCACTAAGGTATGTATCGATGAGGATGAAGATCCTCAATCGTACTAGGATGCAATCCGTAGTGCGGACTCCGAGAAATGGCAAGAGGCAATGGATTCAGAGATTCAGTTCATGTACACCAACAAAGTTTGAAACTTAGTTGATGTACCCGAAGGGAAAATCCCTATCGGCTGCAAATGAATTTTCAAAAGGAAAATCGGAGCAGATTGACAGATTGACACATACAAGGCTAGACTAGTGGCGAAAGGATATCGTCAAAGGCAAGGCATTGATTATGACGAGATATTTTCACCAGTAGCCATGGTTAAGTCAATCAGAATCCTTCTCGCCATTGCTGCATACCTGGATTATGAGATCTGACAAATGGATGTGAAGATAGCTTTTCTTAATGGAAATCTGTCAGAAGAGGTGTACATGGTACAACCTGAAGGATTCACCTCCAAGCTACATCCTAATAAGGTATGCAAACTTCAAAAGTCTATTTATGGATTAAAGCATGCATCTCGAAGCTGGAAGTTAAGATTTGATGAGGCTGTCAAATCTTTCAACTTCATTCGGAATGAAGATGAACCCTGTGTCTACAAGAAGGTCAGTGGGGTCTCTGTGACCTTCTTGGTCCTCTATGTTGATGACATTTTACTCATTGGGAATGATGTAGGGATGTTGACATCAACTAAGTCTTGGTTGTCCAAGACCTTCTCCATGAAAGATTTGGGAGAAGCATCATATATGCTGGGCATAAGGATCTATCGAGATAGATCTAAAAGGATGCTAGGGTTATCCCAATCCATGTACATAGACACTATCCTCAAAAGGTTTAGGATGAAAAATTCCAAGAGATGTCTCATTCCCATGAGACATGGAATTTGCCTATCCAAGGGGATGAGTCTTAAAACTTCTAAGGAGGTGGCACACATGAATAAGGTACCCTATGCTTCGGCGATAGGGTCAATCATGTATACAATACTTTGTACCAGTCCTGATGTGGCCAATGCTTTGAGCATTGTCAGTAGATATCATGCAAATCCAGGCGAAGAGCACTGGAAGGCAGTAAAGGGCATCCTTAAGTACTTGCGAAGGGCTAAGGATCTTTTTCTGCTTTATGGAGAAGAAGACCTACAGCTTAGAGCTTACACAGACTCTAGTTTCCAGTCAGATCCAGATGACTGCAAATCCATGTCTGGGTTTATGTTCATGTTGAATGGAGGGGCAGTCAATTAGAGAAGCTCCAAGCAAGATACGACTGCAGACTCGACGACGGAGGCAGAATATATTGCTGCAGCTGAAGCTACTAAGGAAGCTGTCTGGATGAAGAAATTCATCTTGGAACTTGGCGTAGTTCCGGAGATATCAGCTCCCATCCCATTATTTTGTGATAATAATGGGGCCATCGCCCAGGCGAAGGAACCGAGATCTCACCAAAGGTCGAAGCATATTCTCATGCGCTTCCACCTTATTCGGGAGATTGTTGATCGTGGAGATGTGGCGGTAGAGCGTGTACCATTAGAAGACAACATAGCAGATCCACTAACTAAGCCTTTGACACAGACTGTATTTGAGCGCCATCGGGATAAGATGGGTCTCAAAGTTGTGGACAATTGGCTGTAGTTCAAGTGGGAGATTGTTAGTATTGGTGTGCTACAGTTCAATTTAAGGTCGGGTAGACCCGATAGATGTATGATCTTTTTCATTATTAATAAAGTGGTATGTGAGCGTAAATATACGATTGTGTATTACTTTACGATGTCCCTAGGATATGTGGTTGTAAAGTCAGCTCGAGATGGGATCTCGAATATGAGACTGACTTTACATGGACGTATACCTTAAACTATTCCTGGTTGGAGGGTAATCACTCGGGGACTTTGATTACCTACTAAACTAGTACACATGATGTGTTAGGTACCAGTCTCATGGTCATTGGTGGGGGACACCAACACATATGTGTAGGTGTACGTCCTGGGAGGAAGTGCACTGAACTGATCCGCTGTTGGATCTTCAGATAGTTGATTATACCTAATGTCAACTGAATATCCAACTGTCTCAGTAGCATCGTTGGTCCTTTGACCTGAGACATTGATCGGATCTTACACGAGAACTGGAATGGTTTAATTACTTGGCTAAGTGACTTTAACCATAAGTCATGAATTGTCGAGTCATTAACCATTTCAGGAGACGTGTGAAGATCATCAATGGTCAAGAGAGGATCGCTCACTGTCAGGTATAAATCAGATAGTTAATGGGTCATGACATTGACGCTCCGTTAAATCCATGGCCAGGGTCGTGTGAGTTCGTTTAGAACGGACGTCATACACTTTAAGAAGGTCATAATCAAATGGCACGATCATGGGGTTTGACAAAAATCATACCCTCGATCGTACCAGACTCATAGAAGGAGCGAGGGATTATATTGATGCGGTAACTGTGGACTTACAGGTACCAGACCGGCTGGTTTAAACCCAGCGTCCTCTAGGATCACGCGGATTTGCTTGACCCAACGTGATCAAAGGTTCGGAATAAATTAAACTATTATTCGACTCTAGTAGAAGAGAATAATAAGTTTAATTTACTTCTAATTAGGAATTAGAAGTTAATGGGCCTTAAACTAGAGTGACTAAGGGCCTAGAGGATCACACACAATGGATTCTTGGGTGACGGATTATTACTGTACAAATACATATATTAATTCCTTTTAATTCCTTTTGGAAAGGAGTTTAAAAGATGGCTTAATATATATGTACAATAATAAAAAGATATATATTCAATTTCGGTCCTTGTGGGTTCTTTTAGAAAATAGCCAAATCCTACATATAGACATGTTACGAGAGCTTCTTCTCTTCTCTTGGCTAATCAAGCATTAAGGCTGTTAGAAGGAGGATTAGCTCCCCCCCCCCTTCCTCCCTCTTGCTCTCTCTCTCCAAAAGGTGAAAGGGTCGGAGAATGTCGTGCCGGGGGGTGCCATTGCTGCGCAAAGATCCGTGTGGATCAGCTCTAGAGGCCGTGCATATGTGCGGCTCGGTATTCTGCATTAGGCACTATGGACAGCGTCGTTCCGCATAAGGTATAAATACGCAAACCGTAGTTAGGGGTTGGGGCGATCACTACAAGAAAAAGTGGCTATAGCGACCGACTTAGAGACCGATTAAATCGGTCGCTAGTCGGTCCCAAATAGAGACCAATTCGGCGACCGAAATAATCGGTCGCATATGTGAGACCGTTTTGGCGACCGAATTTAGTTCGGTCTCCAATCGGTCGCTGTTCTTGCGACCGAATTTACTTCGGTCTCCAATCAGTCGCTGATCCCGTTATACTCCCCACTGCGGCCCCCGCCCGCCCGAGCCCCTCTCCGCCCGAGCCCCCCCTCCCGCCCGAGCCCTCCCGCCCGAGCCCCCGCCCGAGCCCCCTCCCCCTGCGGCCCCCTCTCCGCCCTAGCCCCCCCACGCCCCTCCCGCCCGAGCCCCCCTCCGCCGGAGCCCCCCCTCCCCCTGCGGCCTCCCGCCAGAGCCCCCCTCCCCCTGCGGCCTCCCGCCCGAGCCCCCTTCCGCCGGAGCCCCCCCTCCCCCTGCGGCCTCCGCCCCCCTCCGCCGGAGCCCCCCTCCCCCTGCGGCCTCCCGCCCGAGCCCCCCTCCCCCTGCGGCCTCCGCCCCCCTCCGCCGGAGCCCCCCCTCCCCCTGCGGCCTCCCGCCCGAGCCCCCCTCCCCCTGCGGCCTCCCGCCCGAGCCCCCCTCCGCCGGAGCCCCCCCTCCCCCTGCGGCCTCCCGCCCGAGCCAACCTCCGCCCGAGCCCCCCTCCCCCTGCGGCCTCCCGCCCGAGCCCCCCTCCGCCGGAGCCCCCCCTCCCCCTGCGGTCAAAGCACAGTTCACCTTGGAGGTCGACTCCTCGGACACGATCGACAACGTGAAGGCTAAGATCCAGGGCAAGGAGGGCATTTCCCCGAACCAGCAGCATCTCATCTTCGCCGGGAAGCATCTGGAGGACGGCCGCACCCTCGCCGACTACAACATTAAAGGTTCCACCTGGCACCCTCTCTCTCTCTGATCCCTCTCTCTCTGTGTCACCCCCTCCGGCACCCGAACCAGCAGAATCGACTTCAAAGATTTATGCATAGTCATGCATGGTTATGTACTTAGGTGTGGAATTTTTCTGTGAAAGCTAGCACAATCCACGTGCAGAGGTGATTACATGTCTCCCGACAGTTTACGTGCCAAATTCATAAAACAATAAATCTTTGTTCAAACAACTCAACTCTCTGCAAACTATCAGTGGACTGTAGAAGTTACATATTGATTTTAGCTGAAGAATTCAAAACTTTGACTTAAGGTTTAATTTGCTTTATAGACATTGTCATTTCCACATGCATGCATGGAGACTGCCTATAGCATTCTGAAACTGAAGGGTTTCACTATCTTCTTTTTTTTTTATGTGAAAGCCCTGCCTAGTGGAAAGGTTGAGAGAAGAACTCTACCACCTAACCACCAGTGGGTATTTTATTGAGTAAAAGCAATTGTAAAGATAAATTACATCAAGCGGACACTGGGCATACCCAGTTTATCAAGCCTAACAGCACCTCTAATGAGAGTAGGAAGCTCAGAGGAGGAATAGGATGCATTACATTTCAACTTACAAGCTAAAGAAGCTAAGGAATCAGCCACAGTGTTCCCTTCTCTAAAGATGTGATTAATGGTATCTGCAGGATTAAGGAGGCTCCATATCTCCCTGACATAGGACAATATCGACCAAGGGCAGGTGGCTTTCCTTTTGATAATATTGACAATAGTTTGAGAGTCACATTCAATTATTGCTGCTGTGGAACCAGTGATTTTGATATACTTCATTCCATCTAATAGGGCAGGGGCCTCAGCAATGATGCTATTTGAGAATCCATAGTAGTGGCTGAAAGCTAGGATGACATTTCCAAGGTGATCTCTTATGACCCCACCTCCACCAGATTCACCATTGGCTTTAGATGCTCCATCAGTATTTAGTTTTAAAGAAGGCCAAGGAGGGCAAAACCATTTAATGGCTATAGCTCTAAGCTGCTTTGGTTTAGCAAATTGAATTCCTAGAGCATCCAGAATTCTGATATGTTCCTGATTGGCTTCGGGTAGTGAGGAAATCTGACATATTTCTTTGACTTTGTATCTGATTTTGTGGAGGAGACCCTGGCAGGAAGTTTTGGAGTCATCATATTTGTCTGAATTTCTAGCACACCAAATCTCCCACATACTAACTCCGACAGCAGCTAGACCAAATAGGCCAAACATTGATTTTTTCTGAGTGGAGCATAAATTGTTGAGTATCATTGAGGTAGCTGAATTTTCTTCAATTTGCAACCCCTTAGATCTGAAATATGTCCATATGTAAGAAGCCCAATCACCGAAAATAAATAAGTGGTTATAATTTTCAGTCTGTGGGGTCTTGCAGCAGCAGCATTTTGAACAAATTGGAATCCCTATCTTCTGAATGTTGCAATCCAGAGGAAGACACTTGTTGATAATTTTCCACAGATGAATGGAGATCTTGGAAGGCAGCCATGGTGACCAAATGCTAGTCCACTGATTGAAAGTCTGAGTCTCTTGGTTCCTGCTAATAGCCTTTTGGGTGGATGAGACTGAACAGTTCCCCGAAGAAGAAAGGCTCCAAGCAGGTAGGTCATGTTCCTGATTGAGTTTAACATGCTTCAAAGCAGTGCTAATTTCTTCAGTAAAAAACCTGTTAGGCCAATTTGTGTCTTCTGAATTCATCTGTACAATAAAGTCCCGAACAGAGAGCATAGGGTTGATGGTGTTATCAGCCAATGCAAAATCAGCAAGGGTGTGTTGGCCTATCCATCTGTCATACCAGAAGCTTGTCCTGCTGCCATCTCCAATAATGACCCTCTTATGCTGAATAATTAAATTTTTTGCAGTGATCCACCTTCTCCTTTCAAAACCCTTCATATTTGTAAACTGAACCTGGATGAGAGGACAGTTCCTAATATATTTGGCTCTGAAATACTCGGCCCATAATGAATTTGAATGAAGAGCTTGCCACAACATTTTAACACTTAAGGGAGTTTCCATATTCCTTAGTGATATAATACCCAGTCCACCTTAAGAGATAGGAGTGCAGATTTTGTTCCATTTTCTCCAGTGCTTCCTGTGACCATGATCAGATGAACCCCAGAAGAAATTGGCAAGTGATTTTTCAATAGCTTGGTGAGTTCCAATATGCAGTGAAGAAGATGTAAGAAAGTATATGGGCAATGAGATCAGGACATGCTTGATAAGGACTAGTTTTGCTCCCTAGGAGAGCATCCCACATTTCCAACCTGAAATCCTCCTCTGAATATTGTGTAGAATACCAGTGTAGTGAATTTTCTTGCATCTTCCTTTGATCAGGGGAAAACCAAGATACTTATGAGGGAAGGAGTGTTTAACAAAACCAGTGACATCCTGAATTTTCCTGGCAGTAGAGTTATTATTCCTGGAGTGTATGAAAAAACCACTTTTACCTGTGTTTATTGACTGCCCTGAAGCTCTTTCATAATCTTGTAGTATCTTAAGGAGATTCCTTATTGAAATAAGATTGCCATTGCAAAAAATGATGGTATCATCCGCAAACAAAAGATGTGAAATATTCGGGCAATGTCTAGGACTAGCATACCATTCTATGAGGCCACATTGGAAGGCTTTTGTCAGAGATCTACTGAGTACCTCTTCTGCAATGATAAATAGTGAGGGAGCAATTGGATCACCTTGACGCACCCCTCTTGAAGATTTGAAGAATCCAGCAGGGGTACCATTTATAAGAATAGAAAACCAGTTATTGTGCACCATTTTTCTAATAAGCCTGATGAACTGGTCATTAAATCCAAACCTGTTAAGAACATTGAAGAGAAAATCCCATTCAAGCCTATCATAAGCCTTAGCCATATCAATCTTTATCATCACATTAGAGCCCCTTATTTTCATGCCAATTTCATTGGTAAGTTCCTGGGCCAAAGCAATATTCTCAATAATATTTCTGCCTTTGACAAATGCAGATTGTTCAGGAGATATGATCTTAGGAAGAATGCTGGCAAGCCTAGTATTAATGATAGAGGCAATAATTTTGTAAAAGAAGTTGCACAGGCTAATAGGTCTAAACTCAGAAATTCTGGTAGCATTTGTTTGTTTTGGAATGAGAGCAACCAGGGTAGCAGTGACAGATCTGGGTAAGTCTTCATGGGAAGTAAAGAATTCCTGCACAGCTCTTATCACAGTGGAGGCAATTATCCCCCAAGCAAATTGGTAAAATGCACCTGTGAATCCGTCAGGGCCCGGTGCACTATCTTGGGATAGCCTGAAGACATAAGTCTTGGATTTCTGCGGCAGTAGGGATTGAGCAGAGGGTGTCAGTGTCTAACTGATCAACCAGAGAGGGAATACAGTCAAGAACAGTACTATCTGCTAAATGATGTTGGGAAGAGAAGGCTTCCTGAAAATGTGTCACAGCAATTGAAGTCATTTCCCCAGGGTCCGAAGTGAGAAGGCCTGCAGAGTTTTGAAGTTGAGATATGCACATTTTTTTCCTCTTAGCTAAAGTGGTAGAGTGAAAGAATCTGGTATTTCTATCCCCTTCAGTGAGCCATCGGACTCTAGATTTCTGTCTCCAAAAGCATTCCTCCTGAAGCAACATTTTGGACAGAACAAGTTTAGCCTCATCCAGGGCAGTCTGATTTGTAGTGGAAGGCTGGGTGTCATAAGCGTGTTCTGCCTTAATAACATCATCCTCCGCTTTTGCCACATTATTATGAATATTACCAAAGACTTGATAATTCCAAACTTTAAGCATTTGCCTGAGACTCTTGAGCTTAAGATAAAGGGTTAAGGTAGGTGAAGAAGCTAAAGGACTAGTATCCCAACACTTTTTAACATCAGCAAGAAGATGGTCATGATAAGTCCACATTTTTTGGAAACAGAATCTGGTTTTCCTTTTAATCTGGGGAGTCTGCAACACAAGTAGAGGGGCATGATCTGAGACTTCCCTGGAAAGATGTTCAACGGAGAAGGCATAATGAGCCATCCAATCAGAATTGGTTAGAATTCTATCCAGTCTGGCCCAAATACCCCTGCTTCCTGATTGATTGTTATGCCAAGTGTAGGAAGATCCTTTGAAACCAGTATCCAAAAGTGCACAATTTGATATACAGTCCTTAAAATCAGTCATTGCAATCGAATTAGGATCATTACCACCAATTTTTTCCTTTGTATCAGTAATGTAGTTGAAGTCTCCTGCCACCATCCAAGGACCAGAAATGTTAGAGTGGACGTTAATTAAAGAAGTCCAAAGACCCTTTCTCTCAATCACATTGCATTTTGCATATACTGCAGTTAAGTGAAAAGGGACTTGACCATTAAGACCCATGAGAAGAGTAATTTGCTGATCATCTCTAGTAACCAGAGAAACATGCAGATGGTCTTTCCATAATACCCAGATGTGGGCCATTTCATCAGAATTTGCAATAATTTTAGACATACCCCTACGAGATAATATCTTCTAGGCACAATAGTTGAGGACTGTCGAGACGTTGCAAATCATGTAAACCCGCGCCTTTTTAAAATGGGGAATCTGTCAATGGAAGCTACTAGTCATCTTGTAGATTTTCAAAAAAAAAAAAAGATTAGCAGTCGTGGTTGACAACCTCATAAATTATTGATATGTTTAAATTTACATGACATGAGTATTAGAGAAACATTGACATTTTAGAATTGTAGCTCAGTTTCTTAATTTTAGAATATCTAAAACATGTCATTAGCTAAGAGTACTGTTTGGATAGTGTTGGATGAAAAGTAAAGTGTGTTTTATTATTGTCTTATTCAGTGACGATACTATCAATTTCTTTACTTGATTTCTGCATAGCTAGTGACAGTGTTGTCTTTAAGCTAAAAAGTATCATGCTATATTTTATTTCTGCTAAATAGCTAGTGAAAGTGTTGTCTTTATGTTGGATGTTAAAATAAAATTCATGTTTTCATTGTGTACATGTATTGCCAATTTCACATGTTACTGCTATGTTTTTAGATTGTGTTATTATCTTGTCAATATTTAATTAGTTGGGTGTTGTATGTGAGCTGAGATGCGTGGGTGCAACCTAACATTGCACGCATCTTAGGAGAGCGTGTTAAGCCCGTGCCAATCAACCTACCCGTTCAAGACTTTGGGATTGATATGCACGTTCTCATTTTGAATGATGAGAATGTGTATATCTAACTCAAAGTCTTGAATTGTCCCGTTTGGACAGTCTGTGAATGTTTGATCGCACTTAGGTGGTTAATTACTATATGTGTTTGTGTTGTTTGTTAAAAATTTTGGCTGCGTCTTCTCACTCCTCTCTGATATACCTTTATTGATTTTGATTATTTTCTTAACCACTTATTAGTAAGTGTTTAAGAAAATTTCTTAATCAATAAATATTTTGTGGTATATCGGAGAGGTGTGGGGAGATGCTGCCGAAATTTTTAGCAAACAACACAACACATATAGTAATTAATCGTGCGATCAAACCTTCACAGATGGGTTAAAAAGTGAAGATCTAAATGATATTTCCGTCCTATTTAAAATGGCAGACATGGACGATGTGAGGTAAGGGTTGTACTTTTTATTTTGTTAAACATGTTAAAGTTTTGTGTGTTTACATTTCATTCGCATAGGGAAAATGTCTGAAGATCGTTCATGGATGTACCGTAGAGTAGTTGATCAGGTGGTGTCTATAGAATTTAAAAATGGAGTTGAGAGATTCATTCAGTTTGCTTTGAGAAATTCTATTGAAGCTGTAGATTGTGAGGGTCGTATCCGATGTCCTTGTGTAGTCTGTAAGAATTTGAAGTGGCTGACAACATGGGATGTACAACGTCATTTATACAGAAAGGGGTTTGTTAAAGATTATACAAACTGGATATGTCATGGTGAAACATTGTGGTCGACCTACGAGCCTGCCAATGTTGGAAGTGGAAGTTCATATGTTGATATGGTCATAGATGCTGCTGGTCCAGGATTCAATGTTCACGAGGAGCATGTACATAATGAAGAACCGCCAAACAAGACAGCTGAAAGATTTTATCAGCTACTCAAAGATGCTGATGAGCCATTGTGGACTGGATGTCAAAATCACTCTCGACTGTCTGCGGTGTCACAATTATTGAACTTGAAATCTGAATTTCACATCAGTGAGATTTGTTTTGATCGTTTGTTACTGATTATCAAAAGTATGTTGCCACAAGATGAGAAATTACCTGAAAATTTTTATCGTGCAAAGAAGATGGTCACTGACTTAGGGCTTGGATATGAGAAAATAGATGCATGTCCTAATCATTGCATGCTATATTATAATGAGGCTAAAAGTAAGGTATCATGTTCCATATGTGGTCATGATAGATTCAAGCCTAAGAAAGGGGACAATTCAAAGCAAAAAGATATACCATATATGTCATTGCGGTATTTTCCTATTGCACCGAGATTGCAGAGAATGTATATGGCACCAAAGATAGCTCAACATATGAGATGGCATGCGGAAAGAGTACGTCGACAACATAATGTAATCAGTCATCCTGCAGATGCCGAAGCTTGGAGTCACTTTAACCGTGCTCACCCTACTTTCTCAAAAGAGTCGCGTAATGTAAGGCTGGGTTTATGTACTGATGGATTCAATCCATTTGGAGGTTCAGTGACTTCCTACTCTTGCTGGCCAGTTTTCGTGACACCATATAATATTCCGCCAAATATGTGCATGAAACGAGAGCATTTATTTCTATCATTATTGATCCCTGGTCCAAAAAGTCCTGGGAAAAAATTAGACATATATCTCAGGCCGTTGATTGATGAGTTGAAGTTGTTATGGACTGATGGGGTTACTACCTATGATGCATGCAGAAAACAAAATTTCACTATGAAGGCTGCATTGATGTGGACAATAAGCGACTTTCCTGCATATGGAATGTTATCTAGCTGGAGCACTCATGGAAAACTAGCATGTCCTTACTGTATGGACAGTTCCAAATCATTTGTACTTAAGCATGGTGGCAAGTCATGCTGGTTTGATTGTCATCGACGATTTCTACCAAGGGACCATCCGTTTAGAAGGCAAAAAGATGCATTCTTAAAGAACAGAATTGAATTGGAAGAAGCTGATTTTGAACGGTTGTCTGGTCCACATTTAGCAGCACGTGTACAGAACTTACCAGATATAGCACAATTGTCGAGCAGCACAAGACAACTCCCTGGATTTGGGAAGGATCACAATTGGGTCAAAAAAAGTATCTTCTGGGAATTGCCTTATTGGTCAACTCTTCTTATACGACATAACATCGACGTCATGCATGTTGAGAAGAATGTCTTTGATAATGTGTTCAACACTGTTATGGACATAACAGGCAAAACAAAGGATAATGTGAATGCCCGTTTAGACTTGAAAATACATTGTAAACGTCCAGAACTGTACCTTATTGATAGAAATGGTAAAACAGTTAAACCGAAAGCAAGTTACGCCCTTGGAGCTGCACAGATTAAAGAAGTATGCTCTTGGCTAAAACAGTTGAGATTTCCAGATGGTTATGTGTCTAACATTGCTCGTTGCGTGAATACAAATGAGGGGAAAATATATGGAATGAAAAGTCATGACTGTCATGTGTTCATGCAGAGGTTGTTACCTATTGTATTTCGTGATATGATGCCGAAGGCGATATGGGGAGCAGTGACTGAGTTAAGTCAGTTTTTCAAAATTTTATGTGCATCAGAGCTCAGGTATGAAGATGTGGAAACTATTGAACAGAATGTGATCACGACAGTTTGTAGATTGGAAAAGATATTTCCACCATCATTCTTTGATTCAATGGAGCACCTGCTTATACACTTACCATATGAGGCTAAAGTAGGAGGGCCAGTACAATTTAGATGGATGTATCCATTTGAGAGGTAATATATATATATTTTCTCCTCATAATTCAATTACATGGTGATGTGTTTTTCATTATCTTATGAACATTCTGGTAGGTGTATGCATGAATTGAAAATGAAAGTTCGCAACAAGGCAAAAGTAGAGGGTTCCATTGCCGAGGCGTACATTATGGAAGAAATATCAAATTTCTGTTCAATGTACTTTGAACCTGAGGTACAAACTCGTCGAACTCGGCCACCACGTAATGATGATGGGGGAGACTCCGTTCACTCTGAGCGACTGTCGATATTTAAGTATCCTGGACGTGCGTATGGACGTTCCTCGAGTCGGATGCTAAATGATAGAGAATTGCACTGTGCAGAAATTTATATCCTTTTAAATTGTATGGAGGTTGAACCTTATGTTGCGTAAGTTCTCTGCTCAAATTACATTGTGTCTATAACTTATTATTTTTCATTCCATCTATAATGCTCCAATGGTCGTAATACAGACAATTTGACTCAGAATTAATCCAAAGATGTCCATATCTCACTGACATGGAGGTTGAAAAAGAACGAGAAAAATCATTCGCTTCTTGGCTGAAATATCGTGTAAGTATTATTACTACTCTTTCTCCTTGTTGGGTCAATGACAAATTCTGACTAGTGTGCTGTCCATATGTAGGTTGAAAATGATTTTATTACTGATCAAAGAATTCGAGTGATCAGTTATGGCCCATCGAAAGTTGCACGTACATATCCAGCATTTATTGTGAATGGGTATAGATTTCACACTAGACAATATGGGCAGAATAAGTCAACAATGAACAGCGGGGTATGTGTGAAAGGAAGTACATATAATGAAAACGAATGTGATTATTATGGTATTATTGAGGAGATCTTAGAATTGCAATATCTCGGAGATGACAACCATATATTTCTGTTAAAGTGTCATTGGTTTGATCCTAATTCTGTTCGAAATGACACAACATATGGGATTGTCGATATCAGACATAAGTCTAAATTGAATACTTATGATCCATTCATTTTGGCCGCACAAGCCCAGCAGGTCTATTATACAAAGTATCCATCGTCTAGAAATAAAGAAAGAAATGATTGGTGGGCAGTTTGCAAGGTTAAGACAAGGCTTTTCCCGGATTATGAGTTGGATTTGACTGAAACAGAGCAGTTGGATGTGAATGCCGAATTCTTTCAATCAGACTTGGGTGATGATGTAGACTTGCCTGCTTCTAGTGATGAATCTGTGGAGGCACCGTCTTTATCTAAAGAGAATGAAGTGGAGGAAGTCGATCCAGAACAACCAGAAATACAGTTGGGGGACTCCGAAGAGGAGGAATATATTAGTGATCAAAATGAATCTGATAATGAAGATGTGAATGCTGAATTTGTTATATCTCCAACATCTGAAGAAGAAATGGAGAATGTTTGATTAATGGTATACAATTTTATCTGGGAATTTTAATACTCTGTAACTTTCTTTCTTTCACTATTTGATGAATATGCATGTATTTTATTACCAGTTGAAGATATGGTTCGAGGACGGCGTGGGACTCCCAGAGGTGGGAGGGGAGAGGGTAGCGGGAGGAGATTTACTTCCGTTTCACCACCGGTAGTAGGTATGTATACTTTCCCTTCATAATGCATTGTAGTATTTGTTGAAAATAATTCATTATGTATTTGTGTTATCTGATTATTATTTTCACAGGACCCACGACCTCTACACCGTTACGACCGACCTCTGCACCGCTACCACCGGTAGTAGGTATGTATACTTTCATGTATAATGCATTGTAGTATTTGTTGAAAATAATTCTTTATGTTTTTGTGTTATCTGATTCTTATTTTCACAGGACCCACGACCTCTGCACATATACCACCGACCTCTGCACCGCTACCACCGGTAGTAGGTATGTATACTTTCCCTTCATAATGCATTGTAGTATTTGTTGAAAATAATTCATTATGTATTTGTGTTATCTGATTATTATTTTCACAGGACCCACGACCTCTACACCGTTACGACCGACCTCTGCACCGCTACCACCGGTAGTAGGTATGTATACTTTCATGTATAATGCATTGTAGTATTTGTTGAAAATAATTCTTTATGTTTTTGTGTTATCTGATTCTTATTTTCACAGGACCCACGACCTCTGCACCGTTACCACCGAGGGATGCACCGCTACCACCGGTAGTAGGTATGTATACTTTCATGTATAATTCATTTGAGTATTTGTTTAAAATAATTCTTTATGTTTTTGTGTTATCTGATTCTTATCCTTACAGGACCCACGGCCTCTGCACCGTTACCACTGACAACGGGTACATTGACGGCCTATGCACCGCCATCACACATGGCGAGTGGATCTACACCTCCCCCAGCTGAGTCAGGTATGTTCATTTGCATATTTATGTTTTTTTGATAGTTTGTTTTATTTATACTATTTAATTCGTATAGTACGTGCTGATGACGAGGCGAGTCATCATGAGGGGGAGGGCTGTTGTAATGAGACGATGCGGGCAGTGTGGATAAATGAAGGGTACGTAATGCATTATTTTTGTTATTTATTCGTCATTGTGGTATTAATATTTTTAATTTCAGGAATAAAATAGAGCCAGCCCAAGCATCACAATTTATTACAAAGATAATTCAAGCACATTTTCCAGGCCCCATCCATCGCTTTGCTGATTTTCCGATGGGTGTTCAGGATTTATTGTTCTCTATGTTCTTGGTATTTATCTTATTTTATCATATTAAGTCATTTTCAATTATTATTTTAACCCACTTTGTTATGTAACATATAAATTTTTGTTGTTGTTAATATATAGAGGAATCATCGATTCACAGAACATTCAGATGAGTTACGTGCTAGATTTGCATGGACAGCTACTGCAAGAGATAATTTCAAACATCTTATGTACAATGCCCGAAGATATGCAAAAAAAGCATGTGCAAGTACTGATAAGAACATATGGAAGGAGCATGGGCCTGTGTGGATGAGAAAGGAGTATTGGACAGAGCTGTGCAACATTTGGGAAGCGGAGAAATGGAATGCCAATTCAAACAAAGCAAAGCAAAACAGAGCAGCGCATCCTGAAGCGAATTTACACACGGGTGGCTCTGTCTCCTTTGCAACACATAAAGCGAGATTAGTAAGTACACTTCTACATATATAAATTTTTTGTTTCTATTATGAAACTGTGATTTATTTGAATAACAGGAAGCACAGTTAAAGCGGCCAGCTCAATTTCATGAACTTTTTGATCGAACTCATAAGAAGAAAGGGACAAATGCTTACATTAGTGAGAAAGCTCGGGAGGTAGCGGTAAGTGTATACATTAATAGTTTTCATTTAAGATTAAATTGTAGAATAATTTGGTTTTGTTTTTTTTTGGTTTTTGCAGGACTCATATAGTAGACGAATGGATGAGAGGTACGGGGATGACAGTCAGCGTCCAGAGTTGGATCCTGCCATTTGGGTTGCAGCATCTGGGGCACCCAAGAAAGGACATGTTTATGGTTTTGGACATAGCTTGGGCACGACTAGGGTGTTATCATCATGCTCGAGTTCGGTCTCACATGCGACCTCTCCATTTACCACACCAGCAGCCCCAGATGGTTCTTCCAGTGCCGCCCCGACCATGACTCCAGATATGTTTAGGCAGATCGTCAACGAGACCGTCTCTCAGAATATCTCTCAGAATATCTCAACCATCGTCGCTCAGACCGTCTCCCAGATGCTCACATCCTTGGGAATTGATAGTAGTAGAGCACCTCCTGCACCTCCTGCACAGCAGCCTCCGGTAAGTATTTTATTTGATTGATTTTCTATTTGTTAACTCTAAATATCATCTTACAAAATATAAGAATTTAGATTGAGGAGGGGAAAATATCATTTTCTTAACTCTAAATATCATCTTACACCTATCCTCTGGATATTAGAATCAACAGGCAGACTGTTCTGCAGGATTTTCCATAGGTGTATAGAGATTTTGGTTAGAACTGAAAGTGAAAAGATATGTATAAATTCTATTCACTTGAGTGGGGGAGGATACAGATCTATAAATATTCATAAAGCTAGAATAATATAAGGAAAGTAACATGTAGACATGAATAAAATATGCCAATTTAGGTGAAAAGATCTCCCCAAAGTCTGGTAACTGTCATGGCAGGAAGCCAGGAACAGCACCTCTAAGCAAAGGAAGGGCAGTTCATACAAAGGAGCATAGGTCATAAGTTACAAGAAGTGAAGGATATTATATATAGTCGGCGCCGGCGGCCGCCATTGGGGCGTATCCCTGCAAGGGAAAGGCGGAGAAGATACCATACAGAAATGGCTATGGAAGTTACCCAAGTTCTTTTGAATGCACAGTCAATAGATTCAGCGGTTCGCAAGCATGCTGAGGAAAGTTTAAAACAATTTCAGGATCAAAATGTTACTGGGTTCTTGCTATCTCTTTCGAGTGAATTAGCAAATAATGACAAGCCTGTTGTTAGCCGTAAATTGGCAGGCTTGATTCTCAAAAATGCCCTGGATGCAAAGGAGCAACACAGAAAATTTGAGCATGTGCAGAGATGGTTATCATTGGATGTAGCTGTTAGGGCCCAGGTCAAAGGATGTTTACTACAGACTCTCTCTTCACCGGTGATTGATGCAAGATCTACTGCATCTCAAGTTGTTGCAAAGATTGCTGGTATTGAGTTGCCTCAAAATCAATGGCCTGAACTTATCAGTTCTCTCTTGTCAAATATTCACCAACTTCAGCCAGATGTTAAGCAAGCAACTTTGGACACCCTAGGTTACATGTGTGAAGAAGTCTCCCCTGATGAAGTTGATCAAGAGCAAGTCAATAAGATATTGACAGCGGTTGTTCAAGGCATGAGTGCTTCTGAGGGAAACATTGATGTTAGGCTGGCTGCAACTCGAGCTCTGCATAATTCTTTGGGATTTGCTCAGGCAAACTTCGGGAATGATATGGAGAGGGATTATATCATGAGAGTCATTTGTGAAGCTACTCTGTCCCCTGAGGTGAAGATACGGCAGGCTGCATTCGAATGCTTGGTCTCCATATCCTCCATGTATTATGAGAAGCTTGCATCGTATATGCAGGACATATTTAACATCACTGCAAAAGCTGTGAGGGAAGATGAGGAACCTGTTGCTCTACAAGCTATTGAATTCTGGAGCTCAATATGCGATGAAGAGATTGACATCTTAGATGAATATGGAGGGGATTTTTCTGCTGATTCTGACACCCCTTGCTTTTATTTTATCAAGCAGGCACTACCTGCGCTTGTCCCTATGCTGTTGGAGACACTCCTTAAGCAAGAAGACGACCAAGATCAGGATGAAGGAGTTTGGAATCTTGCAATGGCTGGAGGAACATGCTTGGGTTTGGTTGCACGGACCGTGGGAGATGACATTGTGCCTCTTGTTATGCCATTCATAGAAGAAAACATTAACAAACCTGAATGGAGGCAGCGAGAAGCAGCAACTTATGCATTTGGTTCTAAAATCTGAAATACCGGTCGGATGGCCGTGCCGGTCATTCCAATACGACCGGGGAGATGAAAGTGACTTGTCAGAACTGACGGAATCCAAATCGGATGCCCGGTTTGAGCTCGGCGCTCAAACTTCATTTTTAAAATACACTTATTTCAAATGAACTGTTAGGACGGGTCCGGGGGTCTAAAATCTGAAATACCGGTCGGATGGCCGTGCCGGTCATTCCAATACGACCGGGGAGATGAAAGTGACTTGTCAGAACTGACGGAATCCAAATCGGATGCCCGGTTTGAGCTCGGCGCTCAAACTTCATTTTTAAAATACACTTAGTTCAAATGAACTGTTAGGACGGGGCATTTGGTTCTAAAATCTGAAATACCGGTCGGATGGCCGTGCCGATCATTCCAATACGACCGGGGAGATGAAAGTGACTTGTCAGAACTGACGGAATCCAAATCGGATGCCCGGTTTGAGCTCGGCGCTCAAACTTCATTTTTAAAATACACTTAGTTCAAATGAACTGTTAGGACGGGTCCGGGGGTCTAAAATTCGAAATACCGGTCGGATGGCCGTGCCGATCATTCCAATACGACCGGGGAGATGAAAGTGACTTGTCAGAACTGACGGAATCCAAATCGGATGCCCGGTTTGAGCTCGGCGCTCAAACTTCATTTTTAAAATACAAGATGAAATTTGAACTTATATTGTGTGTGTGTATTTATATATATGAAAATGAGCTGGCTTAAACTATTGGCATACTCTTGTTAATGCTTGATTTCTTTATTAAGTCTTGTTAATGCTTGATTTCTTTATTAAGGATTTGATTATAATTTTTTTAAATGATATACAGGATCATCCGTCGCGAGATGTTGGACGAGACGACGACCAGGATGATGTTGGACGAGACGACGACCAGGATGAGACATATGTGGAGGATTTGTGATTTTATTTTAGTTGTGTATGTTGTCATTTTATTATTATGGATGTATGATTAATTTGTGATTTTATTTTAATTATGTGTAATTTGAGGTTCGTGGAGATTGTGATCCGTGTAGTTGATTTATTATTGTTTTATGAAATTGTTATTTATCAGGTGTTTGTATGTGATGAATTTGAGATTTGTCGATATTGTTGTCTGTGTAGTTGATTTTATATTTATGTTATGAATTTGTTATTTATCAGGTAATTTATTTATCAGTTTAAATAAATTTTTAAAAAAAAAATAATGTAAAATTAGCGACCGCATGGAGACTGAATTGCGACCGAATAGCGACTATACGTTATATTTCTTTTATTAAATAATTATACTTGGCGACCGACTGGCGACCGACTAGCCACCGAATCAATCCGATAGGTTAATTTTATTTTTAAAAATACAACAAATTTAGCGACCGACTGGCGACCGAATTGAGACCGAATAAATCCGATAGGTTAATTTTATTTTTAAAAATACAACATAATTAGAGACCGAATAGCGACCGAATTGAGACCGACTTAATCCGATAGGTTAATTTTATTTTTTAAAATACAACAAATGTAGCGACCGAATAGAGACTGAATAGCGACCGAATTATTAGCGACCGGTCAGGCGACCGATTATAATCGGTCTCTGGTAACGACGGATACTGCGACCGAATTATGTCGGTCGCTATATAGCGACTATTATATAGCGACCGACATATTCGGTCGCTAGATAGTATCTGTTCGGTCGCAATGCATATTTGCGACCGATCTACGACTGAATAGCGACCGCTAGTTCGGTCGCTATCCGCGATTTTTCTTGTAGTGGATTAAAACGTCCATCAGAGCATGGATCTGGGATTCCATGAAGCCGGGATCGGGCAAATAAAATTTTTGTTATCCGCTGCGTTGCCCGAGAGTGCTGTGTGGAACCTTACAGGTAAAACTTTACCTACGCAATTTTTATCCTACGATTTTATGTCGCATAGGTAAAACTTTACCTACGTAGTTTTTACCAACAACATAGATGCGCATGGATAGTCGTAGGTAAAGTATAGGTTCTTCTTGGTGTAGTGAAAATAAGATCTTGTCTGTAGGTTGATAACATCACTGTATGGTCTGAAATAGTCACCGAAGTAGTGGTACAAGCGCTTCGACACATTTATGTTAAAGATTGGCTATACCCATTTTGAGTATGATTGTTGTGTTTACTTCAGAAATATTGTAAATGGTACATATTTTTTTTGATGTTATATGTAGATAATATGTTGATTACTGTTAAAAACATGGATGATGTTAATCATCTGAAATCCTTGTTGAGTAAGGAGTTTGAAATGAAAGATATAGGTGCTGCTAAAAGGATCCTTAGAATGAAAATCTTTAGAGATAGGAAAGTCAGGAAGCACTGGGTCTCATAGAAGGAATAAATCCAAAAGGTGTTGGAGAGGTTTGGCAAGAGCAATGCCAAACCAGTAGGTACACCACTGGCCTGTCACTTCATGCTATTTGTTGTACAGTCTCCACAAACAAAAGCTAAAGTAAAAGAGATGTTAAGTGTTCCCTATACAAATGTAATTTGATGTCAAATATATGCCATGGTATGTACCAGATCTCATCTTGCTCATGCAATGAGTGTGATTAGCAAGTTCATGGTAATCAAGGTAAAGAGTATTGGCAGGCTATGAAATGGGTGTTCAAGTACTTGAAGGGAACATCGGATCATGGGATTCGATCAATTCGGTACAAAAAATGACAAAAGTGTTTCAGTCATGGGATATGTAGACATTTATTATGGTGGGGATCTAGATGACAAGAGGTCTACAACATGGTATGTGTTTACTCTAGGAGAAGAACCTATTTGTTGGAGATCGATGTTACAGAAGTGACAGCACTATCTATAACTGAGGCAAAATATATGGTAGTAACAGTGGTAGTGAAGAAAGCTCTGTGGTTGAAGGGATTGTTAGCAGAACTTGGTGTGGGTTAGCAGTTAATCCAACTACAATGTGACAACCAAAGTGCAATATACTTGACTAAAAATCAGGTTTATCATGTCAGAACAAAGCTAATGGCTATCAGATTTCACGAGATAATGGAATTGCTCAGTGCAAGAGAAATTGATCTTGTGAAGGTAGGGACCAAGGATAATGCAGCTGACATGTTGACAAAGTCAGTCACCGTAGAGAAATTCAAACACTGCTTAGATTTGCTTCATATCACCAGGTGCTAGCTGGTAGAGGCAAAAGTCTAAAATATTTTCTTGGTGGTGAATGTTCATTAAGGTGGAGATCAACTTCTTCAAGGTGTTGAATATTTGTAAAGGTGGAGATTTTTTGAGATGTGACTTATATTCCAACTAATTCAGTGACTAGAGCAGTTTAGGTGACTTAGATGATGGATCGTCTAAGTTCAGGGGTAGACGAAGTCCAAGTTAGACAGAGTACAAATCTCTCAGATGAAATATTGTCTAAGTCGAAGTCTCAGCAAGTTGGATGATAGATCGTCTAAGTCGAATGTTGCAGATAACTTAGACGATACAGCTTGAACGGAACAGATTTAGACGATACAGCGTCTAAAGTAAGAACTTAGACGGAATAACGTCTAAGTGGAGAACTTAAACGATGCATCGTACGTCTAAATTCACGGAACGGTAAAGGCAATGAAAAATTTAGACGACAGCATCGTCTGAGTCATAAATCCGATTAAAAGTGATTGAGGATCAGGTGGAACACAGGCAAAAAGTGAACTATACGTCCTAAGCAATGTATGTGACATATATTTCTGTACAATCAAGAGTCTACAAAAGGGTGCCTTTATCGTTGTAACCAATTATTAGACATGACCAATAATTAGAGAATATTCTCTCTTTTTTGTTAGAGAATATTTGTCGGGTAGTACCTAGGTTTCCTATATATGTCACGAATTAGGATCATGAAAAACATAATCGGGTAACCTAAGAAGACAAGTCTCAAAGTTAGGTCATCGCCACTGTATCTCTGTTCTTGGTGTTATTGCAGAGAAAGAAACTGAGTAAGATTTCATGGACGTAGGGAGATAATACGATCAACTGAATCACGGACATCTATACGTGTTATCTCTCTTTCTCTGTAATCTCATTTTCTATTTATTTCTCTCTCCTTCTGTACATCTTTGTTTCTATATTGATAATCCTTCGCCGTCGTCTTCTGACGCGGGTGAAAACAGTGAGATTTACATTACAAGGGGTGCTCAACATCTATATATAGCTCGGCGAAGCTTGTAACTCTTTTATGATACGGTGGCATAACAGAGAGGAAACAAACAGACAATTGTGCGGTGTTGCATGGTGCTTGTCTGAGATCCTAGTTCTCTGTATTCTCCCAACACGATAGAGTGAATATATTCACATTCACGCAAACGAGTTATATCGGCTTCATTATCTCATTTCTTTGATAATTAATCATCGGGTTAACCAAAATGCATTAACTTATTTGTAATCAAAATAAAATAACTAAGAAATAACTTTTGACTATACGAACTATATAAGCTGGTGGGCTTTCCGTTAGGTAATTATAACCCTCCCCCTCCCCCCCATGCCATGCCACCAAGATCTGTCTGAAAGAAGGTAGATGCCACAGTTTTTAATTCCTACACATCAACTATAAGGTCATGGCATTCCATTGGGCAAACCCCGCGACATCAACAACCCCCACCCTCCACCCACCCACGCACACCCCCCCATTAAGACAGGATAAGAAGGCTAGATGCCACGGTCTTTATTTGCTAGGCGCGTACATTACACGCCCGATGCAAAATGTCAACCTGCTCGCCACTCTAACCACCCTCCGACCCCGCACGCGACACCGTGGACGCCGTCCGTTGCAGAGGCTCTGTGGGCAATCACGTGGACAGGGAGGACAGGTGGACCCTCCCTCCGTAAGGGGGCCAGGAGATGGGGCCGGGAATAACGGATCGATGGTGACTGCTCACCCGTGGGGCCCGCAATCGCTAGCGGTGGCAAATGATTGACTGGTCAAAGGGCACTCTTTCTTCCGCTTCGGCGATCCCCCCACCACCCCCATCCATCTAGGACGTACGGACCCCCTTGGGTTACGCGGCCTTTACACGGAGGAAACTGTGAAATGGGGATCCGGGCCCATCGGCCCTCCCATCATGCCCATGCCTCCCCTACATCGAAGCACAGTAAGTATGGGGCTTGATGTGTTTGATTATTTGACAGGACGCTCATGATGTGTTTTCGACTGTAGAAATGTTATCCAGAGCCTTGTGTCAAAGATGTAACGAGTCTTCGCGACGCTGACAAGAAGTTTGAGCGAGGAGAGAGGGCCTACTGAAATCATTTACCATGCATGTGTACGTCTCCTAAGAAATCACTTCATCGTTTGTGTCCTCACGAGCCGGAACACATTTGCTCAAGACATGGAGATATGCTTACAGACCAGGCTTTTACTGTGTCCCAAGTTATCACTCGATCGCTTGTGGAGAGAGGGCCTACTTTAAAGACATTTACTGTGTCCTCAGATGAATGCCACAGGGTTGGCCAAGCGGGTGTTGGTGTTTGACTTCTCCTTTTGACGGAATAAGATCTACGTCACATAGTTTATTAGTTTTACCCTGACTTACTTATCCTACTTTAGTTTTTGGAGTCGTGTGGGATGCTATCCTAAATTGGGTTGGGCAAGCGAACAAATAGTGCAGGTGAGTTATTCAACTAAAATGACATAATAAGTTACCCGAGGTCGGACAAGGTAAGATCTTGTGAATCTTTTAATTATGATATTTTAAATCTTATTTTTTTTTATTTTGAATCAAATACAAATAAGATTATCAAATTCAGTTAGACTTAAATATCGGATACGTACCTTACCGGGGCTTATCCTAAGCTACCTTACCCCCATTCTACTATCAAAGCGCATGTCTATACGTCATGTGACAATGCAAAGGAAACCCGTAGTCGTAGTTCTCATGCCCAAATTAGCAGTCACAGCAGGCAAGATCATATATGCCCAGTAAATTTCAAAAAGAATACAAAACCCATTGCTTCGTCGGGTATAGTGGAAGATGGCCTGTTTTTCAGATTAAAATAGATATTGTCGTTTGTTATAGACTGCCATGTATTTAAAAGTTCATTACCAGACTATATATATATATACGCATTATAACCAAATGTGCCCAGAGATAAAAGTTCATGAAAAAACAATTAATGAACCTATATAGAGAAGGCTATTTGACACAAAGATGTTCGTGGGGGCTATCAATCGACAACATCGACTTCCATCTCACTAAATTAAAGATGTATGTTTTATGTTAATTAGCAGCTAGCCTCGTGGCAGAAGGTTAATTAATTAGATGATTAATTCTAACCAATAGATTAGAGATTTTGAGTTTGAATTTTTTGGCGTGACTGATCGGTGGGTCGACGTCAGAGTTCTCCAATTCAGTTCACCCGGAGCTCATGGGCAAAATCCAGATTCTCGGCATCAAAAAGAAGATCAGAAGCCACCTACGTTAATTAGTTGTGCAAATCCTGGGATGGAGTTATGCAGCAACATCCATTCATCTTGTGGTCTCCAGGCTGAGGTAACTATATATATATCCGGATCCCGGGGCTAGAGAGGGAACAGGCGCACAAACATCCCTTCCTGTGACCCTCCACCCCGACCATCTCCAACCTGAAGTCACTGTTACATCAACTTTTCTCGTGTCTACGTCTCTGCCCATGACGTGTTCCAGCTGCTCGACCCCCCTCACGACCCCATGCTGCTTCAATAATTTCTCTCCCTCTTCCTTTTCCTCGACGTGACGATAATAATTGACTAGAATAAGTGAGCGGCATGCACCTACTAGGGTTTAATTTTGCGATGTATATCTGTGGCACGTCAATGGACGCAACGTTCGGCGAGCCAAGATGACAAGCATTCAAGCCTCGGGAATAATTTCGTGTCAATTAGTTGATGACTGCAACCGCCTGCGCGCAGCCTGTTCTTGTGGGAAACTGTGCTTGAATTATGTGGTGCAGCTTGCAGCACACAGCAACCTCTCCAATATGATATATATATATATATATATATATGCACCAGAATCTGCTTTCCTTCGCCTTCCCTCCAACAGATCTACCCGAATCTACAGTGTGCCATTGTTGAGCGGGTGACATGTCTACCTCCTCTCTCTGGGACTATATTCACGGGCATGCACTGCTCTTGCTGGTGATCCCTGGGACTCATGTCCAGGTCTAATTTGAGGCCTTAACGTATGGCCCCCCAGCCACTGCAAGCCTGCGTCGATTTTTGTCCCCGGATGACTGATGGGACCCGGAGCTTCGTTTAGGGTAAAACAAAATATATAGTTTTTCTGGTGATTATTATTCTCTATAAAGAATTAAAATGTTTCCGAACTTCACATTTGTACGGTTCCTCCCATGAAGTAAGTTCATTTGGGGTTGTCTTGCAATAACACCGTGGATGGTGATAGAAAGGCCATTGCACAATGTTATCCATATTCCCTGAATTTTCTGATATGACATATGGACTACATACTGTACAGTGGATTACTTGCACCATCGCCTTCTTGGTCGATAGGTAATCTTCGGAGTTACGTATGATGTCTTTAGCAAAGCAATAAAAGTTGATTACAGTAGCTAGGGCCAAGTTTTATTTTCCCCACTGCCTTTGTAAGTGCAAAGCGTAGAAGGGACAAAGGAACTATTTGGTTTGACATAAAATGCCGTAAAATCAAATATAATAATATTATATCCACGTGACACAAGCTTTTTTCGGACACCGTTTTTTCCGATCCTAACTGTTAGAGTAGTCACACATGAGAAAATAAAATAAAATAAGATATGCTTATAAAAGTGGAACGCTCTATGCTTAATATCTTAAGATTTTGTGTTAGATAATTCGATCTAATAAACTCTAATATGATATCTTAGCACATAATTATGTTATGAGCCGTTCCCATGTTTGTAATGGTTCACGTGATAGAAATTTTAATCGAATTACACGTGAGGGGAGAGTGTTATAATTAATAGTTTTCACGTGTGAAGTCTAAATGGTGCTGCGAGTGAGAGTATGTGTTAGAGTAGTCGCACATGTAAAAATAAAATAAAATAAGATGTGATTATAATATCGAGCTTCTTCCATTAACAAAAGTGGCCAGTATTACATGCTTTAGATTTTGTTCTGTCATTATATATATAGGAGAACCTAGGAAAAATGGTCCTGGAGATCTTCCTAGCTATTTTCTTGTCGTCGTCTTCCTGCTAGCGAACTAGAAGTTGAAGAAAGAAAGTGGGGGATATATCGGAGGGACCATGCATGGACCCCCCCCCCCCCCCGGAAACAACTACCTTATTTCCCTGGATCACTAGAGAGAAGTAGTAGTGTGGGTCAGCCTTGAGTGATCAGAAACAGCGCTGAGCAGGTGTTGCATGTTCATAGTAAGATGGCAAATTAAGAAGGGGACCCATGAGCAAAAAGAAACCATTCTTTCAGGGTGAAAACACAGAGGGGTTGCGAGTTGGAAGAAGCTCGCGGGCGCATTGGCGAATGGGATCCACCCCCTCACTTTCTAACCGCGCAGACAACTATGACACCGTAGAAGCATGTCTTATGCAACATGGTGGTGTCCTCCGAGACCCTTCTTTGGAACCGCCGGAAGAGCTCCTCCGACAGCGCGGGGCCGAGGTGGGCCTCCGCGATGGGCTTGAGGGTCGCACGCACCAGGTTCGCCTTGGCCCTGCCGTAAGAATCTGGGTCCCGGATCCACTCCTCCTGCTTCTCCCTGGAGTGCTCCACGATCCTCTGGAACTCCAGCGTCAGGATCTCGAACCCGCTGCACTCCTCGAAGGCCTTCCTCACTTCTTCTGTGCTCCTCATGTACGCCGGGATGTTGAAGCTGTCCCTTGTCTCTTCGTTGATCAGTCCCTGAGAAGATGACGACGTGCGATTCCACCAGAGAGGAAATGATCAGAAAAGGCAAGATCAGCGTTACAGGGCACACTATTAATCATACAAAGATCTCATCTTGATGTTTACTACGTTAGACAATCAAGCTTTTGATGTTGTGAGTTGGTTTTCCTGGGAACAGCTTTGGTCACAATCAAATTGGCACGGTAACAGAGGAATGTGAGGCTTTGAAAACGATGGAGTGGTGGTTGGACCAACGGTGGCTGCCTTCTCTAATACATCGGTCTCTCTCACACAGGTGGAAACATTGTTGGAAGGGCGCCATTGCAACTGTTGAGTTCTTCCCAGTACAGTGGCTGGGAAAGAATGAACAGGCCACACTACCAGAAACAAGGATAATGCAGAGGGTTACACTGTTAAAGTAGGTGCTGTACATTTCTCTTGATCAAAAACAGGGCTCTACCGGCCTCCTTACGTACCAGCAATTGTGCAGAAGAAAATCCCCTCCCCAGGAATGAGACGATTGGTGAGAGGGTACTCGATCGATAGAGCCAGGAGGGGGGATATATAAGGAGACGCCGGAAAGGAAGGGCACGGCGTCATGCTGGTTTCCTTTGCTGGGGAGAGGAGGTTTCACATTGCAAGTTGGGTGCGGTGCGTCGTCTTACGTGCTATGATCAGGATTACAGACCTCATTTAATAGGTCTTCCCACGCCTGATCCATGGTGCCGGTGAAGGGGTGCTTGGCCCTCGACTCGGGATCCCCCAGCTGGTTCTCCGGCGGCTGCGAGCCGGGCCTCCCCGCCATCAGAAGGAACAGCAGCCCTCCTTCCGTCATCTCCTCCCTCCGGCAACGCAGGAAGGCCTTCAGGTCCTCCTCCGACTGCCTCGCGTACGCCTCCACCACCTCCTCCCTGGCGCCGTCGATCCAGGCTCTGCCCTTGTTCCACGCTGGCGAGCGTCTGTCCAACACCGATTCCGGTATCTGACCGACCCAGCAGCAGGAGAGCTCATGATAAGCACAAGAACAACTGAATAGATCCAGACGAACATTTAAGGGTGATTGGAGGGCATGACGATCGAATGCAGCAGGCAAGTTTGTTACAAAGACTTAACAGCCAAGTAAAACTCGAGAGAATCCAAGGTGCGCGCACAACCCCCATACGAATTAATCTTGCTACTATACCCATTACTACTAAATATACTAAGTTTGTTATACTAGGAGATCATGTATATGAAGAAGAACTATTAAGCTAACCCATGACCCATCTGTTAAATAAGAAAAAGGGATTAACGCAGGGTTAGTTGGCTCCAGAACTGCTAGCTTGAGAGTAGTGGCAAGAAGGAGCAGCAAATTAAGCACCCATTTGCCGGCAGGGGGATGGAATTGATTAAGGAAAACTAAGGAGCAAGACGTATATATGAGGAATTATGGCTCTAATGAAACCTGAGAAAGCCAGTGCAAGGCGCTTAGGCTAACCGCCAAGTGGAGTTTCCCTTTGGGGAACAAGCGGTCATAGAAGGAGCCCGGCACGCCAGCTGCATAGAACGGCCTCTTCTTCTTATCGGGGAACACCGACAGTGACCGGAAGAGCGAGTTGAAATCGTTGGAAGGGAGATCAGAGAAGAAGGCCTCGAACTCGGGTACGCGCCCATGCTCCTTCTCGTACCGCTGCCTCAAGCTCCCCACCAGGAAATCCATGGTGGACAGCGTGTTGTACCCCGTGGCGCACCCCAGGTCGGCTATCCTTATGGACTCCGCGCCGGCGAAGAGCTTCATGGACCGGATGGCCTCCTGGAGGAAAGGCTTCGACAGCGCGACGGCGGAAGCGGGCGCCTCGGAGTTCTTCGCGTAGCTGCCGTCGTCCTCCCCTCCTTGCATACACAGTATCCTGTGGAGCTCTCTCGTCCATGCTTGGCACCTGTTGGCCGCGTACCTGTGCTCCATGCTCTCCACAATGGGCGCCAGGCACATAGGCCTTGCGGAGTCCATCTTTTCCTGCCTGCAGGTAGACGAAGGAAGAACAAACCTGTTCCCCCTTTTCCCACCGGAAAGGAAGCAGCAAGTGATCCCAAGTTTTATCGATGAAACGAGGGACTGGGGAGCGAGAGAGAGAGAGAGAGATGAAAAGTCTGAGACAACAAAAAAAAATCGAAAAAACATTTCATAAATGAGAGATCATCTTGGTCCCACACTTGTTAAAGCGAAGAAAAGGACTAATAATATATGCTAATTAATAAATAGATGAAAGTATTTTCTATGGTCTCTATCTTGGACTTCCCTTTTCCTTGCGTTCATAATTATTTACCTGATGATCGATGTACAACAAGATCTTGCCAGTAAATGTCAGATGCACGAAAAGTACCTCATACATCTCATGCACCAGCTAGAATTCATCTTTAATCATATAAATTAACCCTGTCTAATTAATTTAATTCATTCCCTGTATTTATTTAATACGTGTACAATTGCAAAGTAGTTGTGCCCTGGCCCTGACCTTCTTCCACCGAGGGGCATACATGGCGTCGCAAGTATTTAGTAGGTGTTCCCTCTTTAATGGGTAAGTTGATTTGATCTGCAAAGTCGGATCGATGTTGATGCTTCTTATCCAGCATTGGGTGTACATGCCTGTTGATATGGATGTAAGATGGGATGTCCCTCTCTCTGAGATCTCCACATTTCTTTTACTAATAAATGGTCCTACAGAAGAACATATATATATATGCACCGGTTGGCCTTGGTTTCCAAGGACATCGATCAACTGTTAATGGTTATATGAATTTTAAAAGTTGTCACTTAATATGTTAAGATTCAATATATTAGACCATCCAACTTAAAATTTTAATTAAAGCATTGAGTGGAGAGGAACATCAAATTATATGTTTTTATTCCTTTTGATTTTCACTCGACGTGAAACTCTTCTTTTAACACATCCGCTTATAAACGCGTTTATATATAAGCAGGCTGGTTTAGACTCTATCACATGGACTATGAAAAGCACGAAATGAACTGCTGGAATCAACACCATGGATTTTGATATCATATCAAAGTTGTTTGACTGGGCTATCTAATTCAAAATAATCTTAAGTTGTTGAGTGAAGATGCATGGACGTACACTGCATTATATTCTTGACTTGTTTTGATCTCCACATGATATGTGACTATTCTTAACATCATTCTCAACATTAATATATATTGACCAAGTGCTAAACATTATGATGTGAAATATTAGAGGTAACTGTAAAATAAACTGGCAGGAAAACTTTCTCAAATCCAGGTTATCTGTGATTAATGGGATAAGACTCATGATGGATGATGATGATGAAGATGAAATACAAAATATGATTATAGCTTAATTAATAAATAGCTTTGGATAATCACAGGTTCAAATCTAGTCCCCTAGAGTTGAAAGAAGTGAAGTGGCACTATAATTAGATTCTAATTGTCAGTTTTTTGCTTTTAAGAGAGTGATTGGACTTACACCTAAGTGGGGGTGGCATATCAGATCTGTGGAGTCCCCGCGTTCTATTTTTGCAAATGAATCATTAAAATGAAAGTGGCCAAGGACCTCATATTTAAAAGGAAAGTCGATGGGCATTTCCAATTTGATTGATTCTGTTCTAGAACCGATCTTCAGAAATCTTTTGAGCATGATGATCATTAGCTTGCGACCAGTAATTAAAGATGGTTTTGTGTTTAGGTCTTTATATCGGATATCTCTTAACTACTATTCTTGCGGTTTTCACTAAATAAATGCCTTGGTGTCTAAGAGGACTTCGAATTTCTATGTTTCAAGTTTACCGGGAGTAGGCATGCAATTTCTAGCAATCATCACGTCCTTTTGATCAATTCCTACTTAGTCTAATCTTGATGAATCATTAATTTAGGGAAGAAAGTCCACATCTGACTTCCAAATTAATGGCAAGTAAATTCCAGTTGTGTAAAAGTTGTCGAACAGATCTTATGGTCGAATATATATATATATATATATATATATATATATATATATATATATATATATAGCGCATGGATCCTGTCCAGCTCCATGGTATGAATCCTGTAAGTGCGAGTAACGAGTATGGATTAATGCATGCGTGGGTGTGAGTCTGCTCGTTGATCCTGTACTGTAACCATATATTAATTAATTAATTAAGCCATATGTACTAACACGACCTAACCATCAAAAAAGTAACTAATCCTCTGAAATTGTTGTGTGTGTATTAATTCCAAGTATTGAATTAATCTCTGACAGTCCCATCTACAAATGTTAGATGAGTTGGAATTACCTTGACATTTAAAGACGGCGTCAATAAACTGAGAGGAGAGAGAGAGAGAGAGACTCTCGACGCTTCTTCTCCACACTGGGACAGCATCGAGGATCAGATGGGGACAATTACGATGGAAATGGACAACTTTGCCCACCTTTCCACCATCCCCGCTCACCACACATCTCATTGTCATGATGTCATCACGATGCCATCACCGTCATATCTCTCTCTCTCTCTCTCTCTCTCTCTCTCTCTCTCTCTCACACACACACACACACACACACACGCGCGACCAAGTTCCTTCCTAGAAATGGAGCTGGACGTAGATACATTCAGGATGATTTTAGACGTGGGATGAGGGTGAAGTTGGTGAAGGAACAAATTAATATCAAGCTGGCATTAAAGATCTCCTCTGGACCTTCCTCCGCAGGATGACTGTAGATCTTACCTAACAAAAGGATGATTCTATGAGATCCTCCTCTTTGTACTCTCTCTCTCCCCACAACACTTTGGTACCCCAGTCGGCGATAGCAGTAGGATCTACCTCTCACCTTTCCCCCTTTTGAATCGATCTCTTCGATGCTTGGGCTCTAGCTAGTACCCACATGTGAAAAGATGAGTGGATTTTCATAAAACCTAATCCCGAATTCTTTCCAAGTCAAAAATTACACAAAATGTGATTTTCAGAGCTAACTCAAAGTGACATCGTTCATCCATGCAGAATTTTATATCGGAGAAGCGATTCTTGTAGCTAGAATCCCTTTCTTCATGGTGTTTCTAAATATATGTTGTCGAAGTAGAATGGTTGTTCAAAGTGACTGGGGTCTCATATGTACATGCATACATATGCGTGTGTGTACTTGATTAATTATATACATGTCTACATGGGGAGGGGGCCGGGAGAGATGATGTAACCAAGACGCTGGATCACGATACTCAGTCGACACTCACCACAGCCGGATGCAAATGCACACTTCGTGGTAGGTCCAGATTCCACGAGTTGTGTGAGAATATATATAACCTCGAATTTATGTACCCTTTCCTTCTCTCATCTCACATCAACCAGAAAGTCTATAACCGCTATCGTTTCTAGTTCTTTTCATTTATTACATTCTCTTTTTAGGGGTTCTTTAAAATAATTTTATTCTAAAACATATTCTTCTAATTAAATCTGTCTAATCCCAACTTATTTACAAACTTATGTCTGGTTCTTGTCGCCTATCCCACGTCGTCCTAGGGCTGACATGTCACCTCATCACCATCTCTCTCTCTCTCTCTCTCTTTCTCTCTCTTGTGGGGGTGTCGATGTCGAAGGGAGAAGCCCCTCTCCGACGTCATACAAATTCATTAGGCGCCCGTCTTGGTGGTGTCTGACGACGTCCTCACCATCGTCTACAATGTTTGCCTCATGGTTTATCGACTCGGTCTGACTCGAGTCGACTCGGGCGTATCGTACCGTATCAGGGCAAGCCCGGTACACTGAGGATCACCCCCAAGATCGGCCGAGTCGGGCCGAGTCACAGTGAGAGAGAGAAAGAGGAGAGGGAGAGAGAGGGCCGAGTCGGATGCGACTCGGCCGTATCGTACCGGATCAGGGAAGAACCGATCCGGTACAGATCACCGAGTCGACGAACCTTGGTTTGCCTTTGTCTGGCACCCTCTCTCTCTCTCTCTCTTCTGTATGATCAGAGAACAGGTGAGGTGCTCTCTCTCTCTCACACACACACACAAAGAGATAGAGAGGGTGAGAGGGGGTACTGCTGAGGTGGCATGCCACCTATACGATGACGTGGCAAAAAGACTTGAGTGATAAAAGCTAGGCATACGTACTTTTGTTAATTATAAGTTGGGGTTACACATATATATTTTACAAGATATTTATTAAAATAAAGTTATTTAAAAGTTTTGCCCTTTCTTTTAAGTTCCTCTGTATTAATTCTGCAACCAGCTCAGAACGATCAAGCAGTCCCCACAGATCGCCGGATGCCTTCGACCTCCGGGTCAATGGGAAGTGGATTTCTGATTTAATTGTCCCGCTGCCCTCTCTGTGCACAACGTGCAACTGCTGCGGAGGGGCTGTAGTGTTTGGCCTCTCCACGACTGACGGCTGCCATCACCAAAACTTAATTTCTCTTCCAGTGCAGCCTTTCTCTGGGGAAAACTGAAAGCTCCCCTGCCCCTCCTGCTCTGTGCTCACTTGGCCTTGGGAGGCGTGCATGGGAGCCCCCACCAACCCCATGGGGTTCGGGCCTTGCTCTCGTCCAAAGGGATTCATATGTTCTGCCAGAGTCACTGACTAGCTTGTCACTTGTGTGCATAGCATGATTTAGGGCAAACATCCTGTAGGGCTCTTGAAATATTGCGTGGTCACTCGTTCATGTCTTCTCATATCTTACGTGTTCCCCCCTGGATGGAATTATGTGCGGAGAGAATCTTGCCACTGCATGCCTCCTCCTGTTAACGTTCGCATTCAACACGCCATCGGGTTATCCGATTAGGTCGTGATGTTATCGTCGGCCGGATCCCAAAAGTAAACAAAATTTGCACGACATACTTTTTCTCCGTTTACGTTCGAGGAGAGAGGCGTACGTGGGAGTTGCAGCCTTGGGTCGAATTTACCACCCCTGCCATCAAAAAGGAAGATAGATTCTTGTCTCTATTTCCAGGCAACACTTGACGTTTTCTATGTGGTCAGTTCTCAAAAGCCAATGCTCCCCTCGGAGGAGCAACACAAAACCTGAAAGAAAAGGGAAGCTAGCCGGCTAATCACAAGAGGGTGCATGATTTCGATCTTTTGGCTTTTTGCATATGCGAGTTTTACAATGTGGCTTTCATTCGTATATATATATATATATATAGAAGGCTCTAATTACCAGCGATATGGTCACATGCAAAAGCTTGGTCCCGGATAAGTCCGGCCTACTGACATTATGAACTTGTCGTTGTGGTGTATGTGTGAGCTGTGGCAGCTCCCATGACCATCGAAAGAGCCTTGCCAACAAACCCCCTCTTCCACCATTGTTAAACTTGGGCGTCTGCCCCCCTCCCCCTCCCCCGGTCCCGGTCCCCAGAGAGCACACAAACAGTCTCCATGCATTCACGCTAGCTTTGGAGAGTACTGTGGGGTTCAGGGCTCGCATGTGACGCTCTCCCATATGAGCAGAATCCCACGGGGTAGGAAAAGGACCCTTGGATATATAGTGGACTGTGCATTTCTAACCAAAGAAATTATTCATTTGTTGCTTGTTAATAATTCAGAAATTAAGTGTATATTGTGTCCAAAAGCAGTGCCCTCTAGTAGTATATTCATAAAATACCGGTTAAGTATACAACGATCGATACATATATAAGAGCACATATATATATATATAGCTGAAAATTGAAATGTAAATAAACTTCGTTAATATATTAAATTTAAGCTTAGAGGGAAATTAATAATCCTTGCAATTAATAGAAACAAATACACTCAAGTTTAATTCTCCATGTCATCGTGAAAGAATATAAAATGAAAATTAAATTGCATGAGATACGTAATATCTTTAATTAATTAAAGATGGGATGAAACAAAGTTGAAACGAGTAGAATGACAGCAAATTAATTGGCACTTTTAATTAATCTGTTCCCGATCTCTGCTGTCTCATATATATTGTTATCTATATATTCTTCCGTTAATTTCCACAGATAATACACCAGAATATTATAATGAATTGAGAATTAGAAAGCAACTTTTTTTAAAAAAAAATATCCTGTAATGCAAAAATACTTCAGCATGATTGAGGTAGAAATGACTGGGATAGATTATACATCTATCCCATCTTCGGCAATTAACACTACGTAGTTTGTTCTCGACATTGACCATTTGCCTCAATTCCAAATTAACTTAATTAAGAAGAGAGTGGCCACTATTTGAGAATGTAATAAAACATGAATATATACTGTTTTCATGGTAACTAACGGATACTTGTTAGAAAAGAGATCTATCCGTTTCTGTATTCGCTATAAAAATGGGTCGCTCTGTATGTGCTTATGGGTTAGTTCACCGGAGCAGAATGACTATCTATTTGCCCGCTTGTTTGGTTATCGGTTACATTTACATCCCCACGCCACTTGCGGGTGGGACTGGCAACATGGGCCGCCGTACGGTACGTGGCTGTCGGCCTGCCCCTTCCAGCGAACACCTTATAGAGAGTCATAGTTGTGATGTTGGAGAGGCCTCGTCGCCCACAGGTGTCTGTGCATGCGCCCGCCCACGCCCGCCCGCGGGGCATCTACTGCAGCTACAGTACGGTGGCCATGGTGGTGGCACATGCATCAACAGAGACGCATGTCTATGGAGGGGTGGGTGGTCCTCTGAGTGCACCAGCCACCAATTCGCGAGAAGGGTGAGCTATCATACTTAAAATTAATTGCCGTGGGATCGGAGGGGGAGCCTCCCTCTCTCTCTCTCTCTCTCTGGTGCTTTACTGAGTGTAGCAGAGGATGGGGAAAAGAGGTGGCATCACGCTCGACCTGTGCGCTTGACCGACTTCATGAAGAGCCTCTTCTTAATTCCTACCAAAAAGCAGACTTCGATCACGACGAGAGCACAAAGAACCCTCGAGAGCACTGGTGGGAGATCAGGGAATAGAGGACCCCCCATATTGGAGGCCCCTCACCGCCCTGCAATCACGGATGTGTGAGCTGGGGTGAGTTTGTCTGTTGGTAATGGGCATTTTCGCGTCTGCTACCTCCTTAATCCATTAATTTTTGGGAACGAAATAAACGGTTTGTCCAGGGATGATCTGAGATGGGGACATTCATTTTTTTTTCTCATATTGTTTTAATATCAATCCATGTCATCGTCATAGCCTTATCTCATTAATTACTTAGGATTTATTATATGAATCTTATTCCGTCAAAATTTTCTCTCTGAGTGTTATATTAACACAAAATATGTTTAGATTAGAATACATGTTGTTGATGTGCTAATTTTTTATTAATTACTAACTGCCAACTGAACACAAACCCTTCTTCTTTTTCATCTGGGTTTAATTAGGACCGGCCATGACTAAGTTAATATATCCCTATATTGTTTGTTTATATTAATAAAATTTCAGTTATATTTCTCAGGTTTCAATGTCATCGAGGTAATAAAATAATATTGTTTGAACATGGAAAACATAAGATTTTAGGAGGGAAGAGGATATGAAAGACTCTAGTCATTATATATATATATATATATATATATATATATATATATATATATATATATATATATATATATATATAGTCCCTTTGCTTAAATTTTAAGAGATAAAACAAGTGTAGATTAAACAAAACATGCTGAGCCGTGCTTTTTATTGGAGTCCAGTCACGAGTTGTTTGTCAAGCGCCCTCTACTCACTTACACCCCTAATCGTGCTGGTCGCCAAATGTTATTTTCATGCATGCCAAGGCATGAAATAACGTTTTCCCGTATGTATCTCCTTGAGATACGTACACAGCTAGCAAGCGGACGGACTGCCTGTGGATCGATCACCAGTGCTGCGGGCCGCAGTTGGCATCTCAATGTGTCCCCTGGGTGGGCGGTGGACCGAGGCCCCATCTCGCGACAGGGAATCATTTTATTCGGTTGTATCTCACTTGTTTCAAATGTCTTCTCGCAATAAGATCTTTTTAAATTATCGCTCGATCCCATCTACATGTTTGTAACGTCTGTTTTTATCAAAAAAACAGATGTTGAAAAAAGTAAAAAAAAAATAAAGATTTATATAAAAAAGGCAGACCACTTGAAGCCCATTTTAGGTGTTTAATTTTTATTTTTTTGTTAGTTTTAGCCATCCGATCAAGGATCGGGCGATACAAACATGTAGACCGTATCAAGTCTGACCTGACTTTTTTCGAAAAAAATTGATTGTATCTCACGAGATGTAGCATCTATTATTCTGTTTAGTTACGGCGACTTTGATAACACGATAGAATATATTACCCACGGTGAGTACCACCAGGTGAATTATTTTTTAGATTTTCAATTCTCTTTTAAATTTGATAAATTACCCTTACTCTGAAATTAACTAGCTCCATATGAAAGAGTCAAATGAGTTAAATTATGAATAAAGATCTTTAATTAACTTAACTCTGCTATCAAATTTAGTTAAAAATGAATAAATGAGATAACTCATCATGTTTTACGTACCCTTACTCTATTATCAAAGTCACCCTTAATAATCGAGCAACCCATAAACTAACTCTACTCAACACTGCACCGAGCATACATTAGGTTTAGTTGCACTTGTTGTGTAATAAATAAAGGGGACACGCTCAAATCGCCCAACCCACAAGGTAAACCCTTCTCACTTGCTGGATATCACTTGCTGGATGGGGAAGCATTAACAGGGTTCTCCCATCCCATCAATGACACGATTCGATGATGTGTCTCATCCCATTGGCCCTAATTGCACTGATGGAAAATGTGGGTGTGCCCCTTTTGCTGGGGGCCAAGGCACTCAGCGAGCAGCTCTCATCAGATTTGGTTTACTGAGTTTTCAAGTGTCTTAAAATATCTTTAAAATATCAAACAGTTTTATGTTGTTCCGTTTAGAGTGTCATAAATTATTTTACAATATTTTTCTTACGTTGGACAAGTTGCAAACGATTGAGCTTTAAAGTTGCTTGATTTACACCGTGTTTTTTTGGGGGGCAGATCTCAACTTTCAGTCCAAATTGGACCTAAAACTGGGAGTTTTGAGACCTGTGGTTTTAAAATTAAGAATCTTGCTTTCGTTGGTTTTATTACGGTGATTTCAACACCAATATAGTACGATATTTTCTATATCAAACCAAACGGGCCCTGAACTGTGGCAAATTTAACTTGGGGGCCGTCCAGATTGGGTTATTGGGCTCATCCAGATTGGGTTGACACAGGCCGGTGCCCCAACCCAACCCAATTCAGTAAGAACAAGAGCACGTCACGTAGCTATTCTGTAACCCACCTATCCATACGAGTGCCACAATCACTGATTTTTTTTATAATATATGTTTTCTGCTTATATTGACGAAATGAGAGAATAGATAGCGATACATGCAAAATCTTACAATTAAGTAACTTATTATTATTTTCAATGGTTTTATATTTTATAACATTAGATTTGTGGTCAAGCCAACCCACCGTGAATAGTGCAAGTGACAATTTTACAATAAATTTTGGATTCTCCAACTCAACTACAATTAAGTGAAATTAATTTGGTCAAAAGAGGATTACACATGTTCTGGAGTTGCACCAAATTTGGACAAATCTGAGTTTCAATGTGGATTGATTCGACTTCACTCTGACCTAACTCAACCGGCCTAACTTGCATCATTAATGGATAAGCAGGTCAGCTTTCTTTTCAAATGATGAAATTCCTCGTGGATGAATAGGTCAGCTTTCGTTTCATATGATGAAGAATATACTTAAATTTGCTTATATATATATTAATGTCCCTAACAAGAAGATATAGAGAATGTTAAAGAATTGTGTTAAATGTTACCATCTTAGTAAGTAAATATTACAATTGTATAAACTAAATATTAGGGCCCTCTTTCCCTCGGTCCTTTTTCTTCAACCCCTCCCCTTCTTAATAATTATGCTGTACATCCAAGGATATGCATCAAGGTACATGCACTTGCTTTTATTGATTCAGATGGATTGATGGGATGGATGAAGAGGAGAAAGAGATGTGAGGAGGGTGTGTCGTAGTGTGGCAGACGTGCAATAAGTATTGCCCATAATTCAATTACACAAAATTGACGAGGCCTACTGGCTCATTCACTCGTGGGTTAGTTGAGGAAGGCTCGTTCCACGCAATGTGTAATGTCTTTAAATTTTTTATTTTTTAAAAATTTTTTGAAGTGGTTTCCAAAGTATTTTAATTTGAAACGTAAGTCACGTCACTATTAAATTACTCAAAAAGAATTATATAAAAAAAATCAGATCAAATAAATAGTGTTGAGCTCATTCATTTAAAAATCGATATGTTTCAATTTTGATTTTTTTTTTATAATCGGATGATGACGTGATTTGTATCCCAAATTAAGATACGTTAGGGGCTATTTCAAAAAAATTAAAAAAATAAAAATTTAAAGACATTGCACACCCAGGATATGCAATACACCTGGATTTACAGCAAACCAAACTCAGGCGGGTTAAGGTTGTGGGCATAAACAATTGCAAACTATTTAGCGTGAGTTGATCCGTACTATTAAGACAAACCTAGATTATATCTCTTAAGGCCGAATCCAAATAGAAGACGTGAGTATCCTATTTTTTTTAATCAAAAGAGGGGTAGAGACTTTTATTAACCCATTAATATGTACCTACACTGATCGACATGCATATGCCCCACACATATAACAAGAGAATTGAAGCAGTAGATGGCTTATATCTAAACCCCAAATATACATATATGATAGATGGCTTATATCTAAACCACAAATAAAATTGGTGCGATAATTCTCGTATCGTGCACTGCATCTATATTTCCAAGTTTCCCAAACAATCAATGTTGCTGTCACGAGGGATATGAAACCTTTGGGTTTATTCATAACTACCCCATTTATGATCAGTTCCAATCTACTATTAATGTTGGTTTCTTCCAGGCAAGAGCCGCTAATCAGTGGAGCAAATCTTGTCCAAATGAAATTAGCCAAATCGCTTCTCACAAAAAGGTGATCTTCATCTTCTATGTCATGAGAACTGAGACAACAGTTACAATAGGATACCAAGCTAATACCATTCAGTTGGATTTGACTGTCAACAAGGACAGCATGATTCAGGATTTTCCAACAAAATAATGAAGCCCTTGGGGATAGTCTGTTATGCCAGAGCTTACTGAACATTACTCTAGGAGCAACATTCTGCCTTTTAATAAAGTTGTAAGTGGACTTGATGCTGAATTTACCTGAAACAGAAAAGGACCATACAGGGATGTCTTCCCCATTTTGAGTACCAAATCTTTGGATTTACTCTCTCTGCTGCTAATTTTCCAGAACCTGCCATATTGAGTGTTGGTGGTTGGTCATGGCCCCTTGAACTGAACAATTCCCTAGCACAGTAGGATTCTGCAAGGAGAGTAAATCTGCCAATGAATTCCTCTTGTACCAGTTATCTTTGAGGAAATTGGTTTTGGCCCCATTTTGAGCTATCATTTTGGCTCCTGCTAAAAAAGTTACCCGAGCTTCCTCAAAATCATGCTTTTTGATACCAGCATGAAAGGGAGATTTACAGTCAGCTATGTGCTGGCCATGAAGATACTTATTTCTCACAAAACTATCCCAGAGAGATTTGCTGTGTATAGCATGCCATATCAGTTTTACATAGAGGCATTTCTGTATGTCTTGAAGATCTCGGATCCCCAGACCACCATCAGGGATTGGATCACAGATTTTTTTCCAAGAGACCCAATGCTTCTTATGGGCTGTTTCAAACCCCTGCCAGAAAAAGTTGGAGCAGATTTTCCCAGCTTGTTTAAGAATAGTGTAAGGGATGGAAGCTGCACTTGCAGTATATATGGGAATTGTTGATAAAACCGACCGGATAAGGATCAACCTGCCAGCCTGGGATAGTAGCTTGCTTTGCCAGCCAGCTAATTTAGCATTGACTTTGTCAATCAAATATTTAAAGTGAGGAATTCTTGCTCTACCTTTAAACAGGGGAATGCCCAAGTAAGTGATGCTGCCAGTTTTATGAGTATAACCAGTCAGTTGACTAATGCGGGCAATAGAGCAATGAGGCATCTGCTTTGCAGTAATGAAACAACTTTTATGAGCATTTATCCGTTGTCCAGAAGATATTTCATATCTACCCAAAAAATTCAGAAGTTGTTTAACTGAAGTTACGCCACCGTTCATAAAAATCAGGGAATCATCCGCATAGAGAATATGTGAAATCGGCTGTACCCCTCTAGGGGGGTTATAGAACTTACAGTGTCCATCATAGAATAGGCGTTTAAGACCCCTGCTCAATACCTCTTCGGCAATTATGAATAATGCAGGGGCAAGGGGATCCCCTTGTCCAATCCCTCTAGTAGATTTAAAGAATCCATGAACATGACCATCAAAGGCTATTGAAAACCAACAATTAACCTGTAGTTGAGCAATTAATGAGATAAATCTATTGCAGAAACCAAATTTTTTTAGAACCATGAAAAGGAAATCCCACTCTATTCGATCATAAGCTTTTGCCATATCAAGCTTAAGAACCATGTTATGACCTCTGACAGGTCTATCTAAATCTAATATCAATTCTTTTGCCAGCAGGAAATTGTCTGTAATTTGTCTTCCACTCACAAAACTACTTTGCTCTTTTGAAATAATCAAAGGTAGAATGGTTCGCAACCGATCACTGATGATTTTAGACACAATCTTATAAGAGAAATTGCATAAGCTTATGGGTCTAAAATCAGCATAAGATGTGGGACTTTTGACTTTTAGGATGAGACAAAAAATGGTGGAGGTAACTCCCTTGGGGAGACCCCATCCCTGAAAGAAACTTTGAATAGCAAGAGTTACATCCTTTCCAATTATATCCCAGCAATGAGAGAAAAAACCCCCAGTGAATCCATCCGGCCCTGGAGAGCTGTTACCAGACAGAGACAGAACAACATTTTTAATTTCATCTGCTGAAGGCATGGAGCATAAGGAACTGTTTTGATCTTCACTGATCAAAGAGGGAATAACATCAAGGAGGTTCTCATCAATAATATGGTTTTCAGAGGCTAAGAGAGCTTTAAAATGTTCTACTGCACCTTCTGATAAAAGCTTTTGATCTTCTACCCACTGCTCATTTATTTTCAGCTTGTGAATATAATTCCTATGCCGTTTGACCTTAGTATATTGATGGAAGAACCTAGTATTGCGATCCCCACAGGTTATTCATTGCACCCGAGACTTTTGATACCAGAAAATCTCCTCCCGAGATAATGTAAGGCGCAATTCAGCATTAACCTTGTTAAGCTTCATACGATTTTCCACCGAAGGAGATGCATCATACAAGTTTTGAGCTTGCTCAACTTGATGTTCAGCTCTATCCTTCATTTGAAAGATATTTCCAAAAGTTTCTTTGTTCCATATGCTTAAGTCAGCCTTTAGGTATTTGAGTTTTGTCTGGAGAATATGAAAAGCATGGCTGCCTGTCAAGATATAATTGTTCCAATGAGCTTTTACAAATTCCAGAAAGTTCCCATGAGTATGCCACATATGCTAATAGAAGAATCTCCCTGGAGAGGATTGGGAGGACTTTATTGACAGTAACAAAGGAGCATGGTCTGATGGACCTCTGATTAAATGTCTAACCGACAAGAAGCAGTTTGATTGTGCCCAATAAGAATTGTACAAAACCCTGTCCAACCGGGCTCTAATGTGAGAGCCCCCAGTTTGGTTATTAGTCCAACTGGGACTGTTAGCTGAAGTCTTAATGTGAAGGGAAACATGCCAACTTCCTAGCCAACCCATTGCCAACCCCATAAATCAACCCCCAATATTCAATCATGTTATAACCAAGAACCCTCAAATTGAAAATGCTAATGCCATCAGTGAACTAAGGAGTAAGGGGATTCTTGAGAACCCATATAGTGGGTAATTAAGTGTAAAGTTAGCATAAGTGAGGCCTCAAACCATGCTGAGAAAAGACATGAAGAAAACAAGAAGGAAGAAAAAGGTACAAATAATGAGTTCTATGCTACTTACCAACCCAAAGTCCCTTTCCTAGCTACCTTAGAAGCCGAAAAAGGAAAGAAGAAACAATAAATTCAAGCCGATAATGAAGAATTAAGAGAATAGTTTAAAATGTCCACATCAATATCTCTCTCTTAGATGCCATTCAGCATGTCCTCATGTCACGACCTGGGGTCCGAGCACTAGTAAACCTGAACCTCGAACCACTACCCATGAGTTGTAAAGCTCGTAAGGGAAATATTTTTGATGTTGTGGGGGTGCATGAAAATTAGAAATAAATGCAGAAAGTAATTCACATGACTTATTCATTTAATAACTCAACTACATAAGCATTTTACATAAATTTTTCACTATAATTTCGAGTCCAAGTCCACTCAGTACAATCAATAAGAAAGAGTACGTACATTGAAACGAGCCTAGTCTGGCTCTGGCAACTGGCAGCTACAACTCCACAGGCATTATACTCGCTCTCTGATCCATGTGGTAGAACACCAAACCTGAAAAGGAAAGGGGTGAGCCTCATCTCATAGGCTCAGTAGGGGTCCCACGGAGCCCTATCTCATCACAAACACAATAATAGCAACCACAATAACGATAGTCAATATAAAACGTAAACAACAACATCAGCTAACTAGCCAACAAGAACCACAGTAGTAGTCATAGCCGACAAAACACAGTAAGAGCAACCATAACACAACTAATGACTACTCCGTAAACACCATAGACGGAGATCAAAACCTTAGAACCACTAGACAATCATGGCTACGCTATCAGAAAACCCACGACACCTCTGTCGTAAAGATCCATCTGTGCTAATGGAATACTCAAGCTAGGACTACACAGTCCCAAGTACAACTCCCTCTCTTGGGAGAAACATGAGCTCAAAGTCAGAAACCTCAGTCTCAAACCTAAGAGGCAGCCACGACCTCACCGATGTGTCAGCTCTACCTCACAGTGCCGGGAGGGCCTCGATAACACTATCAATAACGTCAACCTCGAACGGCAACCGATCTCTCACGTCTCTTGTACGCGGCCCACACCAAGTTCTCGAGTGGAGAGAGACACTCACACACACCACTCCCTCGGACTAGCTAGTGTGAACGTGTCACAAAGACATTTAAAGAGAAATGGAAATTTAAAATTTCTTTAAGAAAGAGGAGATATATTAAGAAAAAGAGATGGGTGAAGCTAAACAATCATGATATGTGGGAACAGAAGAGAAAGAAGATAAAAGGAGCATGTGATGATCTAAGGGAGGGTGATCGCCAGAGAGGTTATGTAATGACCCGAGAATCCGATTATCGGGAAGGCTCGATAACCCGAGACTCGAACCGCCACCCACGAGCCGGGAGGGCTCGGAAGGGCCAAAAGGAGTGTGGAGGCACAAAGAAATAGAAAATAAAGCAGGACAATTCAACAATTAACAGAAATAAATAAATAACTACAGCAGAGTCCAGTCCAGCAGAAAGTACAGTCTAAAGCAGTAAAACGTACCACATGCCGAGTGGACACTCGGCCCGGCGAGCTAGCAACTAAGAACCTCAGAACCACAACCTCGAACCTCGAGGACGAATCGCCACACCTGAAAAGTAGGGGTGAGCCTCCTGTCATTGGCCCAGTAGGGATCCCGCAGAACCCCAACTGAGAACAACGGCGGCACGGAAAGCTGCAACTACAAGAGCAACAGTCACAGCATGAACAGTAACCCGGTGGCCGGTCGAAACTCGGCACTACAACTACTCCTACTGTACCGGTCAAGCAGAAAGAGAAGCCCTACCTAACGGGAGTACGGTAGAACCAACAATTTAAAGTAAATAAACGGAAAAGTCGTCTACTCTAGCAGTACCGTACTACTGAACCTCGGCCCAACAAAACTCGAGTCCACACCTGCCAGCAAACGGGAACACTACCCACTAGAAGAACGACCGGATGCGTCCCCTGACGTCTTACACCGCGTCACAAGTGTCTAGCTACGACGCCCCGGGCGTGAGACTCAGACACGCAACAAGTACCACAACAAGGACTAGATGGGGTCACGCTCGTCAGCGCGCGCCCTAAGCCCCCAACTACGTGTGCACACACAGACCATCTGCTCTAGGTCGGATCCTCTACCTGGTTTCCCCCCCCCCCACCGGACTCTGGTGGCAAAGGCAAGGGGCCCTACGAAAACCAGCCTAAAAACCGCCTCTCACCGGGTCTCGCTCTCCACCACTCCAAGGTAGGTCCGCACTCGCGTGCGCTGGAAGCTACGACTAGTGGACAGGTCACTAAAAGTAAGGACTGACTCACGGAAACCACCATCGAAGAAACGGGACCGCACACACTTGGTCATGCAGAAAGCGCAGAAGCACGATTCCCAGGGCAGCACATAAGCCGCCACGCCGATTCCCCATCCCAGGGAAAGCGGGAAACCTCCAACCCTAGGCCGGATAACTTGACTCGCAGTCCAAGGCCAAACACATGGCCCACAAGAGAATCACCTTCCAAAGAAACTCGCAACATGCGGGGGAGACCCCAGCGCACATACACCGATACATAGTGACTCGATCGAGCGTTAACATGAAAGCCCGGAATATGCGGGGTCACCCGGACCCACCACACCTACGGGCATGCTAATCGAGGTAACATGGCCCTCCCGACACCCTCAAAACATGAACACAGAACTCTCGGGGTGTCTGGGATACTCACGAGACCGCAAGTCGACCACTGGGTCCCAACCGGGTCGACTAGGAACCTACACAACGCGAAACAATCGCATCAAGCACGAAGAATCACTTCGGTGCAACACAGTGCCTGGCGGTCTACCCTTGGGCCGTCACAAGCAGTAATGGTCCAAGCCTCGACCGTCACAGCACTCTAACGGTCCAACACAGGAGTGTTACACGAGAGGGGCAACACCGACTGTGACGCGCCAACCCTGGTGCATCACATGCCCTGACGCACCCAACATAGTGCGTCAGAAGGCAAGAAGAAACCGGCTGTGACGCACTCCACTCGGTGCGTCACAGTCTCTAACGGACCAACACTGGCGTGTCAGAAGAATGGGTTGCGTCAGCTCTAACGCTCCCATTCAGGGGCATCACAGTGCTATGACGGTCCTACCTAGGCGCGTCAGAGACTCGTGACCCCAACGGTCACAAACCACGATCGAAACACTGTGACGGTCTAGCAGCAGGGCGTCACAGCCCTGTGGCGGTCAATCGTGGGACCGTCAGGCCCACGAACGCCAACACTCAAGACAAAGGGAGCGTAACGCACCTGCCCAGGCGCGTTACGCGCTGTGACGGTCACTGGAACGACCGTCACACCGTCCCGAGAACGCTACGGCGGGAAACGACCCAAAAACTTCACCACGCCCCCATACCTTCACGGGAGAGGGGGAAAACAAGGGGGAAGCCCCCAAATAGCCCCTAGCATGCATCTATGGCCTCAGATTGGTCAAAAACGGAATGAAACGGCAGATCGACGCTCAACCCAAAAAACATGGATTTTTCCCAAATCGTCCCGATTAGCCCGCTCAGCTCACCACAGCCTACGAAACTCGCGGGAAAGGAAGAGCACGAGCTGGGGGTCCATCTCCCTACCTCCACCGAAGAAACGACGTGCCGTGGACACCGATCCACAAAGAAATCACCACGAAATCATCGACGGCTCGCGATCGCGCCACCAAGCTTCGCCCCACCTCCACCGCCTCGATCCTCGCATGTCCTCGCCCGCATCCTCGCCCACGCCGCCTCCACCTCGCCCCCCCCCCCCGCCTCGCTCCGTCGGCCGCCGGAGAAGAGAGGGGAGAAAGAGAGCGTGAGAGAAGAGAGAGGGAGGGAAGAGAGAAATGAGAGGGGAGAGAGAGAAAAGGTTAATATAGATAGAAAACCCGAAAATTTCATAAATTCAAAAAATACGAAAAATTACCTTCGGGATCCTCGGAAGGAACACAACGCAGTGGTACTATCCCGGAGTCAAAGAATGCCACGGTTCACCCTGCACAGAGTTCCAAAGGCACATCATGGAAAAACACGTGTAAAGCACAAAATACACTCCGAGACCCACTAAAATAATCCAAAAAATCCGGAGCATTACAGCCCCCCCCCCTTAAAGGAATTTTATCCTCGAAATTCAGAATAAAGACAGGAACACAGGAGAAGAACACTGAACCAACTGATAACGCCGTCAGAGCCCCAGCACCGAAAATCTCAATTCTCACGAAAACACCGATCCTGAGGGACACAGCCAGACTTACAATCACAAACAACACCTCACTCCACGCGCCATGCACACCGGCCATTAGAGCAGGCATATACCAGATGACACAGTCCGGCGTCACCTCAGTCACAACGAAAGCCACTCATGGCACCGCTGCCACCATATCGCCCACCGAGGAAACATACCCTCGACACGAGAAACAGCTACCAATCCATCCTATGGTCGGCAGATAAATCGCACATCAGCTTTACAACCAGCTGACAGGTCGCACACCCTTCTCAAGGGAACAACCAATATAGAGCCTCCACCAGCTCACGTAACCATCTCAACAGACCGAAACCAGCTCATCGGCTCAGCGCCAATCACCTCACACCTGGCAAGCTAAAAGCCAGACATATCACTGTGCCAACTCTGCCAAAACCCAGAAGACAAACTTTGACAGAGCCCAGATCCTGTTCGGGAAGGCACATCACGGAAACGACCACCAAAGGTCTCACCGATACACGGCCCTCACCGCTCACGATGCACAACCAACAACATCTTTTGTCTTTGAAAAGACCATCCACTGGTCACCAGATACACGTCAATGGGGAACCTCCACTGGCCCAACAGGCACGATCCAACTCACATGAGGTCATCCGCTGACTCACACACAGACAATTACCACAACTCGAGCCACACTCCTCTCAGATTCTGCATCCGATCTCGAACATCGCACCAACTCGACCCTCTCGGGGAGCACGATGAAACCAGATGACAAGATCCTGGTGTCCTCAATCATTACCTCACTTGACTCAGACTTATAGGGAACCATTTCGTGTTGGTCGCCACACCAGGGATAACCATTGCGACACCAACGTCCCGTCAAGGACCACCACGCACAAGCGTCACTCTTCCGTCTGGTCTCATCAAATTACTCCACTAATCCAAGTGGACACCTGCCAATCCTGATTCCGCCCTTACCACAGAGCCACGGGACACCACCTGAACACTGCTCACGGGTCCCCAAGCAACATACATCTCACCGTGGTCGGCTATGAGACTAGCCTCACCAGTCACTCGCAGCTACCAACAGGAACCCACAGCCTGCCAGAGATCACTTCTCCAAAAATGATCTCATCCGAGGACACGACTTCCAACATAAGTTGGGCACCAAGCTACCGACTCTGACCAACACATCCTCGACCTCCGTCAGGCGACATCCTCAACAACCCCATCCAGGTCTAACACCGACGTCTGACACGGCTTCCATCACAGGAACAGGATACTCATGCGGCACACTTGCCAACATATTCCCCAACACTCCATCCTGCCAGTGCCAAGAACCATGATATCTCGGGCAATGGCACGGCAACAACACGTTTCACACAGAGGAACCAATCCTCAAATGCTCAACGCAAACTCAGGAATCCGCCTGTAGCAACCAACGCTACGATCCTGAACCAGTGGGTCACAAGCCCACCACACTTTCGCTGCGCACGCTGATCCACACGCGCACAACCGCAAATTCTTGGAAACACTGCCCAACCGGCACTCGTCCTTCCGAAAAAGCGCCAACACACCCTCGCACGACAAGGGAATGGGCACGACTTCTCACAGGCAACCACCTTGCCACGACAAGGAGCACGTCTCGCACGGACTTAATGGCACACAAGGCCAACCAATCCAAACACACAATGCAAGATGACGAATCTTAGCCCAACACAATCTTTCCAACCAAAGGAGAAACCAAACGCACTTCCGACCAACGGAAGAACTCCACGCTCGACCTGACCTCAAACCTCGCGCATGCTGGGAACATCACCTTCCAGCATCGAGAAAACCATCACCACATCAGGTCAACGCCTCCGACACACTCAGCGAGTGTCACGTCGGACCACAATCACAGCATCTCTCGATGCACCACCACTGCAATTCCTCGAACTGCAACACACCACGCCAAAAGTCGTAACACGAGCCATAACGACAACCGTCGACGCTCATCCTCGAGTCTCGAAACTCGCCGCGGAGCCTTCACATCTCAAGCCAACTCCAAGGCGGACACCACCCATCCACTGATAAAAACGCAGGGGTAAAGACTTACTGGGACACCACAGCCCAATCTTGCCTCGAAATTCGCAAGAACAATCGGGACCGACACATCATTTCTGACGCCACAGAGCACGACAAGAACATCAGGCTCGACGAAATAGCAGCTCACCGAGAAGATCCTCCGCTCACCCGAGCACACTTCTTGACCAGAGCACCCGCTCCAACGCCTCAAACCACGACCTCAGCGCCTCAGGGGCTAGATAAACCCTGATCTGAAGCGGCCCAAAACCGACAGTAGCTCCCTCAGAGCACGCTCACGGCCACTTATCCACGAACAATCCTCTCCAGCCACCTGACCACGTTGCACATTCCTCGAACACAGCACCGTGAGTTCACGCCTGCCAGCAACCTCTGCCTAATGCAACACAACCAGGGCCACCACCGATGAGGGAGAAGGCTCTCGACCTCGATCCTTAGACTCCATGCCGGCACGAAAGCTGCAGACAGCAACCACCTTCACAGCGCCGCACAGCGCACTCAAGCTCTCAAACGAGAAGCTAGGCGGAAAGTGAACACAAAACCCTAAGACAGCTGCCGACTGTACTGAACATTATGGACTCTGATCACTGCAATATTTCGAATTCCTATGTACGTCCACAACTTGGCTCTGATACCAGCTATAACGACCCGAGAATCCGATTACCGGGAAGGCCCGATAACCCGAGACTCGAACCGCCGCCCACGAGCCGAGAGGGCTCGGAAGGGCTAAAAGGAGTGTGGAGGCACAAAGAAATAGGAAATAAAGTAATACAATTCAACAATTAACAGAAATAAATAAACAACTACAGCAGAGTCCAGTCCAACAAAAAGTACAGTCTAAAGCAGTAAAACGTACTACATGCCGAATGGACGCTTGTCCCGGCGAGCTGGCAACTAAGAACCTCAGAACCACAACCTCGAACCTCGAGGATGAATCGCCACACCTGAAAAGCAGGGGTGAGCCTCTTATCACTGGCCCAATAGGGATCCCGCAGAACCCCAACTGAGAACAACGGTGGCACGGAAAGTTGCAACTACAAGAGCAACAGTAACAGCAAGAATAGTAACCCGGTGGCCGGTCGAAACTCGGCACTACAACTACTCCTACTGTACCGGTCAAGCAGAAAGAGAAGCCCTACCTAACGGGAGTACGGTAGAACCAACAAGCTAAATTAAATAAACGGAAAAGCCGTCTACTCTAGCAGTACCGTACTACTGAACCTCGGCCCAACAAAACTCGAGTCCACACCTGCCAGCAAACGGGAGCACTACCCACTAGAAGAACGACCGGATGCGTCCCCTGACGTCTTACACCGCGTCACAAGTGTCTAGCTACGACGCCTCGGGCGTGAGACTTGTTGGGTCCCGTGAGGTGTAAACGGATCTAGAAGGGGGGGTTGAATAGATCCTATCACAAGTTATGGCCTATTTAAAAACTCTTATCTAGCAGAAGCTTAAACCACTCTTATAAAGTGAATAAATCACTTAGGCACAATGCACAGTGGAATTAAGTAGAGTGGCTCAAATGGAAAGATTTGAATTACAAGCTATGAAACGTCCACACTTCTTTAAGTGAATTACAAAGCATAACACATAGATGAACATGCAATAGCTTGCAATAACCGTGCGTGTGTGTGTATGCTATGTTGATCACTCAAAGTGCATATGTATGTGAGCAAGATAACCAAGTATGGAAGCACACGAACCTGTGAATGGGGTTAGAAGATATAGAGCAATCACACACAATAAACAACCCACAACACAGGGATTTTTAAGGTGGTTCGGTTGTAACCCCACAACCTACGTCCACCCCTCACCAAAACCCGGTGAGGCTTCCTTGCTGACACACAGCTTGACCCGGGGACACGCCCCAAACCACAGAACAGAGAAACCCCTCTTTCTATCTTCCTACACACAAAGCCGGCAGGGACGGCTACACCGCGAATCGGAGAACTCCCGATTGCCTTCCTACTAACCACCGGTAGGGACGATTCTCAATTCCAAATGTTTGAATGAAATGGAAAACGAACAAATATGAAATCACTCAAACAAGATATAGAATATGCTTAAGAGAAAAGATCTTGTCTGAGGTTTGTTGGAGCTTGAATCTCTTGAGGATTTGATGAAGAACTTCTTCCCGGAGTACTGTTCACAGCTACAATAACTCGAACTCCTCTTCCTTGAACACACCCTTGTAGCCTCCTTTGATTTCCCTTGTTAGCCTTGCTTTCTTCTACTCTTCCTTGGAGGTTGCTGGATTGAGATATGAGCTTGAATCACTTGAGTTGATGGAGAGATTGTTGGATGTAGCTTTGATCTTCTTTGAATCTCCTTGAGTTGATGAATAGGTGTATGGATGTAGCTTTGATCACCTTTGCAAGCCTTGAATGCTTCTTGCTTGATTGGAGGTTGCTTGGCTTCAGATCTCACCTTGAATCACCTTGGAAGGATGAAGAACTCCTGCCCTAAACACTGTTCACGGAGGTGCTACAGTGCTCTCGAAATGGCCTCCCTTGATTCACTTCATCAACTCCATCAACTAGGGTTTCTAACCCTCTTGTAATGGTTTTATAGACTTTGAATGGTCTATAAACAAGCCCCAGACCAGATCCACAAATCATGGGAAGTTAGGTGAGTTTTGATTAAACAATTCCATGGAAAGGGGCTGGCCACGAGGTGGATTTCGAAGTCAAACAAGGTTGGCTCGGGGCTGGCGGTCGACCTGCAGCTCCTGGCGGTCGACCGCTACTGTAAAACTTGCATTCGGGTGATCCCTGGGAATTTCGGTCGACCGCCACTGGCTGGCGGTCGACCGCCAGCTGAAGACTGCAGACTGGCGGATGCTGGCTGGGGCGGTCGACCGCCCCTGTGCTGGCGGTCGACCGCCCCTGTGCTGGCGGTCGACCGCCCCTGTGCTGGCGGTCGACCGCCAGCTGGGCAGAACCCGGGCTTGCCCGGGTCGGTCCGTTGTCCGCTTCAGCTTCGTCGTTCAACTCCATTAGCAGTCCGTGCATGTTTGTGGCATCGCCCTTGACAGTCTTGAAGATTTTATTATTGAGTCTTCAATCAGAACCGCAAGGGGCGCTGCCCCCGCGACCTGACCGGGCAGGTCGATCCTCACGACCTGACCGCGCAGGTAGATCCGCGTGCGAGGGCGCAACATTGAGCTTTCATATTTGCATTGAGCTTTCACATTTGCATTGAGCTTTGACATTTGCATTGAGCTTTCACGTTTGCCTTGAGCTTTCACATTTGCCAATTCCACTTCATTCCTTGGATTATCTTGTAGCATGCTATCGAGAAGTTGCACCGACCTTGAATCATCCATAAGGTAAGACATGCACTGACCATATGAAGAATATGCAATGACCTTATGTGTGATGCTATTCAGCTTGATTTCTGTGCTTGAAACATGCTATATTTTCGTGCATCCAATATTGTTATATGCCTTGATATCTGTCAATTCAGTTGTCTAGATTGGTGTGCCATTCTTGAGCTTTTACACTAGAAGTATAATGATCTGAAATGTATGAATATTAACATTATCAAATGCAGGTATAGTTCATTAATGACTAAAGAGGCAGACATCATCAAAACCAACTAAAGAGGTAGACATCATCAAAACCATAAAATGATTTAATCATGTTGCACACATGTTCAACAAGACTCAGACACGCAACAATTACCACAACAAGGACTAGCTGGGGTCACGCTCGGCAGCGCGTGTCCTAAGCCCCCAACTACGTGTGCACACACAGACCATCTGCTCTAGGTCGGGTCCTCTAGCTGATCCCCCCCCATCGGACTCTGGTGGCAAAGGCAAGGGGCCCTACGGAAATCAGCCTAAAAACCGTCTCTCACCGGGTCTCGCTCTCCACCACTCTCAGGTGGGTCCGCACCCGCGTGCGCAGGAAGCTACGACTAGTGGACAGGTCACTGAAAGTAAGGACTGACTCACGGAAACCACCGTTGAAGAAACGGGACCGCACACACTCGGTCATGCAGAAAGTGCAGAAAGCACGATTCCCAGGGTAGCACACAAGCCGCCACGCCGATTCCCCATCCCAGGGAAAGCGGGAAACCTCCAGCCCTAGGCCGGATAACTGGACTCGTAGTCCAAGGCCAAACACATGGCCCACAAGGGAATCACCTTCCAAAGAAACTCGCGACATGCGGGGGAGTCCCCACCGCACACACACCGATACACGGTGACTCGATCAAGAGTTAACACGAAAGCCCAAAATACGCGGGGTCACCTGGACCCACCACACCTATGGGCACGCTAATCGAGGCAACACGGTCCTCCCGATACCCTCAAAATACGAACACAGAACTCTCGGGATGTCTGGGATACTCACGAGACCGCAAGTCGACCACTGGGTCCCAACCGGGTCGACCAGGAACCTACACAACGCGAAACAATCGCAGCAAGCACGAAGAACCCCTTTGGTGTAACACACTGCCTGGCGATCTACCCTTGTGCCGTCACAAGCTGTAACGGTCCAAGCCTCGACCGTCACAGCACTCTAACGGTCCAACACAGGAGCGTTACGTGAGAGGGGCAGCACCGGCTATGACGCGCCAACCCTGGTGCGTCACATGCCCTGACGCACCCAACATAGTGCGTCAGAAGGCAAGAAGAAACCGACTGTGACGCACTCCACTTGGTGCGTCACAGTCTCTGACGGACCAACACTGGCGCGTCAGAAGAATGGGTTACGTCAGCTCTAACGCTCCCATTCAGGGGTGTCACAGTGCTCTGACGGTCCTATCTAGGCGCGTCAGAGACTCGTGACCCCAACGGTCATAAACCACGATCGAAACACTGTGATGGTCTAGCAGCAGGGCGTCACAGCCCTGTGGCGGTTTATCATGGGACCGTCAGGCTCACGAATGCCAACACTCAAGACAAAGGGAGCGTAACGCACCTGCCCAGGCGCGTTACACGCTGTGACGGTCACTGGAACGACCGTCACACCGTCCCGAGAACGCTACGGCGGGAAACGACCCAAAAACTTCACCACGCCCCCATACCTCCACGGGAGAGGGGAAAAACAAGGGGGAAGCCCCCAAATAGCCCCTAGCATGCATCTATGGCCTCAGATCGGCCAAAAACGCAATGAAACGGCGGATCGACGATCAACCCCAAAAACATGGATTTTTTCCCAAATCGCCCCGATTAGTCCGCTCAACTCACCACGGCCTACGAAACTCGCTGGAAAGGAAGAGCACGAGCTGGGGGTCAATCTCCCTACCTCCACCGAAGAAACGACGCGCCGTGGACACCGATCCACGAAGAAATCACCGCGAAACCGTCGCCGGCTCGCGATCGCGCCACCAAGCTTCGCCCCTCCACCGCCTCGATCCTTGCCCGCATCCTCGTCCACGCCGCCTCCACCTCGCCCCCCGCCTCGCTCCGTCGGCCACCGAAGAAGAGAGGGGAGAAAGAGAGCGTGAGAGAAGAGAGAGGGAGGGAAGAGAGAAATGAGATGGGAGAGTGAGAGAAAAGGTTAATATATATAGAAAACTCAAAAATTCAAAAAATTCAAAAAATTACGAAAAATTTCCTCAGCGATCCTCGGAAGGAACACCACGCAGTGGTACTGTTCTGGAGTCGAAGAACGTCACGGTTCGCCCTGCACAGAGTTCCGAAGGCACATCAGGGAAAAACACGTGTAAAGCACAAAATACACTCCGAGACCTACTAAAACAATCCAAAAATTCCAGAGCATTATAGGTTACCTTAAAAATTAAGGGGTGATCACATGTACCTTGTGAAAAGCGGGTGTGAGTGTGAGTGTGAGTTCTTCCTTTCTCCTTCTACCAGCCGATCGATGAAGGGGGTTCTTACTTTGATTACCCTTGCAAGACAAGCAAAAACAATAAACACACAATATGGATTAGCCAAAGTGTAGTATCAATGCTCTAGAGAAATAAAACTATGCAAAGTGGGTATTGTTGCGTAGTGGTCAGCGGATCTAGAGGGGAGGGGTGAATAGATCTGCCCCTCTTTTCGCAATACAACCCTCTATATAGCTAGATAAAATAAATTACAGCGGAATATAACTAGCTTATCGAAGAACACTATGATTCGCTTGACAAGACGAACAAGTAATATATTGATTCGAACCTAAGCATGCATCTAGAATGAAATAATCACACAAGCAAACCACAACACATAAGATTTTAAGGTGGTTCGGACTGAATCCTCAGTCCTACGTCCACCCCTCACCAAATCCGGTGAGGCTCCACTAGTGCCACGCACTGAACCGCAAATAGGAAAGACCTCTGATTGCCTTCCTACTAACCACAGGTAGGGACGTCAACACCGCAGATCGGACAACTTCCGATTGCCTTCCTACTAACCACCGGTAGGGACGATCTTCAGTTTCAATCGTTTGTATGAAATGAAAAAGATAACAAATATGAAATCACTCAAACAAGATATAGAGTATGCTCAAAGAAAGAAGATCTTGTCTGAGTTGCAAAAGTTTGAATCGGATGCTTTGAAGGTGTCTTCTTCCTTGTGAGATGATCTTCCTTGAATCTCTTCTAGTTGATGAAGAAGACGATGGATGTAGCTTCGATCTTTCTTTTGATCTTCTTGAGTTGATGAAGAGGATGAAGAATGCAGTTTAGATCACCTTTGAAAGTCTTGATTGCTTCTTGCTTCCTTGGAGGTTGAGATGGCTTCAGATCTGGACTTGAATCCCTTGGAATGGATGACGCTTCTTCCCGTAGTACTGTTCACGGCTACAGTACTTCAAACTACTCTCCCTTGAACACACCCTTGCAGCCTCCCTTGATTTCTCAAATGATCAACTAGGGTTTCTAACCCTCTTGCATGTGTTTTATAACCTTTGAATGGTCCTTAGACATCCCCCAGACCAGATCCACAATCTATGAAAGATTGGGTGACTTTGGGGCTAAACAAATACAAGGAAAGGGGCTGGCCTCGAGGTGGAAATCGAAGTCAAACATGGCTGCATCGGGGCTGGCGGTCGACCTGCAGCTTCTAGCGGTCAACCGCTACTCAGAATCGCTGTAGAGGGGTGGTCCCTGGGAATTCCGGTCGACCGCTACTGGCTGGCGGCCGACCGCCACTGAGACTCGTGCAGACTGGGAGCTGCTGGCTGGGGCGGTCGACCGCCCCTGTGCTGGCAGTTGACTGCCAGCTAGGCAGACCCCGAGCTTTCCCGGGTCGGTCCGTTAACTGCTTTAGCTCCATCGCTTGACTCCTTTAGCAGTTTGTTCATGTCTGTGACATCACCCTTGACAGTCTTGAAGATTTATGTTGATTATATCGCTCCTATAATCAGAATTTTATTCCCGGGGCTTCGCCCCCGGAAACCCCCGCAAGGGGCGCTGCCCCCTTGACCCCCGCGACCTGACCGAGCAGGTCGATCCCCGCGACCTGACCGCGCAAGTCGATCCGCGTGTGAGGGCGCAACATTGAGCTTTCACATTTGCCATCTCCACTTCATTCCTTGACAATTCATTGGCATATCTGCCATGAACAAAACATCACGTATGTCAGTCATATGAGAGTTAAAACAATAATGACTTACAGTGTTTAGCTATTATCAAAACCAAGAATATCCAATAACTCAAATGACCATATGATGATGTCAAATGTCCCAAGTGACCACATGATGACTCAAATGACCATAGGGACACAACAGGCATGAACACACCTTGTGTGTTTGTTTAAAACCCCTAAAAGGAGTAAAAAAGGTGGGAGTTATGTATGCTAGATATGCAAGCAATAATATGATATGTAGAGAAAGCTAGAAGAAATAGCTAAAATCGTGCATGAGATATGATTAATAAGAAAACAAAGAGATGAGTGGCCCTTCTACTGTTGCTGCAGCAGTAAAGGGAGGGAGAGGTGCGCCTCAGCCGCGATGCCAGAGGAAAACCACCGCCAGAGGAAGAAGACCGTCGGAGGAAGAAGAAAACCCGGAAGAAGAAGACAACTTGCAGAAAGACTGTTAGCAGAAAAAAAAGCTTTCTTCTCTCTTTATACGTCCGTGTGTGTATGCGTACGTATGTGTGTTCTCTCGCGTGCGCATGAAGCTATGGGTATTTATAGGGCAAAAAAATCATTATTCTAATAGGATTAAAACAAGGATAGCAATCCTCCGGCAAGGATCTCCCTTCCCCAGTCGATCATGGTGTTAAAATGAAGAAAGACACTTCACGAGAAGGTAGCAGGCGAAACGGAGACGGAAGCTTAAATGACGACATCAATGGAGTCGTTAATTGAAATGACGACCTCCACGCAGTCGCTAATTCCTGGGCTAATTTATAGAAATAAATAACTTTCCATATTTAAAAATGGTAAATGATGCCTTCATGAAATGTCGTTAATTAATCAGCGCCTCAGAACCTGACGTTAATTCTTTGAATTTTATTTTGATTAGGGTTCATAAACACCAAGAAATAACACCTGCGTGAACAGTCGTTGAATATTGAAATAACGCCACCCAGATCACCGTCAATTAAATGACGCCCTGCTGACGGTCGTGAATTATAAATATGACAGAAAAATTAGAAATGAATTAGAAAAACTTCATATTAAGCCAATATTGAAGTCCACTTTGGGGCATCACATGGTGATATGAGATTTACTCATCATAGTGTCAATTTTAGCGTGTCTACAGCTGCCCCGTCTTGGCATCTGCTTTGCAAGGGAGTGAGACGGAATGAAGCGAAAAGTGCAACGAGCGGAGTGAAGAAAGAGCGGACTGAAAAGTAGATGCCAATGTGTGATGTGACACGTCTCCGATACTAAGCGTTAGAAATCTTTCCATAATTCTGAATGAAACAACCTCGGATGATTACGAGAAAGCATCAATCGACTGGATGAAAGAACTAAGCTAATGAACGAAATGTGCACGCGGGCACGGAAGGAAAGACACCATTGGAGAGCGGTTACCAGTCAATGTGGACGTGCTACAACGAAGGTGAGTTTGCAGAAAATAAAGTGAAGTGAGGCAAGGATCCAGCGAATGAATGCTTTCAACGAACCAGCCTGAGCAGCTTCAAAGAGAACACAGTACTCGATTTTGAATGGAATATCTTATGTCAACTCAAATCAAGAGCAAGCGACCCTCATTACTGACTTAATATGAGGAGTTTCATCATTAAGCTCAAAGTCCTATATAATGCATGCTGGGCTAAAAGAAAAGATTAAACCAAACTAAAAATAGAAAATAATTAAGGATAATATTGCTAAACCATCCAGACTTTGTCATGAATCCAGATCTCTAAGCTGACACTAAGCCGAAGCACGTTTATCCATGCATCAACTCAGAAAGTGGAACCGTCGTCCCAAACCTTAGATGATTCAACGGCCTATCCGTGTGATCAAGACTCTCTTGGAACTATCACTGGGTTTTTTTTTTGATGAAGGGGAACTCAAATTCCAGGTTCATCAGAATCACAAGGTCCTTGATATGCTATAATAGCGTAGATACCATATAGTAAAAATGCATACAAGGAGTATACAAAGGATGAAATGATGTTACCAAAAGAAGAGATCCAAATGCCTTGAGATCTGCATAACATGTTCTTTTCTGCGCTCAAAGACCATTAGCTCAACAAAGTTCATTAACGCAACAAGGATTATTATGATAATGCATCAAGATATAGAGTGGAAGTTCGTCAAGTAATCATAAAGCCATAAAATGACTCAAATCATCAATCTCAAGAAATGATGACCTCACAGAGAGGCGCTAGAAACATAAATAACGACAGTCACAATGTCGCTAATTCCTTTCAATGTTCAATTTGGAATCGGACTGCAAATGACTCCTACATGTGAGGGCGTTAAATAAATGATGACATAGAATGGGTCGCTATTCAATAAAATGACGCCAAAAACTCTGTCGTCAATTAACTGTAAGTTCCGGCGCTCCGTTTCCTGTTCGAAAACAAAACTCCAGAGGTTGAATTCCACTCAAACTTGACTTGCGCTGTTCAAATACCTGCCAGGGCTTCAATAATTATAAAAGGGCTGCGTTCTCTTCTACTAATACATCCAACCGAAACTGACAACCGAGACCGCCAATAGAAACAACAGCAAAACAGAGAACAAGGATTTTTCAACCGAGAGAAGAAGATGGATAGAATGATGCAGCGACCTTTGAAGAAAGCCAAGGTGACTTTTCCCAAGAATTTTTGAAATTGTCGGCCATATCAATGAAAGAATTGTCATGAATCAAGTACGTATTTGAAATTTGAATTGACTTCTATTCTCTTCCACTTCCTCTCCTAAATTCTGATTACACTCTTCCTCTCTATCTTCTTTATCTTTTATTTTAAGGGTTATTCAAATATTTCGGGTGCAAGAAGATATACCAAGAATAAATGGCTGCCTCTTCTTCTCTCCAAACTCTCCCTAGATATGAGGACTTATCTCTCTAGATGGCACCTCCTAGGCTTAGTGACCCATGCAAAGCACTATGATGATGTACACTTAGATTGGGCTACCATAGGAGCCCTCATAGAGATATGGTATCATACCACTCATACCTTCCTATTCTCCACCTTTAAAGCCACCATACTACTTGAAGAAGTGGGTAATACAAAGCGTAAGAAATAAAATGTGGGAAAGAGGGAAAAGGGGGCATACGTGGATGCAATTTTGGAGGGTGATCGCCGGAGACGCAAGGGCCTCAAAGGATATAACAAATAATTAATGGAGGGATCGCGAATATAAATACCTCAAAAGGATGCGCGGGATATTGTGAGTCAACTTCCTTCTCTTTCGATCGGCCAGCCGATGGAGAGAGTCTCTCTTCTTGATTACCCTTGCAAAACAAAGACAAATACCAACAAATAAAATATGGATTAGCAAACCAAGTGTAGTATCAAAATCCAAATTGTATATATATGTAAGAACATGGATATGAACACACCTTTTAGGTGTTGTCCCTTCAAACCCCAATGCAATGGGTAGGGAGATAGAATGATGATATGAATATGTAAAAAAAAAGAGATAAAGTGTGCAAGTGTTGCACTATGGAGGCTCAACGTAGTTGAGAAAGTGAGATTGATAAAAAAAAGATGATGCATGAACTAATGCAGTAAAGAAATAGAAAAGAGAAACACAAAGGAGCAAGAAGATCCTAAGATCTCTGTTGGTTGGCTGTGACTTTTGATGAGCGTTCGGGAGAGAGTCTCCGTGAGGATGAAGGAGCTTTAGTAGCGCAAGGAAGACTCCTCCTTGAGCCAAGAAATCAGCAACACCTCCCCTTTGTAAAACTTCTGTCCCTCTTGATCAAGAGCCGCATGGGCTTATTTATAGGGAGAATGTGTGGGTTTTAATCTGAGCACAATTAGGATGGCCATTAGAGTCCCTTCCGAAGTGGAAAAAGGCTCAAAACAGGGAAAGAACAGGGACTCCGGTGCAGTTCGAAAAGGTATTGGAAGGGGTGACCCTGAGGAAGGTCGAAGGGTATAGATCCCTCTTTTAGTAGAATTAAAACAAGGAAGTTCTGGGTCAATCGACCAAAGAGTTAAAACAAAGAAGGAGACAAAACGGGAAGGTGGCAGACGCAACGGAAACGGATTAAAAATGGCAACCGAGAGACGGTTCAAAAATCTAGAGGAAATGACGACTCCTCACGCGGTCGTTATTTGAAATAACGACTTGTAAAGTGTCGTGAATCAAAACAAATTAAGAAAATGTCAAAAAGAAATAACGCCCCTCGTTCGGGCGTCATTTGAAATGACGCCCCCGTGAGGGGCGCTACCTCAGATTATGTAAAACATTGTCATTTTTCATTTCTCATTATTATATTCTCATTTTTTCGGTGGACGTGCATCCAACTGTGTTGATTCCAATTCCTATTTTTTCGTATTTTTCTAACACTCAGAAAGTCACCAAAACAACCCTGAAAGAGGGCCAAAAATATATATTAAAATATTAACCAAATGAATTGACGCCTCCTCACAGGGGCGTCATTTCCTTTTATATTTTTTTGTTTTCTATTATTTTCTCTAAAATCAAATGGCGTCCCCCCTTATGTCGTTAATTCTTGGAAAATCCGTAAAAATAGAGAAAAATATCCAGAAAAATAGAGAAAAATAAGAAAAAGTAAAAAAGAGAAAAATCTAAGAAAAATAAGAAAAATCACTCAAATAAAATCTATTTGAGGATCAAATTAAGACATTATGAAGTAATATAAGATGTACTCACAGTAATGTCAATTTTAACATGTCTACAACTAGGATCCGCACCACTACAACCGTCAGCACGGTCGTGTCCCGCTCCTCGACACAGGGCACGTGCCACTACACTCATCAGCAACATACTCTTGTCCTAACCAAGGCACTTATGCTCGAGGTTGTCCTCGCCTCTGCTCTATGAATGTTGCGCACACGAGGCTGTCCTCGCCTGGTCGATCTATAGTACACATGCTGCTCTCGCCTACTCCTTATCATAAACATACACGTACCCATCACACGGGCACGGTCACAGGCGGATAATCAACACAAGCTCACAAGCCATATATCGAGTAGCCAACTAAAGGCTGTCTGAAACACACATAAACTCACAAGTCACCAGAAACACAAGAACTCAACCTTGAAAGGAAAACCACGATGCAATCATCACTAGGACTGTTCTTCCTAGGTCCACAAGACCAATCACATATAAAACTACGGAATACATGTAGTTCTGGTAAGTCTATAATAATCAACTATCTCGATCCCAAACCAGGTTACATAGCCACACCGGCCTACTAACATGAACATGAATTGAATGGCCCTCACATGGTCATACACTGTCACACGAGAATAACCGTCCGTGGGTAACTCAATATAGAATCACACAGTATCATCTGGACAAGTAAAACATTTAGGCATGCACTCACCATTTAGGGGAATACAGTCTCAAGCCATGACACGAGACTCAATAGGGATCACGGCCTCAAGTCGGAACATGAACCCAACCATTATCGATCTCTAACGACTCATGCTCACACGCGAGGTTCATACATGGATTTAGTTACACAAACTAGCCAATCATAGGGCCCACATCTTAAAATCACACTTCGGGCAAACATTGCCCATTCGTGGTAGAAATAGCCCAATTTTTATGGATTTCTATGACATTAAGATATTCCAGGACAAAACTTGAATTCTAGACATGAAACAGATTGATTAGGCCCCTGGTCGGTTAGCCTAAATAGAGCATCAGTAAGTAAATAACCTGGTTAAATGCAATCGTGTCTGAGGCCTCGTTAACATGGTCGCGGTTGGCAGCAAGGCCGCGCTCACCATAGACGCGGTTGGTCTCTGGACCGTGTCAACAACCACCTCCCCTTAATGAACACGGTGTCTGTTCATGCCATGTTCATCATCCAGAACTTGAACGCAGTGTCGAAGGCGATCGCATTCACACTTCCGATCCGGACCTTTGCAAACTAGTGCGAATTCGTCCATTCCACGCCCCACTCGTCCCGTACGAGGGGGAAAATAAAAGAAAACCCTTCCTCGGCCTCTAACACGCGGGGTGGACTCAATTAAATTAAGAAAAACCCTGCAAATAGGCGACTCCATGACTCGCCCCAAACACGTCTAACCCCTTTCATAACACGACAATCGGCCTCACCTTGGCCTCGAATCACAAGGGAAACACGACGCAATCAAAGAGAAATCATATCCCGACATCCAACATCTCATGAACATGCAATTAAATTAAGGAACACCACCTAAATTGGCGGAAATCGCCGCTCAACCCAAGGCATGCATTGCAAGCCCAACAGAAGAAAACCCACTCTATCCCGCCCGTATCGACACAAATCTGTGAGAAATCACCACACAAGAGTTAGGGAATCCATCCCCCTACCTCATATGTCGTTTTACCGCACCGGAGCAGTCGATTCCAGCAAAACCACCGCGCTTCATCTCACGAAATCCATGAAGCTCTGCCACCAGCTCTCTCTCGTGCACGCCACACACCACTCTCGTCATCTTCCATGCATCTCCACACCTCCGTCGGCTTCCGGAGTGAAGGAGAGGGAGGAAGAGTGTGAGGGACACAGGGGAGAGAGTGGGAGAGGAAGAGAGAATAGTGGGGGAGAAGGAGAGGGGCACCCTAGGGTTTAAAAAAACTAGGTGGGGTTTCCCCTAAACCCTAAAAATATCGAAATTAAATATATGCCCAGTCTCTCAATAATTTTTAACCTCGAGCTTCTAAATATAACACAATTACTTTTTATTCAATTTCCAAACCAAACGATCCGAATCTCGAGGAACCATTCGAAACCCGTAAATATCAATCCGAAAATCGGAGTCACTACACCTGGTCTATGCGAGATTTCTTAAGGATCTGTGCATCCAAAAGAGGGAGCTTAAGACCACTTAGAAAATGTTACTCTCTGAAGATGTAAGTGATGTCCTATCAAACCAAATCCCACAAATTAAGAAGGATCTTGGTGCCCCAGGAATTTCTTCTATCATTGGGGGCATGCCTTTTGAGCGAGCCTTGCTAGACTTAAGAGCTAGTGTAAACCTACTGGCCACTTCGACTTATAAGAAATTGGGGTTTAAAATGCTAATACCCATGTCGGTTGTTTTACAATAAGCAGATGGATCCATCAAAACACTGCGTGGAGTAATTGAGGATGTCTTGGTTAAGGTGGACACATACTATTTTCCTGTGGATTTTCTCGTGCTTGATATGGATCCATCACCGGAGCTCCACCAAAGGCTCATCATTTTAGGTCGTCAATTCTTAGTCACTATCAATGCTATTATTGATTGTAGATATGGAACTATGGACATCTCTTTTGGGGCTAACAAAGTGCAAGTCAAGATATTTAACTATTCTAAGAACATGAAAAGGGAGGAGGGTTGCTTTATGGTTACTAAGGATAATGAAACTAATTCTGCACTTTTCTCCCTTGATGAGCTCGATAAAGGAACCCATACTATACCTAATCCACCCTTGGCTAAGTCTGAGGATCCACATGTCTTACCTTCTAAGTTCTCACTTTTTGCAAGTAAGGCTCCCCTACAACATGAAGAGAAATCATTGACGGAGTCTATCCAACATGATGCTCTAAGGTCGGAGAGAGATTTGTTGGTAAAATTTACATGTCATCTGACCCCCGAGAAGGAGAACCAAATGATAGATACCCCTCAAGTTGGGGAATGTGGCAAAGTTAAAACAAATCAATCCATCGGCATGCAAATAGCATAGTCATAATAAGGATCATGCCAAATCTGTTCACAAGCCACCAAGACGGGGAATGCATAATTTAGAAGAGATAGTGAAATGGCTAGGTTTTGAAGACAGGCTCAACACATCAATCATAAGAGATTCTGATAATCAGAGTATTGACTTACCTTGCATTGAGTTTATTGCGTCTAGTTGAAGACGATAACCTTAGCACTTGTTGGGTGTCAACCTAGTATTTTTCTTTAAATTTATATCAAGTGTTTTTATTTTTTTTGTGTCCTTGGGAGTCTGGAGCAATCAATTGTATGAAGATCCCTTCCTCCTAGATCAGGTTGTATCTCTCCTCCCTAGTATTTTATGGCTAGTTCTTTATTTGTACATATGTTTATGCCATTGGGGACAATGTCATTTAAGTTAGGGGTAGAGGGAAAATAATAAAAAATAATTTTTTAGACTAGTACCTCAGTTAGTGCAGTCTTAATCACCTTATCGAGTAATTTAATGTCATAACTCATGAAGAGAAATTTTGAGTAAAAAGAGTTAGATAAAGAAACAATGAAAAAATTTGTGCAGGAAAATAATGGAAGGTTGTAGCTTTGAATTAGTCCTATTCAAGTGTTTATTGAAATTGATCATGAAGTCAATCTGGAAAGAATCTTTAACCGGGTGGATTGATATTTTATACACCTTAAAAAATAAAAAAATAAAAACAGAAGAATGTGAGTGTCAATAAGCCCTTAACTTAGTAATCGGGTCTCCCCACCTAAGAAGTGAGAAGTCTCACATCAAACGGTAAAGGGTAGTAGTAGTAGCAGTAGTATAAAAAAAGAAAAGCATCTATGAAAAATACCTTTGTACTTAGTAACCGGTCATTTTCACTTAAAGCAAGTGTACGTTGGGGTTCGCGTCAAACGGCGAAGGGATGTGTAACACCATATATTTTGAAAAAATAAAGAAAAAGTGAGAAAAATAGTAAAAATCAAGAGTGTATAAGATTGAAGATCTACCAAAACAATCAAATAAGCTAACTATAAGTGCCAAAGACTGATTGAGAAAGTTGATATGGACACTAGACTGAGAACATTCACTAACACAACCTAATTTGAAACATGCACTATGTAAATTCCCAAGTTTTACATGTTAATCACATTTTATGATAAGTGACCAAGAAATGAGAGATGACACTTCCTTACTCAGTGGCATTTTTAAGGCTACATTACTTAAGGACTAGCAATACTTAAGTTAGGGGTGTGATAGGCGTCTATTCTTACATGACTATTTATGTCACACATACCATTTTAATTAAGTGCATTTAATTGGGTAACTATGTAAGTTTTATAGCTAACATCAGCCTCGCACATAAATTGGGTTTTGTATATAAATTAGATTAATTCGATGTTATCAAGCAATAAAGAGGATTTGAGGGGCATTTACATTAATTTCTCATTACATAATTACAAGAATTCTTGATTTATATATACCATTTAATGATTTTTATGGACTAAATTATAATTTATGTGTGTAGGACACCAAGGATAATTATAGATAATTAGGGGCAAAACAGTCAAAAAGCCTAACCAGGAGAAGCCATAAGGTGCCCCCCTCTCTTCAAGATATGGTCCAAGAGCCCACCTTGAAGCCGCCTTCCTAAATTCTAGGAGAATTGGAGGAATAGAAATAATCCTTTAAAATCTAGTAAGTAGAGTCCAACAAAAGGAGAGAAAAGCCCATTAACTAAGCCATGGCCACCCTTTCTCTTTCATGTGCCCTCACGCCCTTGGTTGGTTGTGCCCTCCCCTCTCTCATCCTCTCCTAAGGCCTAATTCTAGCCCTTCATACAATCAAACCCTAGGTCAAACGCTAGAAAACCTTCCCCGTCTATATAACCTCTCAATAGAATGCGCCCCCATCATCTCTCTCATCCCTCCCTCCTAGGAATATGTAGTTCGCATCCTCTCCTCATCTCCTCCTCCTCTCTCTCTCTAGTTTGCACTCTTCTTCCCCTTCTTTCTCTCTTACATCTTCGCCTCCCTCCTCTTCCTCCTTCTCCATCTTCGCCCTCTTCCCTTCTTTCTCTCCTCTTTCGCCTCCCCCTTCCTTCTCCTCCTCTTTCACCTTCTTCCTCTTCCCATCTACACCGCCTCTCTCCCATATCCATCGTCCTCTTCCTCCTCTCCTTCTTCCTAGATAGTTCGTCGCCTCCTCCTCCTTCTACCTCCCTCTCAACCTTGCCTCCCTCTCCCTCTCCTCTCTTTTCTTCTTCTTCCTCCTCCCATCTCCATCACCCTTCATCTCCCTCTCTCTCTTAGCCATAGCAAGTAGAATAGCCATCTTCTCTTCCTTATTCACTCAACTTTGCCCCCATCTCCTTAGCTCTCTACGCCCTTCTCTTCCTCTTCTTTAATTCTTCTATCCACCTTCCCCCAAGGGACAGCACAAGGGAGGGTAGCGACATCCACTCTGGCGTGGGTGACATCATCCATAAGGGGGTTCGTGATCCAAAGCCCAAGGAAGGATGGCGTCGTCACCATCATTGTTGCTGCATTCATCTCTGCTCTAGTCTATTTATTGTTTATGTTTTTGTTTATTTTGTTAGAGTTGTAATTCATATTTTTCTCAAAGCACTTGCAGAATCAGTCCCTTTGATAATAATAATGGGTTTTTGCTATTTCTTTGCTCTCTATCTTCTTCATCCATCTCTCTCTTCCTCCTTTCTCTTATTCTTACTTTAGAATAGTTTTGTTGCGTTTATTTTCAAAGGTAACTTAGGCGTCTAGTCATAGGTGTTTTCAACTCCATTAGATATGTTTATTTTATGTTGTCTTAATTTCAAACTTTAAAAGAAACAACCATTTTGATCTCAAAAGAAACTCAAAGTTTTTAATTTAACATTCTCAATCACTCTGTGAATTCGACCGGTGCTCGCCGTTGTACTACGTAGTTTATTTTTTTACGAGTTCGATTTTAATATTGTTAACGCACGTGTAATAATGACATATGATTCTTCATTGTCAAGGTTCCACAAGTGATGTCGGTGGACATATTCATGTTCACATGGTCATAAACATCAACAGTGAATCCTCATCAATTTTGATACTCAATCAATTATGCATATAAGTGCAAGTAACTTCAATTTTCCAAGTTCTTTCACTCATAGGTATACAATTCTTTCTTTTTCTAAATGTGCAAATTTATAGCTTGAATATTTGACCCAAAAACTTATTTTTGAGATGTTTTACTTGTGAACATTCTAACATTCCCTCTCTCTCACATGTGCATGACTACTTGGGGGAATGGCTGTAGCATTGAGTAAGACTTGCTAGTTTCTTGTTAATGGGATTAATATGGACTTGCTAGTTTTTTATGAATTGACAGTGTGTGTGAGAACGTTTCCAGGTTATGTATAAGTTCTTTTTCGTACGTGAACAGTGTATGGATGTTAAAATGGCTATAACATTGAGCCCATATTGTTAGTTTTTTGGGAATGGACATGGTATGTGAGATGGGTGTCTAGCTTTTGTATTGTTCTTTTTTTGTATGTGAATGGTGTATGGATGTTTTATAGGAATGGCTATAGCATAATCGAGTCCATGCTGTTAGTTTTTGGGTAATGGACATTGTATGTGAGATAGTTTCTAGCTTGTTTAGAGGTCCTTTTTTTTGTATGTGAACTGTGTATGTGAGTAGTTCATTTATGGCAAACTCTCTATCCCGAACAGCATAATGTAAATGGTTATGTATATGTCCATTTGGGGCGTATATGAATGTCATGTACATGCCAAGTACGAAATTCAGATCCCTCCTGTTGACGATAAATTAGTGACATTTCAAGATCTTAGGTGGAATTCCACAACTACAAATTGGGGACTAAGATAAGGTGATTTCAGCAAGGGTGGCAATAAATTAGTCAAATTGGGGACTAGAATTTTACATTTTCTTTTCTTTGGCCCCACCCCTAACCTCAAGTCCAACCATCATCATTAAAGTTACTAGCATATGATGATTAAAGATTAACTATTTGCATACCAAATCCCCCACGTTCCATAACATGACAACAGCACGCGCTACTCTCTCACACATAATCACTTGAAAAAATAAGTTAGAAACAAAAACTACAAAATATAACAGAAACATCAAGCTCCTCAATTGAATCTCTAGCCACTCTTAACTTCTTTGTCACACATTCTTCCACCGTCTTGGGTTGATATTTGATATCCATGGTGCTATATGTGGCACCCTCGACCCACTCAAAGAAATTACAATCTCGTTTAATTAGGAATGTTTACATGCGTACAATAATAGAATCATCTTCCTTTTACGATGACATTTCATCGGTGACGGACGAGATGAGAAGCCACCATAGCCATCAATTCCAAATGATTATATTTTCCACTTGCATTTAATGGCTACATTTCCAAACAAGAATTTTTAATATGAAATATTCCTACTTAGTTTGATGGCATATCCCCTTTCTCAAAATACACACTCTCTCTCTCTCTCTCTCTCTCTCTCTCTCTCTCTCTCTCTCTCTCTCTCTCTCTCTCTCTCTCTCTCTCTACGCAACCCACTCCACTAGATGGGGGTGCCCGTGCCAAAGGGTTCTCCCCCTCCAACACCCTCCTGCCCCTCCTCTCTCTCTCTCTATGGATGGAGGTTACTCAAGAGTTTTTTTTTGTCATTTCGTCACACTGGTTTAACCTTGATCGTAACTATATTAAGTATTGTAGATGTGTCCTTATGAAGATGAACAGCAAGGGCTTACTCTTATAACATAGTAGATTTTGTGGGCTTTCTAATAAATAGACGGATTATAGGGACTTTTTTTTTCTAATTAGACAAGTTTATAGGGGACATTTTTTCTTTTTAAAACCACCTTTTTGAAATCGCAATTCCTATCCTGCTTGAAATAAATAATATGATTCGTAGTGGTTCTTATCCCAGTCCATTTCAACTTCAAATACGGTTTGGTATCGGGTGAGGAGAATAAGTCATTCTAAGATATTCTCATATACGTTTGGTACACAAGGGGTGAAATGATGTTAGAAAAATGGGGATACGTCATTCCAACAAAAAGTTGGAATAATTTATCTCCATTTCTATCTTCAAAATCGGAGTTAACCATGTTTCCCTTAACTCAGTTTATCCTGGTCCGTTTTAATCATACCAAACGTAGAATGAGATTAGAGCGAGGATATCTCCGCTCTAATCTGATACCAAACGGCTAAGTGAATGCCGATTGCTGGGAATGTGGGTACCATGTACGTTGGGCTCGCCGACCGAGGTGCACCAGATTGTCTGCAAACCTTCAAAAGTGAGATGATGGAAGCTCTCCGGCCAGTGGATTTTGATTCCCCTTGGAGATCCGATTGACACTCGGCGTGGAGATGAAACCTCCTTGCATCTGGCCTGAAGTACGTACCTGGCTATTATTCAGCCATATGTACTGTACTAGCTTATTCATTTCACACGTTAAATAAGTACGTAGCTGGGTTGTTTGTGAGATTACGTACAGAAATATTATTCAGTCCAATCCTTTCCCAATGACTAAGAAATTTTAAGTTGGATATATGGCATGCCGGTGAGTGCATTTAGCATTTAAGCAATCACGAGAAGAATGTGGAACTTCATACAACCAGAGCTTCGTGAGAAGAATATGGAGAAAAACATAACAGGTCCTCCATCAATTGTGGATATCTATATATACGGGGATCTATCTACGCTCTCTCTCTCTCTCTCTCTAGTCCACTACGTACATCTCATTAGTCGAAATAGAAGAACATGACTTGTTATGACAAATACTTGTTGCACATTAGGGCGTGCACTAAGTTTCATGCATTATTATTTTTAATTAAATTTTACTGGAACGGATGAGACGAAGATAGATGATGAAAAGGAGCTGGCAAGTCGTCCTCCACTGCAACAGGCTGCCGCCCATTACGTGAACAGAAGACATCTCGGGACCCTACCGTACAATGGCGTCATATAACAAATCCAGGTTTTTAAATAGAAATGAAGGTTATATGCATGGGATCCCGCCACTCTCACATAAATCCGTCAACCCAACATAACTTCTCTTTAATTTTTACACCTGCATTAATTAACAGCTTAGGATTCAATCATATTCTCTAAAAATGAACTGTCTATCCAAGAAACTTCCGATGCCCGTGTCAGCTAGAAACGTTCCCGCCTTGTGCAGTGCGTAGGTTCGAAGCAAAGTCGAAAAGGAATATTACGAACGGAAAGCAGAGTTTGATTTGATTTCAAGCCAAAAAAGGGAGACCAGGAAGATTGGACAGCCACATGACTTTTTTATTTCTTTAGCCTACAGTTTTCGCAATGGCTTTTTAATTTGGCTTTTTTTTCTTTTTAGTATCTATAGATAAGGGTATTTTCTTTTTTAGTCTCTCCAATATATAGTTTTTTTTTAATCTCTCAAATCTTTTAACTCTTACCGAAAAATCTCTGTAATTTGAAAACGTTAAGAAAAGAGAATATACCGTAGTATATTCCATCCAGAATGTAACCGAGTATTAAAAATTTTAAAAATATCCCTACTTTCACCTCTCTCTCTCTCTCTCTCTCTCTCTCTCTCTCTCTCAACAGAAAGAAGAGGGTTCATTGGCCAGCTTGAGGGAGGGGATGAGGTGAGAGAGAGGGAGAGTGGATGAGGTGAGAGAGAGTGTGTGTGCAGGGAGATCCCCCTTCGCCGGTGACAGAAAGAGGGAGAGGGAGGAGATGGAGAGAGAGAGAGTGTGTAGGGAGGGGGACGACAGAGGCATCTCTCCTCCAATGGTGACATAAAGAGAGGGAGGGGATGGGGTGAGAGAGTGTGTGTGTGTATTGTGAGAGAGGGAGGAAGGGAGAGAGAGAGAGAGAGAGAGAGTAAGATAGGAAGCACTCCGTGTGGGTGCGACTTGAGTGAGAGAGAGTGTTCCGAGAGAGAAAGGTCGAGAGAAAAAAATATTATGTGTGGGAGCAACTTCCTCTGAAGTCACTCCCACACGGAGCACTTTCATCTCTCGCCAGGTCGAACCCCCCGTGCTTTAGGTAGGGTGACGCACTCACGTCCACCTCCAACTCTACTCCCACATGCACGTATGCCCAGTCCAGCCCCTCCATCGGCACGACTCTGTCGAGCTCCTCGTTGAAGAGCACATCGAGGAGCTACGACACCTTATTTTGCTTGTTCACCAGGCGCAACACCTTCATGCCCAACTCATCATGCTTGTGAATGATGGTGTTTCAAGAGAGACCCAATGAGATTTTGAGACGCCTCTCGGACTCCCCCAACTTGGGGAGCAGATAATGATGGTGGCATTTGCAAATTCGAGAGAGAGAGTGGGGTGGGGGGAGGTCGCGGCCTGGATGACCCGCCCTCCTCGCAGTTCACCCAACCCAGACTTTCCCCTACAAAAACACAATTGCCACTGCCCTCCACGTTCGGGCTGTTGGAGGAGTGTGGAGTCTGATCCGGATATTGGAGGCTCCCCCCTGTCCTTTCGCAGATCTAACTTCGCGGTAAGTTGGCGGGAGGGTTGCAGGGGGGCAACGCTCCCTTGCCCGTAAGACCGGGGGTTCGGGGGTGGAGGCCCCGAGGCGAAAATTTTGGGGGGTATTATTATAATTTTACCCAGGAGGGTTGCCCTAGGCTCCTTATATATAAAGGCAGCATCCCTTGTAATCGATATAGTGTGTGCGAAATAAGAGATCTCAGTGCGGCTGTGGATATAGGAAGGCACATCGCCTCCGAACCACGTAAATCCCAGTGTTCTTGTGGTTTGATCTTCTCTTCCCCCTTCTTTCTTCCTCCTCTATTGTTTGTCCATCTCTACAGGTACTCCGGTTTCTAACACGCCCCCGCCCCCACCCCCACCCCCACTATGTTGCCGCGGTGGGTTCACAGGGGAGCTCCACTAGCAGATAGCAATCCCACGGCTAGAACGTGATGGGCCCCAGGGCCACCTTGATGTGGTACTGCATTGTTCCTGCAGTGGGGGGCCTCTCCTCCATACCCCCCACCCCCACATAGCTGGGTCCCTAGGAGGTCGATCTCTCCCAACAAGCCTGACGTCAGCGTCTTGTCTATCTTGCCCGCACAAGAGAGAAGTCTATGCACAGCTCTGGTGCCCTGCCCCAGCAGAACCATGGTCCATGGCAAGTTTCCTCTGCCCCCCTCCCGACTGAGTAGGAACCCCCATCTTTGTCATGGACTAAGAGGGAGAGGAAGAGAGCTAGAGAGAGAGACGGGGAGAGGGGGTGGGGCCGACAGTTTAAGGAGAGATAGTTTAGTCTTTTCCTCGTCTTGGGTTAATTTAACCTTAGTTAGATCTTACTTTGGTTACTACATCAAACGTTAGAGATTAATAAAAACAATGACAAAGATTTGAGAGATTAAAAAAATAATTATATTTGAGAGATTAAAAAGAAAATACCCTTATTTTTGTAGGGACTAAAAAGGAAAATATCTTTTAAATTTTAAGCTTATCGATATTTTCCTTTAAAGTCACACCAGTAGTCACAGCTCTTTTCTGCTTCCACGTATGATAATATCAAATTTAAAATTGTTATTGAAAAAGTAAAGTCACATACTACATACATCGATCCCCACCCCCTCCTGAAAAAAAAGGCACAATGTTACGTCCATAACTATTTAGACTTTGAAAAGTTTAGAATATGAATGGACCGCAGACCTTTTCAGGAAAGCATATCTCCCAAACACCACGACCACATGTCGTTCAATTTATATAGATAACATCGAATAATAGTTTTCCATTTTCATACATTCCCAATAAAAGTTGTGTAGAGTTAATTATTCATCTTACGCTACCTAATCTACTTTGATAGTTATAAGTAAATTTAAGTGAGTTATTTAGAGTTGGGTAGGATAGACGGGAACTAAGGTCGGATAACTTATACGACTATTTTGATCGAATAAGTTATTCTAGTCAAGTAGGATAAGATGCTGCGATTATTTATTTATTTATTATTTTTTTTATAATTTTTTTATTTTAAATAAAATAAAATATAAAATATGAAACTCAATTAAACTTAACTCTACAAATATTTATTTTGACTTAATCACTGTTTTAAAATTCGACCTAGGTCAATCAATCTAACTAGTTGACTCGTGATCCGATCTTAAAAATGGATTAAAATCTTACTTGGACCAGTCAACACTTAAAACTCGACCTAACTAGTAGACTTAACTCGGTAAAATTAATGTGATCAGATCAAATTTGAGATTTGTTTTATATTTTTAAATTTATATTATTAATTTAAATGTTAATTTATCATATAAATAAATATGAAAGATGAGAATTCATCGTCAAAATTATATCTATTATAGTATTATCATTTAATAACATTAACATAAATTTTAAAAGTTGAAAAGATTTAGACTTTAAATCTTTCTTCGCTATGTGAAGAGAGAAAAAAAACAGCCCAAGAGTAAATTTGGTGAAATCTCACCGTGACATCTTCCATGGGTCAACCCACGAACTAAAATCGCAAAGTGTAAGAATTTATAAATATATAATATTAAGGTAAACAGTTCTAATGTTATAAGTCACGGTACAGTGTGAACGATTGATAAGTCATTGAATCCTAACCCACTAACCTATCGGAATCAATCAATCCGTGTTCAGTTTTAAAACATTTTACTTAACCCGGCTGTCAAGGTGGCCCGGGATAAAAGGATACCAGTTCGATCTGTGCAGGACGGGATGTCTTGTTCCGATAAGAGATTCGGCGTGCCGTCCACTTCCGAGACTTTATTGCTCTCAAAAGAATCCGAGAACACGTCCATCGATCGCGTGTGGTTGACCTCCCAGTAGTATATCAAAATTTATCCGTGAGATCTGTGAACTTTCAAATCAAACGGAAGACAAGCTGCCACTTGGACGCAGAAGCACGGAGAAAACTGACCGCCACCTGCCAAAAGAACAGGCATGCCGGCACACTGCGTGTAAGGTTACCCTCGATCTCCTTCCCCTCGAAGCCACATCGCTGATAGCTGGAATCAAGCAGGCGCAGACCGTGTGACACGTCAGTTCCGGAGTTGGTCCACCCGCCACCACCTTGTTCCGGTGAAGCTCCGCGTAAAGGAGGCGCGCGGGAGGCAAGTGATCTCCTGAGCGAAGCAGAGAGAGAGAGAGAGAGAGAGAGAGAGAGCAATGGAGTTCCCCTTCGGGCACAGGCACCACCACCGCCGCGAGGAGGAGGAGGAGGAGGAGGAGGAAGAGCGGCGCAGGAGGGAGGAGCCGCGCTACCCACCCCCGGGCCACCAGCCCGGCCCCTACGGGGAGGACTACCAGCGGCCACCCCCGCGCCATGGAGGCCCCGAGGGAGGGTATTACGGCGAGGACCCGTACCAGAGGCCGCCGCCTCCGGTGAGCCATCAAGCGGGCTACGACGCCGGGGGTGGCGGCTACCCGGGGGTGCAGCACGTGGCCCACGAGGTGAGGCCCGAGCAGTACGGGGGAGAGGAGGGAGGAGGGGGGAGGTACGGTGGGGGGCACCATGGCCACCACGGCGGCCCTTTCTCCTTTGGTCATCACGGGAGCCAGGGGAGCTCCGGTGGGGATGCTGCGAAAAGGACCGTCAGGATCTTTACCAAGGCGGCGGAGCACTACGCCCTGAGCGTCCGCGATGGGAAGGTGATCCTCGCCAGAGCTGATCCCACTGACGAGTACCAGGCAAGATCTGTTCTTCTTCATATTCTTCTTGTGCCTATTTCGATCGATCTCATTTCCACTTATTTTATGCAAGTTTAAAAAATATGGGTGGGGGGGGGTTTTGGGGTGGGTGGGTTTGTCATATGAAAAGCAATTTTGGGTGGGTTTGTCATATGAAAAGCAGATTTTCCCTTGTCCTCATGCGAGATCTCCTTCCTTTATCCGTGCTTTGTTCTTTTGTGCTTCACTATTTTCCGCGTAAAAGTCCATTCTTTCAAGTGTACCAAGTTGAACTACCACTGACAAGTATTAGGCATGACTTCTTCTTTGTCGTCGTCGTCTTGTGTTATTGGCGATCGATCTCATCTCCTCGTGTTTATGCAAGTCGGCCGGGGCTGCTGTCTTGTGAAAAGCTAGTCTGTTCTTGTCCTCACGCGAGATCTCTTCCGTTTGCCCACGTTTGGGTCGCTTGCGCTTCACTATCTAATGACGCATTGACTTTTTTCTACGTAAAAATCCTTTTTTTTCCCTGCTGTATCCGTGGATCTCATCTATTTTCCATTTTCACCTCGTCTTTACCTGTCTTGGAAATTTCAGCATTGGATCAAAGATGAGAGGTTCAGCACCAAGGTGAAGGACGAAGAGGGGCTTCCGAGCTTTGCCCTTGTCAACAAAGTTACTGGGGAGGCGATCAAGCATTCCGTTGGTGCAACTCATCCTGTGAGTGCGATTTTCTGCTGTCAAAAAATTAATAGTTTATATCTTTCTCTTACTTAGAAGGGACCTGTTGAATCCACAAAATCACGGTGTTGAGATACACAGGCCCAGGGTCATAAGCACATGAACCACAACTCATTTAACCAATACGGGACTATTGCCCAAGGGGGACTATGCCCAAATATTTTAACACTCCCTCTCACGGTCAAGATGGGTCGTGGACATTAATCGGGTGGAGGTGACAAGAGGAGTTGGGCCAAGATCATGCTCTGATATCATGTTGAATCCACAAAACCACGGTGTTGAGATACACAGGTCCAGAGTCATAAGCACATGAACCACAACTCATTTAACCAATACGGGACTATTGCCCAAGGGGGACTATGCCCAAGTATTCTAACACTGCCAAGTGTCGCGGCAGTTGGATTTTATATGCCGCCTCTTATCTGAAAATAACTGTGCTTTTCCGACTGTCAAGGTTTAATCCCACATCAGATTCATGTGGTCGCCTTCCCTCTATATATGTTGAGGATTCCCTCAACTCAAAGCCTATGTTTTGGGTTAGAGTTTGGTCCTTTAACATGATATTAGAGCTAGGCGTGTACCCATTAGATCCTTCATTTCGGACATACTCCAAACTCCACCCTACCTGTTTAATTGTGCTCTTCATACCGTAACCATTCGGATTCGGCGCGTGCCTTTTATATATACCATAACCATTCGGGTTCGGCGGGGGGGGGGGGGGGGGGTTGTCGAGGTTTAGTCCCACATCGGATTCCTATGGTTGCCTTCCCTCTATATGTGTTGAGGATTCCCTCAACTCAAAGTCTAGGTTTTGGGTTAGAGTTTGGTCCTTTAACACCAACCACATGCTACCCACTTCTCATTGCTTTTGTTGAGAAAATTTCATCTATTTAGAAGTTGAAATGTAGTCACTCTTTTGTGGTAAACCCTTCTCGGTACACGTATATTGGCTTTGAAAGTATTGGAAATCTTGAACTAGGCCAACTCGAGGGGGGATGAATTGGGTAGAGATTCACATTCCACCAATCACACAATCATACGATAAGAGCTTAAACACATGTGTCTGAGAAAGGAAAAATAGATAAGGAGACAATCACACCAATGAGGCACTATGATTTTATAGTGGCTCTGCTCAGCCACTGTTGACTTATGTCCACTTCCCAATCCCACATTTTGGGTTCTTTACTATCAAACGCTAGGCATCAAGGTGCTAGTGCACCTCATACAATGCTTGACATTAAGGTGCAAGCTCACCTCATTGTGCTAGACACAAAGGTGCTAGTTCACCTATCAATAGCTAAACATAAGGGTGCTAACTCACCACTCAATGCTAGACACGGGTGGCAGCTCACCACACAAGCAGAGCAAGTGCACAGGGTACGCAATCTTCCTTGTGAACACAAGCAATCATGCATTGCATTGAAACAAGATGGAGTGCAGGGAAGAGAGATGTCTTGATGTAAATCTGGTAGCAGACGTGTTAAGGAGTCTTTGAGATGCTGTTGCAAAAGGTGGTGCAGGAAGACTATAGAGCACGATTTAGATTTGTCTCCATAGGGCAGGTACCAGAACATTTAGAGTTTACTTCGAGATTGAGGCTTTCCAGCCACTAGATGCAATAGAAACAATCAATTTATAGGCAGCAACCTATGGAAGCATTGGTTCAAACGAGAAAGCAAACGGTCAAGAATAGAAAGAGCAGCTCCAAACAGATTGCGCGGACGTTGTCGGTGGTGTTGACACCAAAACCCGACACCATGCGCTCTGAAATTTGGTGTTGCTAGTGGTGCAAACACTGTTATGACACTGCTTCCTCAGTCAACTTAGAAATGCCATAGGTGTTTATAGGATCAACAAATTGACCTAATCTTGGGATCATCTGAAAGGCTTCTCATTCACTACAACATCACTAAGATATTAACATGAAAATCATACATTTAACCAGGGTAAATCCTTAATCAAATGCACATTGTCCATAGCTTCATCACATTATCTATCCAACACTTAGACAAATTGTTAGAGAACGTTGGCTAGACATTTTGTTATCATCAAAATAAAATAGGGAGCTCCGCAGAAAGTTTTCATGGTGGCAAGTAATTTCACTTCTGGGTGGGAGGTGTTCATTCGTGATCTGCTTGTATTGATGTTGCATTTTCTTCTTCTTGTGCTGTAGAGACTCCTTTTGGGATGCTTTGGTTGAACCACAAATATGAATGAGATTTGTGCTGGTTGTATACAAATTGCCATCTCTCTAATCTCGTGACATATGCATCACATGGCACACATATATAGAGGTAACCTGTTGAAGGCTAAAGAACTTATTTTGTGGAATTAAACAAATTTCACTAATCATTCATTTATAAACTAATGTCCTGTCCCTATTCTTGAAGAACAATCTACATGAAAATTTTCAAGGTTTCGTTTTTTGAAGAATGTTGCTTCCTTTCACCTGGAGGTGTGGTTCAACGTCTTTGAAGATATCAAGACTAAGAAGAGGATGGAGGAGGGGTGAGGGAGGAAGTGGTGGTGGAGAGAGGAGGGGGAGGAGCGATGATGAAGCGGATGGACGGGGGAAAGAGAGAGAAGAGAAGAAGGGGGAAAAGATAAAGAATAGTAAGTAAAAGATGAAGATTGAAGATAAATATGGAGGAGCATAAGGATTAGGGGTGTTCACGGTTCGGTTTAGTTCGTTTTAGGGACTTTTTTTTTTCAAATCGAACCGAATCGAATCGAACCGAACTACATCATCAAATCAAACCGAGCTGAACAACTTCGGTTTGGTTCGGTTCAGACCGAATTTTCATATCTTATTATAATATATATGAATTTTAAATGACTTATATATAAAAAATAAAAAAATACTTATATTTTGCATGTTTATATGCGTATGTAATTAAAATTTTAAATATTTTAAATATATTTATGATATATAATATTAATAAAAATAAACATAAACAATAAGTTCAATTTATTCGGTTTGGTTCGATTTCACACGTCATGAAACCAAATCGAATCGAATTAGATGTCAAACCTAACCTAACCAAATCGAACGGTTCGGTTTGGTTTTTCGGTTTGAATCGAATTATGAACACCCCTAATAAGGATACGAAGGAAGGGGTGAGAAATACAAATAAGGAGGGAGGAAAGAGAAGGAATAGGTGAAGGGGCAATGGCGGTGGCAGAAACAGCAGCATCTCTTGATCTGCCCTAGATCTCGGGGGGATTTGTTCTCTTCATCTTGCCAAGACGTTACTGAGGTCTGAGTTTGCAATCCTTAAGTGAAAACCACTTTGGCTTCTCTTGGAGATATAGGGTGGGAAGGTATTAGCGTTGTTTACTGTTAACAGTTGTTGTCACCATGAGCTCCTTAGATCCACTGGCATCAATCTTCTTTGTAGGTTATCCGTTCCAGACTCAGGCATGCAATGTACACGGTAGTTTGATTTTGCATTGACTTTCTAAGTTGACCATTCCTTCCTTTGAGTGCCGAGAACAAAGGAAATAATTTTTTTCTGCACACCTACCAGTTTCTCATGCATTTTCTGTTAAACGTCAAGAAATAAAGCCTCTCTTCAAGGAACTTGAGATGTGGATGAAGTTATTGTTGATAGATTTGGAGAAAAGGGAGAACATGCTACCTACATTGTATTGCTCATCATATGTACAGATACAATAGCCCAAATAGGGCAAGACCAACCAGCCTATTACTATGTACATACCTTACATAGAGAGAACAAAATATAGAAGGCATGCTATACATTAACACCCCCCTCAAACTCACGGTGGATCACAAACCGAGAGTTTGCTTACCAGCTCACGAAAGTGCGGAGTAGTCTGCAATTTGGTGAAGAGGTCTACCAGTTGCTCAGTGGAGGAGACGTAAGGAAGAGTCAGAGTGCTAGAGAGATAATGCCGGCGAACAAAATGACAATCAATCTCAATATGTTTCATTCGCTCATGAAAGAAAGATTGGATTGTTGGCAATCTGAAGAGCACTCTGATTATCATAGTGGAGAGGAGTAGGACTCGTAAGCCGGACACCAAAATTTTGAAAAAGGCGTCTTAACCACAATCTCAGCAGAGGTGTTTGCCATAGCATGATACTTGACGTTGGTGCTGGACCGAGAGGCAACAACTTACTTCTTATTGTGTCCGGAGATAGGAGAGGAACCTAAGAAGATGTAGAAGCCAGTCGTGGAATGACGATCAGTGGGATCTCCTGCTCAATTGGTGTCGGCGTAGGAACGAAGCTCTAGGGAACTCGTGGAGGAGGGCATAAACAAGGAGCGACGAATAGTGCCACACAAATAACGAAGTAGGCGCAACAGAGCAGCATAGTGAACTGAAGTAGGGGCGCTGACGAACTGATTCAGGATGTGCATGGTATGAGCAATGTCAGGATGGGAAATAGTCAAGTAGACAAGAGTGCCAACAAGCTGATGGTAGCGTGTAGGGTTATCCAAAGGAATATCGTCTGAAGGGCGGAGCTTGAGGTGAAGCTCCATGGGCGTGTATGTTGTGAGAGAGTTAGAGAGAGACACGTTGAAGAATATCAGCAATATATTTATGTTGTGATAACATATATCCACGAGAAGAATAAGCAACCTCAAGACCAAGGAAGACTAAGAAGTAGTGAAGAGGCCCAAGGTCCTTCATTTCAAATTGCTGATGAAGATGGTGCTTAAGGTCAATAATGGCAGTTGGCATCATCACCCGTGATCATCATGTCATCAACATATAGGAGAAGGATAACATAGCATGACTATGAGTAGAGTCTCAAGTAAAAAGTGCATAGTCCTCAACGCTCTTGTGGAAACCAACAACCAAAATAATATAGCGAAATTGCTCAAACCAAGCACGGGGGGCTTGTTTGGGCCTATAAATAGTCTTGCGAAGTCTGCACACATGATCCTGTGGAGTAGGAAGTTCTGGAGTTGGCTTCATATAAACTTTCTTAGAAAGATCACCGTGAAGGAAAGCATTCTTCACATCGAGATGATATAACGGCCACCTGCGAGCCACAACAACATCAATTAGAGCGCGAACAGTAGTCATCTTGGCCACCGGGGCAAAGGTCTCCTCATAGTTGATGTCGTACTCCTGAGTAAAATCTCGAGCCACAAGACGGGCCTTGTGGCGCTTAAGGGTGCCATCGGACTTAGTTTTGACTTTGTAAGTCCACATGCAATTGATAGGAGAAACTCTGGGTGGAAGTGGTACAAGATCCTAGGTTCGAGTTTGCTGAAGGGCCTCAAGTTCTTCCTGCATAGTCTTATGCCACTCTGGAACTTGAACTGTCTGTCTGTAACTATGGGGCTCCTGATAGGTGTGAAGAGCTATAAGAAAGGCAGAGTACTAGGGATAGTAGAAATCAGTCACATCATAACCAAGCTTGTTAGGAGGGCGATGGTCACGTGGAGGATAGCGATGGGGAGGATTTGTGGACGGCTGAGCAAGAGCAGGCGTAGGAATGGGAGGAGCTGGATCAGCAACAACACCATCATCCATGGTCCTAGAAGCATCACCGACAGCACGGGGATGCTGATGGTAGGTTTGGGTAATGGGAGGACGAGGGTCAGGTAACGGTGGTAGAGGGGGAGAAGAAGACTCAGAGACCAATGGAGAAGGTGGGTTGACAGAGGGAAAGAGACTTGGAAGACCATGGGTAACAGAGGAGAGGGGCCAAGGCGGGTGAAGAAAGGAAATATTCTGATTAGTGGAGGAAAAATAAGGAACATCCTCGAAAAAGGTGACATGATGAGAGATGCGAAGGCGACGAGCAACAAGGTCATAACATTGATAGTTGATATGCTCTGTGCTATAATCGAGGAGAACACATTTGACAATGTGAGCAATTTGGTGCATTCATGAGAAGGCAATTGCATAAAGGCCTATAGTCAGGAGGTGAGGAGTGTAGGTCCTTGTAAGGAGTACAACCTGATAAGAGAGAGGGAGTGATGTTAATGAGGTGAACAAGGGTGAGGACGGCCTCAGCCCAAAAGGGTTTGGAAACAGAGGTAGAGTGAAGAAGGGCGTGAGCGGTGTCGAGAATATGATGATGTTTACGCTCAGCAACATCATTATGTTGGGGAGTGTAAGGACATGAGAGCTGAGGTAGCATGCCATGAGAGGCCAAAAGAGCAAAAGTCCAAGGAGAGATATTCACATGCACCATCAGTACGAAGTACTTTGATGCGACAATGGAATTGAGTGTAAACCATCTCGGAGAAGGTGCGATAGATATACAAGAGATCAGAATACTTATGCATCAGATATACTTAAGTGAGTGGAATCATCAATAAAGCTGACATAATATAAAAAAAATCAGTCATAGACGGAAGGGGGGGAGGATCCCCAAACATCAGAATGCACTAAATCAAAAGGAGTTGCTGATACAACCTCTTGAGGTGAGAAAGGAAGAGTTGTATGTTTAACAAGCTTGTAATCCTTACAGTGAGAGAGGTGAAAAGATAGACGAGACCCCAAGACTCTAGACTGAAATAAGGACCAAAGTCGGGCTCTTTGGACGGATGACCCAAATGGTGATGCCACAAGTCGGCAATAGACGAAGAACACCCACGAGACGGAGATATGGTGAGAGCCATCAGAGGAGGATGTAGAGTGTCCAAGTAGTATAATTCTCCCACCCTACGACCTGTCCCAATCCTCTGGCCGGTACACGGATACTGCACAACACAAGAAAGAGTAGTAAATGAGATGGTGTAACCAGAATTAGCAAGCTGACTAATAGAAATTAGATTTATTGCAAGTTTTAGAATATGAAGTACAGAAGAAAGAGTGAGACGACCAGAGGGGTCAGAGTGTGGGGTAATGGATCCACACTGAGAAACAGAGAGAGGGGTACCATTGGTAATGTGAATCTGTAGGTTGGGAGGAACATGGCAACAATCAATAAGAAGAGAGCCATTGGGGGTCATGTGGTGAGAAGGCCTAGAGTCTAGAATTCAAGTCGAAGTATTACTAGCATCGACTTACATAGCGGAAGGGTTAGAGATAAAACTAGCATTATGAAGAAGTTGTTCAATCTGGTGGAGCTGAGTGGCAAGCTAAGTTAGGTCGGGAGGAGTGTCAGTCGGGGCAATGAATGTTGGTGTAGAGGTTACAGACTCCGCAATAGTAGTAGTAGGACGAGCTGGTTGCTCCCGTTGGTGCTGAAATCTCCTGTAGGTGTCTGTAGTGTGTCCATAAACACGACAATAGCGGCAGTAGAGAGGAGTTGTAATACTACCAGGGCCACTGAAACGTGGGGGTGCCCAGGCATGAGGAGGATCTACCGGCGTGTCCAAAAGAGGAGGATGCTTGGATTCCGCCAGAGGACGAGGATGTGAGGGATGCGAGATAGCCACAAGAATGGTCTCAGTGGAGACAGAAGACAACCCTAGAGTACGGAGGCGAGTTTCCTCGGCAATAAGCTTAGTAAGAGCATCATCCAAAGTCGACAGAGGAGAACGATGTAGAACTTGTCCGCAAAGTGCTTCAAACTTAGGACGGAGACACATCAGGAAGTGGTACAAGTATTGGCGATCTTGTTGAAGACTGCAGGGACATGTGGAGACGCGTCCAAAAACATGCATAGCTTCCAACTTAGACTAGATGTGTCGAAGCCAAGTGAAGAACTCCTGGATTGAGAGTTCCGCTTGACGAAAACTATCAAGCTCGCTGTGAAGTTGATACTTATGAGCACCACTGGATAGAACATATCACTTGGCGAGGTACAACCACCGTGCACGAGAGGTGGTGAGGTCAAGCATGTCTAGACAAATGGAAGGATCGACGAAACGAAATATGTAACCCATGGCAAATTCATCGTCGTCCTTCCAAGCCTGTAGAGGGAGTGAAGAAACAACAAGAGGCATAGTAGGAGCAAGATCGGCACTAGCAGGAACATCTAGTTTGTCGTGGCTGTTGTCCGTCGGTTGAATAGATCTGTTGACGTAACCCCAAAGCTTGATAGTGCGAAGATTGGATCGAATAGTAGCTGCCCAAACGACATAGTTATCAGCACCAGTGAGCACAATATCCATTTTCGGAATGTTAGACAAGTTGACGGAGGCCATCAAGACACAGGATGGTTGTTGACGGTCAGGATGCTAGGAAGAGAAGCACTGGTGACGGGGTTAGGGAGGCACAGTGCGCAGACAAATGTGGGGGCGCGGCGGCACAGTATGCAGACGAACACAACGGCATCGGGATGGCAGGGGTGTAGCATCTGATCAGCACCGAGATGCACGTAGGGCCTCCGGCGGACACTGGTGGGAAATGGGATGTAGGTAGGCAAGAATGTCGGGCAGGCCTGAAGGGGGGGGGGGAGAAGAGTTCATGCAGCGGGCAGGTCGGGGGGGGGGGGGGGTTTCACCGGCTACAGGAATTGCTTTCCCGGAGATTGCGAACCCCTTCCTGCGAAGCCTGCGAAGCCCCCTTGTGTGTCAGGTGGAGAGGCGACAACAGTGGGCGGTAGTCGTCGTGTGAGAAAGGCTTTGCGAGGAGATGGCCGGTGAAGCCCTCTTGTCTGTGGAGAGGCGACGAAGTAGAGACGGCCGGTGAAAGAGGCTATGGAGAAGTAGACAACGATGGGCAGTAGTCGTGTGAGAAAGGCTTTGAGCAAGAGGAAGGATGCCAATGCGATTAGGGTTGCGAGAGGGAAGGGAAGAGACGGTGGCGGCTGGGGCTACAAAGTCTTTGATACCATGATAGATTTGGAGAAAAGGGGGAGAATGCTGCCTACATTGTATTGCTCATCATACATATAGATACAATAGCCCAAAATAGGGCAAGGCCAATCAGCCGACTACTATTTACATACCGTACATAGAGAGAACAAAATATAGAAGGTATGTTGTACATTGACAATTATTTCTCAAGCTTAATGGAGGATTCATTTTTTGGAGGAAAAGGTGTGGATTGGACCACAAATTTATTAGAATAGAGGTAGTACAACCAAATGGTGTGGAGAAGAGGTTGCTCTAATGTCTAGTAGTGAATAGTTGTGCATGGACTCAAACAAATTTACAAGTCATGAATTGCATCCTGCCAAGACTCAACACTAATGTGAACAAGATATTGAGACCAAAAATAGATATAATATAAAGCTTGTAAACAAACATTCTCCAAATACAGATGACTCTCCTGGAAAATGGTCTAATTCCGCTGCTTCCAGATACTCTAGCAGATAGCATGTGGGTGAAGGGACAGGATTTTGAGGACTGGTCCCGCTAGATGGGTGGATTTGAGCTCATGAAATTCTTCCCACATAGCTTCAACTGATGGAAAAGAGACCTGTAGCCCACTCATGTTGCCAAACACTGCCCAACTTTGCTTACTGAACTGACAAAGGAATCAAAGGTGGTCAACTCTTTCAGGCTCCCACTGGCAGAAAATGCACATGACATCACAATTCGGGACCCATTTACTACGACAGGCTTTTGTAATAATGTGATGCCTAGACAGCGACACATGAAAGCCTTAATCTTGAGTGGAGCTTTAACTTTCCAAATTCTACCACAATAAGTGAACTGCGGTCCATTTCCTTCAATCAACTGGTATAAAGACTGAACAGAGGTGGCCTCCATTTTTGGTCCAGATAAAATAATGCTTCTCCATATTGTTTACCACAATAGTCTCCAAGAGCTGCAACAGAGATAGATACTCAGCTACCTCATCATACTTCAAATTTCTCCTGAGAATAATAGACCAATGTGCTTTGCCGCTATGGAGAAGAAAGCAATCACTCATCTTATGCCACTTATGAACAGCCAGACAGAAAATCTTTGGAATTTTACCTTTAAGATAGAATCCTCTGAACCATTTCTCCCACCATAAAATGTATCCTGTCCATTTCCCACCTTTACTTGACCACGATGCAGATACCAAAGACGAATTGTCCAACCAGAGGTGGAATTTAGACGATGAGGTGAAATTTAGATGATGCTTTATAATGCTTATGCAGAATGATTTCCTTCCATATGCCTTAAGGACAACTTCCATAGCCATTTCCCAAGAAATGCCGGAACCATAATCTGTAACTTCTTAACACCTAGCCCTCTTTGCTTGACAAGTTTGCACATGATATCCCACGTACGAATAAAGAAAAACTCAAGAAAAATAGTAAACTGATATAAGTGTTACGATCTTTAGACGTTATGGACTTCGAAGAAGATGAAGTAGGAAAGATGAAAAGAATAATAATTAGATGAAAATGAAGAAGGATTAATGATAACTCAAGATATAGAAAAAGAAGAAGACACTGACAGTGAATGTTTAATGATGAGTCAAAAAGACATAATACAAGAAGGTAAATAACGTAATTTTTTAGGATCAACTATGAAATAGAATTTGATGGGGAAGTGACAAACAAATGAAGAATGGATCATGACTGGACCAAAAGATAGTGAAGTCTATGAAAAATCATTATATGCTGGAACACAGCCAAACCACTATAGCACAAACCCTACCACTGCATCCATACTTAGTATAACAAAACCCTGTATCCAGAACCCTTAGAGTCGTCCAGTTAAGTTTAAAATTCCTATAGTTATTAAGTTGATAAAAGGCACACAATGAGGACATTTTAGGTGGAAACAAAGGTCGTTTGCCGTTGCTAGAAAGGCGTGGAGGCTAGGGAGTATGCGACGTTTGAAGTTTATCTTAGTGCACTCCTAAATTAGAAGAATAAAGATGTACTTATTATTAAATTCTATTTGTGCAAATTATGATAAAAATGCTATCATAAAATATCAAAGAATAGTTTGGTGTAAAAACTGTAAACTAATTGTATTCTAACATGTCACCAAGGTCATACGATGAGAGATGAGGGTATGATATCATGCGAATGTATGTGTACTTGTAAAAGATTAATGCTAGAAAATGTCTTAATAGAAAGAGAAACTTCAATTAGTAATTCTCATGCTTCTGAACTTAACTCTTGAAAATAGAACTATTCTCTTAATACCACTAGTAAAACCTCAACTAATAAGATATGAATTAAAATAAGATGGTTTGAAAAGAATAGAAGGTTAGAGAGGGAAACAAATCTAAAAATCCTAATTCCTTTTGATACGAGAGAGAGAGAGAGAGAGAAGGAATTGGAGGGCTTGGCCTCACCCATGACATATATACAATATATATACAAGTGCAAGACCCTTAAAAGGAGGGCAAGGCCGATGGCCAATGTCCTATTCCTAGTAGGATACAAAGGATGACAAGAAAGAAAGGAGAAAGAGGGAAAGTCTATACAAGGGAGGAACAATCCTAGTAGGATCCGGAGGATCCTTCTCTTAACACCTCCCTCCAACTCATGGGGGATCATACACTGAGAGTTTGCCAATGAGTTCTCTGAAGCGCAGAGTCGTTTGAGACTTCGTGAAGAGATCAACAAGCTGCTCGGCAGAGAAAATGTGTGGAAGTGACAAAGTATTGGAGAGATACTATTGGCATACAAAATGACAATTAATTTCAATATGCTTGGTTTGTTCATGAAAAACAAGATTGCTTACGATATGAAGGGCACTCCGGTCGGCATAATAAAATGGTGTGGGAGCTAAAGAGTCAACTCCGAAATTATGAAGAAGATGACAAAGCTAAATAATCTCAGTAGATGTGCCAGCCATGCATGGTTCGCCGTCTCGCGAGATCTCGTCGAGATCTCGGCGAGATCTCGGTCTCGCCGCGTCCACGAGGCGCGAGGCGAACCCGAGGTGGACGCGCTTCGGCGAGAAGAGATCCGCGGGCGGGAGGTCGGGCGGGAGGCGGGATTCGTTCGGGTGGGAGGCGGAACCGGCCGGTCCGGTCGGGTGACTCGGGTCCGCGGTTAAAGCCTTAAAGGCTTAAATAGTTAAACCCTTACCCTCTCCCCCCGTGACATGTTCGAGCAGCCGGCAGCCCTCACGCCCCACCCGAGCTATCGCCTCCACAGCCGCGCGCATGCAGTCGCCGGAGCTGCCCTCCTCACCCGCCGATCGCGTCGATCACCGGCGATAGTTGTACGACGGACCTCGCCGGCGTCAGATCTCTCAGCGGACGTCGATCGGGGCTCCCCCTCTCTCCGGTATGCCACGGTGCCTCCTTCCCCCCCGTCCTGTCTTCCTCCTTCCCCATCCTTCTCCCCCATCTCCGGTCGTCCCAGTGGACCCAGCCTCCCTCTCTCTCCCTCTCTCTTTCTTTCTTCCCCCCTGTCTCTCCTCCCACACTCCTGCTCTCTCTCTCTCTGTCCCTCTCTCTGTCTCCCCCCGGGACTTCGATCTCTATCTCCCTCTCTGTCTCTCTCCCACCCTCCGTCTTCTCTCTCCCCCCCGTCCACACTCTCTGTCTCCCCCCGGACACCGATATCTATCTCCCTCTCTGTCTCTCTCCCACCCTCCGTCTCTCTCTCTCTCTCTCTCTCTCCACGCTCTCTCTGTATCCCCCCCGGACGCCGATCTCTATCTCCCTCTCTGTCTCTCTCCCACCCTCCGTCTCTCTCTCTCTCCCCCCGTCCACACTCTCTGTCTCCCCCCGGACGTCGATAACCCACCCTCCCTCTCCCCGCCTCCCTTACTCTCTCTCCGTCTCTCTCTCTCTCCCCCCGACACTCTCAGTCTCTCAGTCTCCCACCCTCTCTCCCCCCGCCTCTCACACTCCCTCATACACACACTCTCTCTCTCTCTGTCCCTCTGTCTTTCTCTCCCCCCCGGCCCCCGATCTCTCCTCCCGCCGTCTCTCTGTCTCCCACCCTCTCTCTCTCTCTCAATCACTCTCTGTCTGTAGAGAGGGCGAGAGAGAGAGCGAGAGAGACAGAGGGAGGGGGAGGAGATAGAAAAAAAATTATTGAATTTTTTATAGTTTATAATTTAATGTTAATTTTTCTGTTAACTGTCTTAGTTTGTTTTATCCAAATTGTTGATAAAAGTGGCAGCGGTCTTCGGAAAATTTTTGATGTATTCTTCAGTTTGTGACTCATGTATTATTTTATGTATCTCTTTTTTGTATAACTTTTGATGTATATCGACATTAGTGCATGTGAATGGATTTCTTATTGTTATCATTACTCTTTATTTGGTAAAATTGAGTTGTCAATTACAAAAACATGTTTGTGAAATTGAGTGGTTAGTATAAAAGAATTAGGATTTTCTTAGAAATAGGCTATATATATAAAAAAATGTTCCGAAATCTCCGAACCCGATCTCCCGAGATTTTTTCGAGATCTCTTCTTTCCAACCCCCCCGAGACGAAGCCGAGATCCGATACGACAAATCATGCAGCCATGGCACGATAAACTACTCAGGACATGAACAACATGGGTAATGTCAGGATAAGAAATAGTCAAATACACCAAAGCCCCAACAAGTTGATGATAGCGTGTAGAATCGTCTAAGGGAACACCATCAAATAGACGAAACTTGAGATGGAGCTCTATAGGAGTGTTAGCTGTGTGAGGATCAGAGAGAGCAGCACGTTGAAGAATGTCGCTGATGCACTTCTGCTGAGGTACTAAATAACCACGAGAGGAGTAGGCAATTTTAAGACCAAGAAAATATTGCAAAGGACCATCATCTCAAACTGATGATGGAGATGGTGCTTAAGAGAGGCAATAGCAGCATCATCATCTTCAGTGATGATCATGTCGTCAACATAGAGAAGAAGAATGACACGACCAAGAGGAGATTCACGGAGCATAATCCTTAGCACTCTCTTGAAAACCAACATCAAGGACAACTAAGTGGAACCGCTCAAACCAAGCTCAGGGAGCTTGCTTGAGTCTGTGTATTGCCTTGTGAAGTCGACAGACATGCAGTGGCAGTGTAGAAAGACTAGGAGGATGTTGCATGTAGGCTTCCTTAGAAAAGAAAGGTCACTGTGAATAAATACATTCTTCACGTCAAGTTGAAAGGGAGGCTATCGACGAATAACCGCAATAGCAAGGAGAGTACAAACAATGGCCATTTTGGCCACCGGAGCAAAAGTCTCCTAATTATTAATGCCATACTCCTGAGTGAAACCTTGTGCTACGAGTTGAGCCTTATGGTGCTCAATGCTACCATCAGACTTAGTTTTGATATCGTAAATGCACTTGCAGCTGATAGGAGAAACGTCGGGGGGAAGTGGAACAAGATCCCAAGTCTGAGTTCGTTGAAGAGCCTCATGCTCCTCTTCCATAACGTATTGCCACTCGGGAAGTTGAACTGTCTGGCGATAACTATGAGGCCCCTGATAGGTGTGAAGGGCTACAAGGAAGGTAGAAAACTGCGGAGAGTAGGAATCAACCAAAACAAGAGTAAGCCTATCAGGAGGATGGCGGTTACGTGGAGGGTTATGCCGTGAAGGATCCACAGGAGGTGGAATAGGAGCAGGAGTGGGTGAGTCTTGTCCATGAGAGTCACCAACATCGTCATCTAGCGGTACAAAAACAACTCCAGGATCAGGAGGACGACGACTATAGGCATGGACAATGGGAGGCCGAGGAGGTGAGGAAGGCTCGTAAGCCAAGGAGGAAGGAGTGGGAGAAGGCTCATCAAGAGGAAAACCTTAAATAATGGCTGGGGGAGAAGGTTTAGGATCAGATAAGAAGAAAAAATTCTGAGCTGAAACCTGCAAAGAAGAGACAAAGAAAGGAACGTCCTCGAAGAAGGTGACCTGTCGAGAGATACAAAGTCGATGAGCTACAAGATCATAGTAGCGATACCCATGGTGCTCCATGCTATACCTGAGGAGAAGGCACTTAACTGCTTGCAGAGAGAGTTATGTGTGCTCATGAGGGAGTAGAACAAAACACGTCCAATTGAAGGTACAAAGATCTTGATAGGTAGGCGACGCAGCATAAAAATGCTCATAGGGCGAACACCTAGAAAGAATAGAGGGCGGTGTGATATTGATAAAATAAATATAAGTGTGTATAGCTTCTGTCCAAAAGGCACGAGGAACGGAGACAGAGAGAAGAAGCACCCGAGTAGTGTCAAGGATGTGACTATGCTTGCGCTCAGCAACTCTATTCTGTTGTGGTGTGTAAGGGTAGGATTGTTGAGGAAAGGTTCCATGTGAAAACATGATGTCCCAAAAGTCAATAGAGTGGTGCTCGTGAGCCCTATCAGTATGAAGTACTTTGATGTGATAGTGAAACTAGGTGTAGACGATCTCAGAGAGCTGATGATAAGTAGAAAAAAAAGGTCAAATCTCTGGTGCATAAGAAAAACCCAAGAGTATAATTGTCAATGAAACTTATATAATAGAGAAAACCTGTCATGGAAGGTAAAGGAGATGGACCCCAAATATCAGAATGTACTAAATCAAAAGATTTTGAAGATACAGACTCGAGAGCAGAAAAAAGGAGGGCATAATGCTTAGCAAGTTTACAACCCTCATAATGAGACAAGCAAATGGAAAACCATTGAGACACTAAGACTCTAGATTGAAACAAGGACCTAAGACGAGCTTCAGAAGGATGGTCGAGACGACGATGCCATAGGTCAGTAATAGAGAAGGCTGACCCACGAGCGCAAGAGAAGATGATGGTCGAAGGAGGAAGTTGTCGTGATTCCAAGCGATTCAAGTTGTCCACTCTACGACTAGTTCCAATCTTCTGACCTGTATGCGGATCCTCAAAGGAACATGAAGAAGAGGTGAGTGAGATAGTGTATGTAGCTTCGTCTATGCGACTAATGGAAATTAAGTTCATAGAAATTTTGGGAATATGAAGCATAGGAGAAAGGGTTAATCGACCAAAAGCGTCGGATTTGTAGGTGAGCACATTGAGAGACACGAAGGGGAGTGTCATCAGCAATGTGAATTTGCAAGTGAGTGAGAGTAGGAGAACAATCTACAAGTAACGAGGCATCGGAAGTCATATGATGAGAAGCCCCAGAGTCTAAAACCCAGGTAGAGGGTATCAGAGGAGTAGACATAGTAGAGGGTTCATTGGGAAAACTAGCAGAATGAAGGAGCTACTGAAGTTACTAAAGCTGAGAGGCAAGCTGAGCCTGCTAGTTGGCCAATTGTATCACATTTGGAGCGGCGGGAGATCGAGGGATTTGAAGTAGAAGACTTTACATAGCGGCATCAACTATAAGGTGATAAGGGTGATTCTGTTTGCGAAGAAATTGAGGACAAGCATCCCGAAGATGGCCTTGAAGATGATAATAACAACAAAAGAGCCAAACTGTAGAGCCAGTGGTATCTCCAAAAGTAGCTTGAGAGGAGATACGCTGGCAAGAAGGGCCTGTCAAAGCGGCCAACACTGTCTCAGAAGGAGCAGAAGATGAATGAAAAGCATGGAGCCGCGTCTTGTTAGCAATGACCTCAGCTAGGGCATCATCTAAAGTAGGCAAACAAGAGTAATGAAGAAGCTGTGCTTGAAGGGCCATGAACTTAGATCGGAGATGCATAAAAAATGATAGAGATGTTGATGATCTTGTTGTTTGCTACACGGACAATTTGAAATCCGGCCAGTAGCATGCATGACATCTAATTCGGATCAGATGCGGCGAACTCGAGTGAAGAAGTCTTGAATAGAGAGCTCACCTTGGCGGAGATTATCAAGCTCACTGCGCAACCGATACTCATGGGCACCAACTGTCTGAATGTAGCGCATGGCTAGATAAAGCTACTGAAGGCGAGAAGTAGTGAGCTGTAGCAAGTCTAGACGAATGGAAGGATCAACAGAATGAAAAATATATCCCAGAATGATCTCATCAGTATCCTTCCAAGCCTGAAGAGTGGGTGTAGCCGAAACAACAGGAGGAGCAGTGTTGGATTTTATGTTTGCAACAAGGTCTGCAACAGTAGTAGCAGTGGAATCAGATGTAAGAACAATACTTGGAGTGATGTAATCATCAACGTATCCCCATAGTTTTGCAGTACATAAACTCAAGCGTTGAGTAGCGGCCTAGACAACATGGTTGTTGACCCTGATCAACTGGATATCCATCTTGGGAATATCCAGCGTGAACCTCATGGTGGCGAAGGCATAAGGTCCCAAAGGTGATGCTGAATGATGACAACTATTGCACGGATGCGATTGGAGCATCGAAAAACCTAGAGATGGATATGTAACCAGTGTTGAAGATAAGTAGAATTGGTGGTGACGTCGACAACAATGAGAGGGCACAATGGTCCCTGAGCCAGGAACAAGGGTAACGGGCGCAATGCACTAGTGCCTTCTTGGGGTGCACAAGTCTGGTGAGACCCGACTCCTGCGTCTTCTTCACCTGAGGGAGGCACGATGCCCTTGGGACATGCAGGGTTGACGCGTGGCCGACACTGCAGTCGATGGCGACGACAGGTGAGGCAGCTGACGGAGATGGCAGGCGAGCTGGTCGACAACGACGATGACGACGTCGGTGTTTGAGAGAGCGAGCCGCGACGGCAGGGGCAGGAACAATGGCGCTAGCAAATTGAGAAGCAACTGATGATGTTGACACCCATAATAGAAGAGAGTGGCGACGGTGTTTTAGGAAGTCGTAGTCTGTGGTAGCGGCAGCAGAAGTAGCGACGACTTCCTGTGAGGCTGCAGGGGTGAGCAAGGCGTGGGTAGCCTGAGCAGAACCAACGACGGCTTTGACGAGGCTGTAGGAGTGAGCAAGGTGCGTGCACAGAGATCACGGCCAGCGACAACTCTGGCGAGGCTATAAGGCCGAGTAGGTTGCTGCTCAGGTCAGCGAGTTGGGCGAGCAGAGGTGCCGCCAATGATGATGGACCCAAGAGATTGGGGAAGAGGAGCAAGGCACGGTGGCGGCTAGGGCTCTGATATCATGATACGAGAGAGAGAGAGAGAGAGAGAGAGAGAGAGAGAGAGAGAGAGAGAGAGAGAGAGAGAGAGAGAGAGAGAGAGAGTTGAAGGGCCTGGCCTCTCCAATGACATATATGCAACAGTTGAAGGGCTTGGCCTCTCCAATGACATATATGCAACATATGTACAAATACAAGACTCCCAAAGGGGGGCAAGGCCGATGACCAATGTCCTATTCCTAGTAGGATACAAAGTATAGCAAGAGAGAAAGGAGAAAGAGGGAAAGCCTATACAAGAGAGGAACAATCCTAGTAGGATATGGAGGATCCTTCTCTTAACACCTTTGAAGATGATGAACTAGGACTCATATTTTTCTATAAAATATTTGGTGGTCTTTGAAGTTGTCTTTCTGTTCTCTCTTATTCTCTTTCTTTTGTTTTGTTGCTTCTTTTGTAATGGTATGAAGGCAGTGTTGCAGATTTGATCTTGCTTGAAGTCTGGGATGGTTGGCTACTTTTTTTTTTGCAAAATCTTTCCATTTTTTCAAATCTAGTTGTCAAGAGTATGTTTATGTATATCATAGTCCTACGGTACAAGTTACCCAGTGTACTCTCTATATAAGGAGTATTATTCTAAGGAATAAAATTGATTTTGGATCTTTTCTTCTCAACATGGTATCAGAACAGGTCAATCTCGGGTAACACCCACCACTCCCTCCCTTCTTCTTCCTCCCACCGCTACTGCCTTTCTCACCCACCCCACCGCCATCGCTTGTCTCCCACCGTCGGTGCCATCAAGCCCCGCCAGCGGCAGAGAGGGAGTGCGACCGTCGGCCCCCCCTCCCTCTACCGCGGCGGGATCCGCTCACCGTGGCAGGGTTCGTCGCTCGCCCCGACCCTTTTTCTAGTTGGTCCCGTCGCCGGCCTTCTTCTGTGACATGATCGACGCATAGGGAGGGGAGTGGTCGTCTCTCACTTCTCTCATCCCTCTTCCTATATGCTGATCACTTCTTGGCGTCTCTCTATTTCTCGACTGCTACGATGGCTTCCACTTCCTCCTCATCGTATGCACGGATGACTCCTTCAACTATTGGAATGACTGTCAAGTTGAACGGTTCCAACTATCATCTATGGTTGCGTGCATTCCGATTTCTCTATGGCTCTCAACGGAAGTTCTCTCGTTTGGATTCTCCTCCGGTTGACTGGACGGATGAGGCGAAGTTTGCAACGTGGCAGTCCGATGATTATTTTGTCACGACTCTACTCCTCAATAACATGGAGCCTCGTGTGAGTTCTAATGTTGTTTTCCTTGGTACTGCAAAAGAAATGTGGGATACTTTACAGGAAATGTACTTTGATGCAAAGAATGGCCCCCGGGTATATTTTCTCTATGAAGAAAATTTCTCCCTCAAGTAAGATGGTTGCTCCATTCAAGAGTACTTTATAGCTTTGAAGGGCAAGTGGGATGAGTTACAGGTGTATCATCCCCTCACCGTAGATGTGACCACCTTGAAGAAGCAACACGAGGAGTTCTTGGTCGCCAAATTTTTGTCCGGGTTGGATGACTCCCTCAGCCACGTTCGTTCCCATCTCTCGGACGACGTAGTTCCCTCTCTGGTGAATGCTATGTCACGTGTTCTTTGGGCCAGTTTCTCCACATCTGCTGTTGAGCTCTTTTTGGCTGGCCTTATTGAGCACTTGGCACTACGGATGTAAATAGATCTGGTTCAACTCGGATAGACTAATACTATATCCTATCTTGGAAACTTTTATAAATATCATACTTGGATGGTACCCTATTATTTTTGCGGGTATGGATACGGGTATATCCGTCACGGATATGGATATATCTGCGGATATTCGTATATGTCTATAAATCATGAGTCCACGTCCACATCTAAGGGAATATGGGATTTATGGGAAGTGGAAAAAGAGAAGTCCAGTTAATAATTTTCCTACCAAAGTAAATTTTATGTTTTATAAAAACATTAAATTTTATGTTTTATAAAAACATTCTTATAATTTTAGCAAGAAGGTGAAACTCATAAACCCAACAAGGAGGGCAACGAGTTGAGTTAATGTCAAAATCATAGGCCTAACATGCACAATGAGTTATTAAGAACGGGTTCGGATCGGGTATGGATTCGGATGCACTAAATTCATACCCTATCCGAATATGTAGCGGATATTTTAAATATCTCCGAACTCGAATCCATATCCCTTTATTCGGGTATTACCCGATCCATCACGGGTCGGGTGATGCGGGTAATCAGATTGGCGGGTATTTTTGACATCCCTACATGGCACATGCTATTGGTCATGGTCGCGGTCGAGGGCGTGGTCATGGCCGGAACTCCTATCCTTCATGTACTCACTGTGGCCGACAAAATCATATCCTTGAGTATTGCTGGGCGGAGTTTGGTTGTCCGCTAAACTTGCGACTACTCCACCTCCACCGGCTCTGGATGCTCAGGCCATTCGATCTACTACACCACAGGACCGCCTGGCGGATGCTACTGTAACTCTGCCTAAGGCTGACTATGAGCGCCTTCTTCAGTAGCACTCGTTCCATGCCGTTCCTTCCACTTCAGGTAGTGTGTCTATTGTCTCTCACATCCTGGATCATTGATTCGGGGGGCTTCTTGCCAAATGCCAGGTAATCGATTATATTTTTCCTCTTTACGTCTTACATCTTCCTTCCCATCGATATCTATTGACGATGGATCTCCATCTCCTATCCTTGGCGTTGGTACTGTTCGTCTATCTCCCACTCTCACTCTTTCTAATGTATTATATGTTCCTCAGTTCCCTGTCAATCTTTTTTCCGCTAGTTGCCTTACTCGTGATTACAACTGTTTTGCTACTTTCTTTTGTTCCTATTGTGTCTTTCAGGATGTTCGAACGAAGGAGACGATTGGTGGCGGGAGTGAATCTGGTGGCCTCACGGCTTCATCGACCGTCTGCTCCTTCCTCGGCTCTCGCTGTAGATTCTCCATATCATTGGCATTGTCATCTCGGTCATCCAGTTCCCTCGAAGCTTCATCCATTTATTTCCATTCCTTCCACTTTGTCTTAATTTTAATGCGATGCTTGTGAGCTTGGCAAGCATCATCGAGTGGTTTTTCCTCCTAGTGAAAATAAACGGAGTTCTACTCCTTTTGACTTAGTTCATAGTGATATATGGGGTCCTAGTCCTGTTGTCACCTCTTTAGGCATTAGATATTTTGTCAATTTCATTAATGACCTTCTCTCGGATGACTTGGGTGTTTCCTTTGAAGAGTCGGTCACAGGTCTTGCATATATTTCAACAAGTCTTTCAAGAGATAAAGAATCAATTTTTCACTTCTTGACAATACTCAGGAATATTTGTCTTCACAGTTCAATGAGTTTTGCTCGGCTCATGGAATTCGTCATCAAACTTCTTGTGCTTACACCCAAGGAAGACAGACTCGGGTATTAGGATCGGATCGGCTGGTCCAAAACCGATCTGGATCGGTGGGATCGGCCAATTCGGACCTATCCCGAAGCGACCACGATTCTGAGCCCAAGCAAGGTTGTCCATGTATGTATGCCGTTTTACAGGGTTTTATGTAAATATCTATTCATTTTAGTGGTTTTCTCCTCACTGTACCTTTTCAATAGACAGTCGAGAGCCCTCTCCACTTTACCTTTTCCAGCCAAAGGAGGTAGAGGAGGTGGGGGAGGAGGTCGACAGTGGCGTCGACGGCGGCAAGGGGTCACAATGGTGGCGGCGTCGTGTCCTCTTCTTCTTCTTCCGAGAGAGATCGATCATGAGGACGAGAAGGATGAGGAGGTACCAGTGATGGGGACCGACAACGGTGACGACGATAGCGACAATAAGTATTTTTATCCTCCTCTTCTTCTTCTTTGTCGTCGTCGATTGTTCTTCTGCCTCTCATCCTCTCTATTTTTTTTAAAACAAACCCTTGGATCAGTTAAATCGGTCGAGATTGGCCATGGGGATCGCCTAGAACCGGGTGGGCTCGGGCGATCCGACCCGATTCCGGCCAAGTCAAGTCGATCTCAGTTGATCTAGCCGCTCCCTGTGAAGGATCAGGAAAGGTCGGCTCGGGATCGAATCGAGGGATCCAATCCGATCCGATCCAATTCGGCGAACCTTGCTTACACCTCTCAACAGAATAGGGTTGTTGAACGCAAAATCGCCACCTTCTCGATGCTGCCCAGACTCTCATGTTTTCACATGGCTGTTTTGAAGCATTTTTGAGGTGAGGCTGTTCTTACGGCTTGTTACCTCATTAACCGTGTTCCCTCGTCTGTTCTCTCCGCGGTCAACCCCTTCTCATGCCTCCATCCTTCTACTAACCCCTTCCCTGTTACGTCTCGCGTCTTTGCTGTCTCTGTTTTGTGTATGCCCTGGGACCGGGTCATGATAAGCTTTCTCCTCGCCCGATTCGCTGCGTTTTTCTTGATTATTCGCGCATTAAAAAAGGTTATCGTTCTTTTGATCCGGTTTCGCGGCGCTTCTTTGTTACCGCTGACGTCACGTTCTTTGAAATATACCATATTTTTCGTCGTCTATTATGCCGTCAACGCCTCTTTCACTGCCCCCCCCCCCCCCCGTTGCTTCCTTTTCCGGATGATTCAACGTAGGGTGGCGATACTACCGCCGATATGGCGGAAACTGCTCTAGCACCGTTACAAGTTTATCAACGACGGAAAGTCTCGGTGCCGCCACCTCAGCCAGCACCATCACTGCCTTTGCTTGAAGATCTTTCACCACCTCCTCTGGATAACTTGTTGGTTCTCCCTATTGCTCTTTGGAAAGGTAAATGTATTGTGTCATCACCTTCAATTTTAACTAATGATTTTGCTTGGCCATCTCTTCACAAAGGTGCTCTTCGTAACAGTTCTCATCCCATTGCACGCTTCGTATCTTACGATCATCTCAGCCCGTCTTTTCAGAATTTTATTCTCTTTCGTCCACTTGCATCCTTACTTCTTATCAGGACGCTCTTGCACACTCTCGGGGGAAGGCCACTATGGCTGAGGATGCGCTCCTATCTCGAAGTACTTGGGATCTTGTCACTCCCCCTCTAGGAGTTGTTCTTGTGACATGTAAATGGGTATTCACCCTAAAATATCTTCCGGATGGCACTATGCCCTGTTGGTGGGTGTTTTCCCGCCTTTTTTGTCTCTTTTTTTTTGGGAAAAATAATATCTCCTTGACCTCTTTCTCGATAGATCGAATACTCGAAAGAAGACATCGAGGACGCACACCAGAACCCTATATCGGATGATGGGTTAACTACTCAATAGTTAGGGTCAAAGGGGGGATCTGTAAGTGCGGACATGTCAGGTGATGTGGAATATTGGGTGCTGGACGACATTCCCACCGACCGCAAGCGATCGATGTTTATTTACATTGGATTTAATCTGAACACCTTGATTCACTTCATCAGCAAAGGGGGTGAAATACCATAAAAGGCATGATGCAAGAGGGGGATAATACATTTACTGATGAGACAGCACAAACATCGGTAATTGGGATCATGAAAGTGGGAATAAGATAAGCATAATCATCCACATTTCATTGATAAAAGCCGTGAAAGGCATTGCAGAGATATAGGAGTTCTTCTATCTCATACGCAAGTCGCAGGACAATTCTGTCATGAATAACGGTCCCCGGGTCATTGCTTCGGAAGTAACTCGACTATGTACATGATACTTGTAGATTATGGAAAATCCACTCTTAAAAACAAAGAATTAATAAGGGAAAAGAAGAATGGGAAAGAGAAGAAAGGGGAGCATGCGTGGATGCTAGATGGAGATGTGATCGCCAGAGGGTTTACCTCAAATGATAATAACAATAAAGCAAAGGAGGGATCGCGAATATAAATACCTTAAAAGTGCAGGGGAGATTGTGAGTGTGCACCTTCTCTTCCAATCGGCCGGCCGATGAAGAGAGTTCTTCTTGTGTTGATTACCCTTGCAAACAAAGAAAGACACCAAAAGATATATGGATTAGATAGAACCAAGGTGAGTGTAGCATCAAGCTCATAATGGAAATAAACAATGAAACCATGTATAAGAACACACCTTGTTGGTGTTTTGGTTTTGAACCCTATGCAAAGGGTAAGGATAAAATGATGATGAATGCGAAAGGGAGGGTGCAAGTGTTGCACAAAGGGAGATCTCAACGTGGTTGAGATAATAAAAATAAGAAAAGAGAAGTATGATGCATGCAATGCTAATGATCATAAAAATAAAGAGTAAGTGAGAGGGAAGAATATGGCTTATTGGTTGTTTTTCTCCATGAAAGGGGGGGGGCTTTAGATTTTCAATATGCTCCAAGGTGGAAGAAGAGCTCCAACGGATGTAGCTTTAGGCTAGGGAGACTCCCCCTTGGCTCCTTGGTCCAGCAACACCTCCCCTTAGATTCGTTGAACGGCCTCCTGAACAAGGGAGAGAGGGGTCCTATTTATAGGGCCAAAATTCGGAGCTTAATTCCAGGGTAATTAGGAAAATCAATTTTATTAGGATTTGGAAGAGAATATTCACTGGCTATGTGTCCCCCCAGCCTTAGAACCTTTTCCCAAATGGAAAAGGAGCTCAAAATGGAGAAGGAAGGAGGTTCTGCCCGGATTCGAAACTCTGTAGGAATGGGCGACCACCACAGTGGCCGCCAATTAAAATGGTGTCAGATCGAAGTGTCGCCAATTCTGAGCCATTTTAGGAAGGATTAAGAATTTTCAAATTTAGAAAAGAATTGGCGTCCATGGGCTGGTCGTCAATTATGAATTAATACGAATTTTGGACGGAGTTAAATGCTCAAAATATGGCAAGGATGAACGCGTATGGGATCCTGGACGCGTTCAAGAATGGGCGATAGCCTGGACGGACGTCGTTTCTTGAATATTTTAGAAATTAGGAAATCACCAAAAATCGAAAAGGAAATCGCGTCTATCTGGACAGACGTTAATTCTTGAATTTATGAATTTGGTTATTATTCGAAAATAGAATGAAAATTAACGGCAAGATGATGGTCGCCCATTCAAGAACGCGTCCACTGTGGTGGACGCGGTTTCAGAAATTAGTGCCCTTTGCAAGGGCGTTAATTCAATAAATAAAATGAATTTGAAGAAGACGCGTCTAATGTCACAGACGCGTTCAAGAAAAGGCGCCCTTGCTGATGGACGCTCATTCATGAAGTATTTAAAGTCAAAAATAGGGGAAAATAAGAACGCTTCCCTTGTGTCGGACGCGTCTTTGAAACCCCTAGGTTGATGCGCCGACTCAGAAGAAATGGCGGCTATATGAAAAGGCGCTTATTCTTTTAGCAAGGAATTGGCGACCAAAGGACTGTCGCTAATTTAGAAAAGCTCCGGAAAATTGGAGAAAAGTCCAGGAAAATCCAGAAAAATAGGGGAAAATGGGGAACGCTGAGGGAAACTAATTGATCAAGAAAAAAAATGAGGAAAATCACTCAAATAGGTCGATTTGAGGGTCAAGTCGGGGCATCACAATGCGATAGGAGATATACTCAAAATGGTGTCAATTTTAGCGTGTCTACAATGCTGTCTCGAGCGAGACTGTGCTGGGAAGTGCCGACCCTGAACGTAGCACTGCTGGTGCTTAATTGGTTGTGCATGGATCTGGATTCTGCTCGAGATGAGTGACCGGGAATCCCTGAGTGCCAGCATGCTGGGATGGCTGCATGTTCGGAGTGCCATATGCTGGAACAATAGATATGTCTACGTAGTGGGACACAACACTATGGCATAGCCGAGACATGCAGAGGGGCGGTAGGACGGTCGCAACCGTAAGAGGAGCGGCCGGGGTGTAACTGATCCGGAGCAAAACTGCTTCTCTTTAGAAATCAGAATAGAAATCCTCCTCGTCTGCGTGCGTTGCCTCTGTATCTGTCGTCTGTTTGTGTGTTCGTCTGTGTACTCCACCCCTTGTATTTATAGAGGATGAACCAGAGCATTGGGTGTGGTAGAAGGGGCTGCTGGGACAAGGTAGGGTGCTGGGCGAAACCAGCTGGTCCAACTGGGGTCAATCTCAACCCTTGATTTGTCAAGGTAGGGGCGTTCAACGCCCTCAGCTTGCCAAAGTGGCAACTCGGAGTGCTTACCGCTGGGATGAGGGATTGGGTCAAGGTGGGCACTGAGTGCCCTCAGTTGGTCCAACTGCGGCCGCGAGCGCTGGGCGCTGGAGGTAGGAGTTGGGTCAAGGTGGGTGGCACTGGAAAGATGAGTTGGGTCAGGGTGGAGGCGTTGGGAGGATGAGTTGGGTTCAACTGGGGGTGCGGGGAGGCTCAGTTGGGTCAGGGCGGCAACGACGTTGGGAGGCCCAATTGGGTCCAACTGGGGCGTAGGCGACGTAGTTGGGTCAGGGCGGCAACGACGTTGGGAGGCCCAGTTGGGTCTACCTTGGAGGCACTGGGGAGCTCAGTTGGGTGCAACTGGGGCATTGGCTGGCCCCACTCCGACCACCTGGTGGCGGTGGGCGCCCACCTTCTGTCCAGGTGGGCTCCTTGGCACTTTAAAAGGGCCCTCCTACTTCTTCCTCCACTGTTCACACTTGGGCTTTTTTACTGCGCTTGGACTTATCTGGCTTGGCTTTGACTGCTGAATATCGACCAGCTGTGCTTCTTAATTCTTGTCAATTTTTCTCGTAAATATTTATCAAAAATTTGAATAATTTTCACATCGCCAACAGTGGCAAAAGGGTTTACACAAACATATGGGGTTGATTATTTTGAGACATTCTCTCCCGTGGCCCGTATATTCTGTGTGTGTATTTTTTTTCTGTGGTTGCCAATTTAGGTTGGTGCATGTTTCAGATGGATGTCAAAAATGTCTTCCTCTATGGTGATTTGCAAGAGGAATTTTACATGGAGCAACCTTCGGGGTACGTTGCTCGGGGGGAGACACAAGTATGCAGACTCCGGAAGGTGATTTATGGCCTCAAGCAGAGTCCACAGGCCTAGTTTGAAAAGTTCAATCACATAACCTCAGCCATTGGTCTTATTCGTAGTCCAGCTGATCACTCAGTGTTCATCGGGAAAAGTTCTACAGGGATTGTTGTCCTTGCTATCTATGTTGATGATATGATTCTGACGGGTAGTGATGAGGTTGTTACGAAAGAACTTGGTCGGCCACGATATTTCCTTAGCATAGAGGTGACATACAACAAGGATGGAATATCTCTTTCTCAAAGAAAATATGCGTTGGATCTACTTTAGGAAACGGGTCTCATTGATTGCAAACTCGTAGATACTCCCATGATCACTGACCTGAATTATGGGATCAGTCTGGGGATGAATATCGTGACGTTGGCCGCTATAGACGTCTAGTTGGCAATCTCATTTATTTGACTAACACTAGACTAGACATCACCTTTGCAGTTGGTCTGGTTAGTCAGCTCATGTAGAATCCAAAACAATGTCACTGGGAGGTTGTCATGAGAATTCTAAAATATGTAAAAGGGGCTCCCGGGGAGGGCCTATTGTACAGGAGACATGGTCACTTACGCGTGGAGGCGTATTTTGATGCAGACTATGCAGGCTTTATTTCTGACAGGAAATCCACCTCAGGATGTTGCGCTTATGTGGGTGCTAATCTTGTTTCTTGGTGAAGGAAGAAGCAGGGTGTGGTAGCCCACTCTAGTGCAGAAGTTGAGTATCGAGCGATGGCACACATTGCCTACGAGATGTTGTGGCTCTAGTCTCTTATTCGAGACCTTGACTTCTCATATTCTATAAGCCAATGTTGATGCACTGTGACAACCAAGCAGCAATATTCATTGCTATTCTCTGTAGTCCGAGGCGTGAGGCGACCGAGGCGACCAAGGGGTCGCCTCATGCCTCAAACGCCTAGGCGATGACCTAGGTGTTTGAGGTGTTTTATTAAATATATATATATAATTCAAAAAATATAAATGTTTAAATATCAAAGAAAATACATACATACAATCAAGATTTTCAATAAAATTAATAATAATTAATATTTGAGACAAAAATATATACATACAAATAAGATAAGATTTGAATAAAGGAGGTTTAAACTAAGATTGGACCAAAAGAAGAAGAAGACTGAGAGTGAGGCGTTCGAGGCGAAAGCGAGACGGTTTGGGACCGCCTCACCGCCTCAAATGCCTAGGCGAGCGCCTAGGCGCGCCTCTGACTACATAGTTGTTATTAATCCCGTTTTCCATGAATGAACCAAACATATTGAGGTGGATTGTCATTTTGTTCGGAAAGCTGCAATGACAAAGAAGATTGTCACTCTATTCACCTCCTCTGAGGAACAATTATCTGATTTATTTACTGACGTTCTTACCTCTCCCAGGTTCTCTATCTTGTGTAACAAGCTAGGCATATTAGATACATATGCTCCAGCTTGAGGGGGAGTGTCAAGAGTATGTTTATGGATATCGTAGTCCTATGGTACAAGTTACCTAGTGTACTCTCTATATAAGGAGCATTGCTCCAAGGAACAAAATTGATTTTGGATCTTTTCTTCCCAACACTAGTATCTTAAATTGGACGCCTTGACATTTGGAAGATTTACTGGGCATATTAATCCACGTGCTATGGGGAAGAGTAGTGTTGATAATACGACGATGGATTCAAGGTGTATTACTTCAAGATGCATCTGATCTGAAGACAAAGGACAGACCAACGAATAGTTTCTTAATGGCGGTCAATATATGACTCAAAAAGAGATTGAACTACCACAATGGAAGTCAACAGATATCTATCAGATTCTACCACCATTAGAATATGCAGAAGACATATTATTGTAGATGAAACAGACTTCTAAAGCCAACTTATTGAAGAACAAATTCATAACTTAGAAAATGCTCTAGAACCATGAAATACCTGATCTACATATCCACCATTGTAGATACTCTGTACAATAGCCAGCACAATAAATCTTCCAAAAGATGTTGAGGTGTCCAGCCTAAGATACTAGATTCACAAAGGTGGAAAGATTTTACAAAAAAACAAAGCAACCAACTGTCTCGGACTTCATGCAAGTTCAAATCCATGGCATTGCCTTCACATTCTTATAAAAGGAGCGACAAAGCAAAAGAAGAGAACAAGAGAGAAGGACAACAGAAAGAGAACTTCGAAGACCAACAGATATTCTGTAGAAAAATAGGAGTCCTGCTTGTTCATCATCTTCAAAGGAATTAGAATTTTTAGATTCATTTCCCTTTCTGACTTCGATTCTTTTCAAACTATCTTCTTTTAATTCATACAAATAAGATAAGATTTGAATAAAGGAGGTTTAAATCAAGATTGGACCAAAAGAAGAAGAAGACTGAGAGTGAGGCGTTTGAGGCGAAAGCGAGGCGGTTTGGGACCGCCTCACCACCTCAAATGCCTAGGCGAGCGCCTAGGCGTGCCTCTGACTACATAGTTGCTATTAATCCCGTTTTCCCTGAATGAACCAAACATATTGAATTCATCATCTTCAAAGGAATTAGAATTTTTAGATTCATTTCCCTTTCTGACTTCGATTCTTTTCAAACCATCTTTTTTTAATGCATATCTTATTAGTTGAGGTTTTATAGGTGGTATTAAAGGTAGTTCTTTTTTCATGAGAGTTGAGTTCAAGAGTTTGAGAACTACTAACTAGAGTTTCTTTTTCTATTAGAGAGGAGACAGAATCATTTGGTGGTTGCTCATCCACGCTGCCCTTTAGGCTATATGGGGGGAAAGGAACAGCAGAATGTCTAGAAGGGAGGTTGGAGCAGTGGAGAGCTTGGTTTTGTTTATTTTTGAGAGAATGAGAGAGTGGACGGAGCTCCTTTGTAATATGAACTCTCTCAACTCTTCCCTTTTTGTTTTGTTGGGGGGTTAGAGTGACCCACACTGACATTGTATGGGACTTAGTAAAGGGAATTTTTGGGTTCTCTTGACTATACTTGTATATCGTTTTTAACTTTAATACATTGGCGGTACTACCCCCTTTCAAAAAAAGACAGTTTCTGGTATTAATTTATTACAAGTACACAAACATACACATGGCATCATACCTTCATCATTCATTGTATGACCTTGGTGACATGTTATATCATAGTTAAAGCATACCATTACATTGTAGTCTCTACACCAAACTGTTCTTTGATATTTTATGTTATCATTTTTATCCCAATTTGTACAAATAAAATTTAATAATGAGTACATCTTTATTCTTCTAATTTAGGAGTTTTAAGATATTAGAAGGCCTAGTGATATCTTTCTATAGTTTGGTTCAACTTTCTTTTTCTTATATTGGTTTTCTATTCTAGCTTCTCTATTAGCTAATCGACTTTCTAATAACAATAAATTTTCTAATACTTTTTATTTGCTTCAACAATTACTTTTAGTATTTCTTCTAGACTTACTAATCGTTCTAACATTGATGCAAACAATACAATGCGGTTAGAGTTTATCAGCCAGTTTTCCAAATCCATGTTGCTATCATGTTGACGGGATAGTAACCTTTGGATGTAGTTTATTCCTGGACCTCCATGTCTTTCCTACAACGGCAAACGACCTTTCTTTATGCTTAAAATGTCCTCACTTTGCGCCTTTATCAACTTAAAAAATTACAGGAATTATAAATCTAATTGGTAAATTGGATGACTCTAGTGTTTGAGATACAAGGTTTTGTTACAGTGAGTATGGATGCAGTGATAGGATTTGTCTAAAGGTGTCAACGGATTGGATCCTTCACGATCTGAATTCGGATCCGACTCGAGTTCGAAATAAAATCGCATTTCGTATCTGGATCTGACTCGAATCCGAAGTTCATTTTTCGGATTCGGATCTGACCCAAAATTTTAATATATATGTTTTATAAGTAATGAGATAGGGAGATCTGAGTTCACATGTTCGGATCCGAAAATTTTGAATTCTATATCTGTTTTCAAATTCACATAATAAATGTCACATTGCACTTAAATCCAAATTTTTGGGTAATTCGGATCCACATAGTAAACACGTTACATTAAAATTCAGAAGTTTTGAGACAATTTGGATTTGTTTTTGGATCCACACAATGAATAGTGGTACACTTAAATCCAGAAGTTTTTGGGTTGATTCGCATCTGTTTACATTACACTTCATATCTGAAAATTTTCAAAAAACAAAAAACAATATGTTCCTATTGACTGCTTTGCTAGATCTGGTTGGATGGTGCTCCTAGTCGAGAATCAACTGGGTGGGGGTCGTTTGCTTCCTTGTTGTTGCGGAAGTCACCCAAGAAGGAAAATCAAAGTGATTTATCATTTTCTGCTTGTTTCAAAGCACAAGAAAATCAAAGACAAGTGATGAGATTAGTAATCAAAAATAGATGAAACATGTTTTTTTTTTGGGGGGGGGGAATATGTGGAGCTTCAGAGAAATTATCACTACCATTAATTCGCCAAGAAGAAAATTATGTGGTATGTGGAATTGGAAGTTTCGGTGGAAGTGTTGATGGAAAGCATCTATAGCAGCACCAACACCATCTTCATTCTCTTTCAACCTTGCTAGTTTCATCACTTGTAGTTTCACCTAGAAGGGCAATGGTTAAGCTCTAAAGTTTTGTCAGATGATTGCATCATAGATATACGCAAGGTCATTTATGTTTTTAAAATTTAAAGAAATTTTATTTTTACCTGATGTATAAGGTCCTCCAAATAATTGTACTCACACTGTAACGGTTAGAAAATCGCAACTTTAGCTACAATAGATGTTAGTAGCATAGAAATCATGCCCTCGAGTGAAAAACCATATTTAATTCACAACATAGGACACTACGTTAGCCCCTAGTCCTACAGTTGTACTAGCTCTACCATGATGAATCTGAAAAGAAACAATATAGCAAGTATGAAATTAGTTGTCACTGAATTGTAGTTGACAATTACATATGCATTAAATAAAATTATAAAAATACTTTCACAGTAATTAATGCCCTTGAAATAGAACTAAGATACAAAAAGTAACCATGAAAAACTACAAAGAATTGATATATTTAAATAATTTGAATAAGATAAAAGAAATTAGATATGAATGAATATCATGAGTAAGGCAATAGGAGTTTAACAAAATAAACTTTGAATTTAATTCACTATATGAAAAAATATTCCTTGCGCCAAATAGACATCCAGAATTATCAAAATTATCAACTCTTATCCTATTAGTTTTGAAACTTTGAGGTTTGAACAAGTTTTACAGTTGGTTGTCAAACTTGACATCCAAATCACACTTTCAATCTCGCAAATATCAATTCTAGTTGATGGGTTGTGAGAGGGCCTTGCCATTGTGAATTTTTAGATTCATGGTTAGTTGACATATTGAGAGATAAACATTGAGTAAAAATAAGTAAATGGGTTAAAATGTTTTAGGGCATGTACATGCACAGTCTACATATATATTTATGACCAAGGGTTTCCGTGCTTGAACTCAGATAGGGAATAAAAGGTAGCATACCAAGTAAGATGTAAGTGCCTTTAGTTATAAGGAGACATAATGATCAAAAGTTTTTAGATAGAAAGGAACTTTACCTGATTTGTAATTATTTCAATTCTAACTTTCTTCATCTCTTTATCCAAAATATACCACCATCAAAATTAAGCCATTATATCCATTATTAGTGCATACTTGTTAAAAAAATACAACGATGAACAAAATATTAAGTGCAAACGACATACCTAATCAGAAATGGAAGAAAATGTAAATGTTTCATTGAAATGAATTTTTAATATATCATTTCATTCTCATCATCAAGTTTGTTACTTGTAAAGATGGAGCAAAGTGCATCCTTCTTTGAAGTGTCGACTGAAGAAACATTCTCTCGTAGTCAATTTTCCGTACATATTTGAGCTTGCATAGTAGTATGATGCAATGAGCTTCTATATTTGTTTAGCACCCTACTCCCAGTACTAAAAGTTGATTCGGACGTTACATGGACATTGGAATAGCTAACACATTATCAACTATTAGTGAAAGCACAAGATACTTTGAAGAGTTGTTTTTCCACCACTTCAAAATGTTTAAGTTCTCATCTAGTTTTACTGGTTCTTTTAAGTAAGCATCTAAATCAGATTTTTCTGATGAAACTAACGAAGACTGGTAAAGATTCTACTCAAACTTCATTTACATGGATATCAATGCAATCTCGAAGATGAGCTAACTTCTCTCTGACACATTTGTCATAGAAGATGCACTCACAATAACAGTTTTACTCTCACATGAGTGGCCCTGTCTTCTAGTGCAATATGTATCATACAGATTTTTCAGGCCTATTTTTACCACCTCTATCTTTTATTCAACTTCATCACTATAAATCTTTTCAAAAAAATATTTTACATGAACATTTTAAAATGTAGATTTAAAATAGTTGTAATTGCAAGAAGGGTATTTATTTATTTTTAATACTCTCAAATTTGAAAAGTATTGATGAAGTCATCAAAGAAATAAATGAGTCCTCATGAACATGTCATTGCTTCGAAGAAACATGAATTATGCATATATCACCAAAGAAAATATTGGAAGTCGAAAACTTAGTCTCTCAGAGTCTGTCTGTCAGTTCATAAAAAATACTCATCAAACATTCAAGAAACAACTTAGTGTTTTTCTATTCATTGGCTAATGGTGTATGAGAATAAACTGGGTCATACAACTTCGAGCATGAGAAAATATTTTCAAATTCAACAACTCTCTCTAACATTAGATATATAGAATTCTATCTCATGGACACATCTAAAATAAGAGACTTCTGAGGATCTCTTTCAATTCGTGCAACTGTCATGAACTTCTTTCCTTTGTTGGATGGATTTCACATATTTTACACTTTGACGTATTTTGAAAATGACTTCGTCAATCTCTTTCAAATTATCTTGTATAATCAAATTTATGATGTGAGCATTGCATCTTTAGATGAAACCATGATCTATGAAGAGGTAAAATTATGTAAAAGTTGGATCATTTAGTAATATCTTCACTGTTTTATTGTTAGCACTTGAATTATTTAACACAATTGAGAACTATTTCATGTGAATATTCCATTTTAACAACTTGTCAAGTAACACCTTTGTTATCTGTCTATGGTCATGAGGAGTCTGAACATAATCAAAGTTGAGGATTTTCTTCCTCAAATTCAAATTATCATGTATATAATGACATGTTAGGCACAAGTAGCCATCATTGTGAATGGAAGTTTACATGTTCAAAGTTAAGCTTACTCGACAATTGATACTTTTAAGTAAAGAGTAGACTCTCTATCTCTTTGGCATAAAGGTTCGTACAATCTGATTTGATTGTGTTACGAGACAACAATTGTAATTCAAGTTAAACATTAACATTTTTCTAAAAAATGCATGCTCAATCATAGCAATGGATATTGATGGACAATGACCATCTTTACAAAATCCTCTGTACTTCTCTCATTACCAAATATAATAGAGGACTTCCTGTTTCAATTCCAATATCTAAGGGTTCTACAACTCCCTTACTTTGTTTCAAAATTTGAATATTAGAACATCACATGATGCGGTTTCTCAACTGTTTTGTTCCCCATGAGCTTTTGCCAACTGATTGTTTTTGACAATACCGACATATGGCAACAATACTTCCATTTTCATTTATGACCCTTTTAAAGTCTAGTCAAACCTTTGATCTTAGTTTTTTTTCACTAGAAGATTGAGTTACACTTGTTTCAGTGTTCTCTATATCAAAATCTATATTTTCTGAACCACTTGTCATAATTTCAAAACAAAATGACCCGTTACGCCTTCATAGTAACAAAAAAATAATAATGAAAATATTAGACATAATTAAAAAAGCCTAATGTTTGCAAATTAAGATGCTACAATTCTTAGCAAATTAACTAATCAAGTATAAATCTCACACATTAGCCAACTAACGAAGAATATGAATAAACACTAGTTGCATTTCAAGAATTATTATCACATTAAGAAAAGAATAGTAGAGACAAAATATCATAAGGAAAACAAGGAAGAAGGGCGGAGGGAGTAGAAGGTAAGAACAAGAGAAGAGAGTAGTCAGAGGGAAGCTACACAACTTTACAAGGTATTACTTTCTTTTTTGTTTCAGCCTTTTGACTGATATTGACTCGATAAATCGAAAAAATCTTTGAAGATTTGAAAGCAATACCTTGTAAAGTTGTGTGTCTTCCCTCTTACTTCTCTTGTTCTTAACTTCTGATACCTCTGGCCTTCTTTCTTGTTTTCTTTATGATATTTTTTCTACTATTCTTTTCTTAATATGATAATTGTTCTTGAAATACGACTTGTGTTTATTCATATTCTCTGTTATTTGGCTGATGCATGGATATTAGTTTCGGTCGAAACTGATACGTTTCAGTCGAAACATATTGGTTTCGGACCTGCCCGATACGAAATAGGGCCTGCTTACTGTAGCATGTCCGAAACTTAAAAAAATTAATTTTTATTGTTTCGGGCGAAATTGAATCCGATTTTGCCTAGTTTCGGGTGTTTCGCCCCGATATCAGGTAAAATCGGGTGAAATCGGACGCGAACTCCCCTCTTAAGGGGAATTTAGTTCCGCCACACCCCTCATATTTGAGATATGAGGGGTGCCTCCGCTAGGGGAGGTGGAGGAGGGGTAGGGGAGAGCTTGGGAGGAGCTTTTGATGCCGGGAGGAGATCTGGCCACCTCCGCCGTTTCTTGCTGTTTAGAGTGCGTAGATGTTGCCATCGCCATCGTTCACATCATCCGTGCAAAAATTCCTCAAGGAGGATGTAAGTTTTTGTATTTTTTTTCTTTCTTTGATAGTTTTCTTATTGTACGTAAGGTTATGTTAAATTCTTTTATACGTAAATTATGATAAATCTCCAAATTAGGGTCTAATTAGTGATTTAAATTTGAGATTTTTATCTAATGATTCTAATTAGGTAAGTTTAGTGTCAATTGAAGTTTAATTAAGCTTCATTGAATGCTTTAGAGTGGGAGCATACTGCGAATTGTATTACACGTCGGATAATTAGGGTAAATCTCCAAATTAGGACTTAAGTAACGATTTAAATTTGGGGCTTTTATCTAATTAGGTAAGTTTAACGTCAATTGAAGGTTAATTAAGCTTCATTGAATGTTTTAGGGCGGGAGTATGTTGTTAATAGTATTACACATTGGATAATTAGGGTAAATCCCTAAATTAAGGCTTAATTAGCGATTTAAATTTGAGGGTTTTATCTAATTAGGTAAATTTAGTGTCAATTGAAGCTCAATTAAATTTCATTGAATGCTTTAGGGTGGGAGCATGCTGGTAATTGCATTTAATGAAAGGTAATTAGGCAAAATCCCCAAATTTAACCCCAATTAGCCGTTAAAAATTGGGACTTTTGTCTAATTATCTCAATGCGACGTAATTTGAAGCTCAATTATTCTTCATTGCATTTTTTCTTTGTACTTACAACCATTTGTCTTTGACTGTCTTAATATAACATCATGGCTAGACGTGAACACGGTCAGGAGCATCAAGGGCAGGACGATCTGGGGTGGGCCCACCTCACGTTAGTTGATGCTAGAAGAAGAAAAGTCAAATGTAAATTATTGTGGTAAGGAGATACATGGCGGAATTGCTAGAGGAAAGCAGTATTTAACAGGGATAAGAGGAAATGTCAAGCAATGTGACAGATGTCCCCGACAGGTGGCAGAGGAAATGCGTCAGTGTCTTATGGGCAAAAAAGACGGGATGCAACGAAGCGTTGAAGATCAGGCTGAAATTGTTGAAGAGATTTCATACAGAGTAAGCATAAGGGGAAGGAGAGATGATGATGACGAGGAAGGCACCAGAGATTCAGATCCAGAGCTGACCAAACCAATAGAGCATGAACAAGCGGCTCAAAGGAAGGGAAAAATATTGATAGGTTCAAGAACCTACTCCAGTACAACTGTTGTAGCACGATGTCCTAACATTGGTGCAGTCCCGCAGAGAGTAGGCCCCATAGACAACTATCTGCACAGAAGGCAAAGTGTTACACAGCCAGAGCAAGCATTGAGAGGGGTCAAAAAATCGGCTGAAGCTGCAGGGCATGCATTTAAAAGTATTTGCAAATGGTTTTTCTATGCAGGTGTGTCTGCACATGCAGTTGGATCAGATTATTGGCAACCTATGCTTGATGCCATAGCATATGCTGGCCCTAGTTTGAAGGTTCCGTCACGTCGAGACATATACGGCTGTGGCCTTAAGGGAGAGGTTGAGGAGCTTCATCAGTAGGTTGGAAGCTTCAAGCATATCTAGATGGAGAGAGGATGCACCATTATGTGTGATGGCTGAACTGGTACCACGAAGAAGTCCATGATCAATTTTATGGTTTATTGCATCGAAGGTACAATATTTGTGAAATCAGTTGATGCATCAAATTATGAAAAGGATGTAAATTATTTGTTTCATTTGATGGATGGCATGGTAGGACAATTTATAGAGGAATATATTGTGTAAGTAGTCATCGATAATGAAGTCAGTTACAAGGTTACAGGGAGGAAGTTAATGAAGAAGCGCAAGTATTTATATTGGCCATGGTTTGCCGGATCGGATCCGCCCAGATCGGCTGACCCGATCGGTTTCTAGGCAAACCGACCCGATCCCGAGTCAAAGTGGACCGATCCAACAGTGGGATCGGGCCGGATCGGCCGGAGCGAGAATCGGCCGATCCCAGTCGATTTCGGGCGATCCCGCCCATGGGCCCGTTTGAATTGCAAAAAAAAAGTTTTTTTTTTTGGGGGGGGGGATGTCAACCAGGGGTCTTTGGTCCTTGGGACATTTTGACTGGGATTTCACTCTCTCACACACACCCTTTCACTTTCTTTTCTTCTCTTTCACTCTCCTAGGCTCCTTTCTCTCCAAGTCTCCTTCACATCTCTCTCTCTCTCTCTCTCTCTCTCTCTCTCTCTCTCTCTTACACACACACACACACTCACTCTCTCCCCTCTCAATCTAGGCTCATTGTTGTTGGAAGATCATTGATCAAGAGTGGTTGGTGTTAGAAGATTACTTGTGAGCTCATATAAAATCATTGCATCATTTCAATATGCCACCTATTTCATGAAATGCTGAGCATATGTCAACTATTTCACATTAAATTTGATATAGAACTATGCTATAACAGTTTTTCCATTTTCTCAGATTTTTTGGAATTTTTTTTGATTTTTTTTTTGGAAATTTGTATCCCTAACTGAGCCAACTGGTTTGACTTGTCCGGGATCGGTCGGATCGGGCAATCCCATCGATCGGGATCGTTTTGGGACCGGCTGATTCGATCTTGATCGCCGATTTCGCCTTCCTTGATATTGGCTCTCATGTGCAGTTGGTGCGGACACCAGGGCGATCAGTGACATGTCGGCGAACCGATGGTGCCATACGCGGAGCACCAAGTGGACTACTTCCGCTTCCCTTCAAATTAGGGACAATTTGGCTTCAATTTGGACCTTTTTGCATGAAATTTGGGCTTGTAATGAACATTCTACTTGGGTTTTCATAATGGGCTAGTTGTAAGGTTCTTAAAGGGCCAATTGGTTAAAGCCCTTAAGCATTCCTTAAGAAAGGAGTGGCCTTGGTCCATTATGATGGATCCATAAGCCATGCAAGGCCCAATTGGGCTTCCTTCCTACATGGGCTATCTAGGTTGGAGAGGCCTTAACCAAGAGTGGATGAGGCCTTAAGCAAGAATGGATGAATGGGCTTAAGAGGATGGCCATGGCCAAATGGCCCAATTGGAGGCCCAAGTAGGGGGCGCCCCCTTATTTGTTGTATTAGACTAGACAAATTGTGTTTTTTCTTCTTCCACCTCCCCATTTACCACATGTAGCATAAAATGGCTGCTGGTCAAGTACAAAATGGCTGCCACCTACCTTCTTTACAGGAATTTCAAAGGTAGGTGAGCCAACATGTTGGCTTGTCCCCCTCTCCCTTTCTCTCATAGTCAAGGGGTGCAGCCCCCTCCCTCTCCTTGTATCCCACGCAAGTCCCCTCCCCCTACCCCTTGCATTTGCCTATTTAAAGCCATGTATAGTGTTTGTAAAGAAGTTAATGAAAGTTTGTTGAGAGAAAATTGCATTGGAGAGAGATTCTCTTGTGTTTCCTTGGGTGTGACTCCCTTGGTTCTGTCCTGTGACGGGACAGAATTGGGTCGTGTGACTCGACCTTGTATCCCCCTCTTCCTCTTACCTTCTTCTTCCCCAAAAAATCCCAGTGATACCTCTGAGAGTTAGGAAGATTTTAGCGCTGGTTTCGCGTCGATCGGAGTTCGTGAGCGACGGCAAGACTTCTTTTCGTGGAGGCGCGCAGATCGGTCCCTGATTGCTGCCCAGATCTGAAGACGACTGTGTTTTAATTTCTCCAGCCCAACCCCGACGCCATCTGAAGCTGGTTCCTGAAGAGAGATCGTAGGATTTCGAGTCCTCTTCGCGTTGCCGCCGATCTCGCCTCGATCCGATCGCCGTGCTGTCCGTGGAGGCGATTCTCGTGAGATCGCGCAAGAGATCTGAGCAGATCCGGCTCAGAACCAGCACCGACTTCCCGAGCCTGCCCCGCCTCATCCGGCTGAGATCTGTGCGAGATCTTCGGAGAGCTTCTTCCTCCGGACGTCGCCGACGATCTCCCACAAGCGGCGCCTCGATCGGGCCTCGGCAACCATTTTTCCCCTAATTCTTTCTGTTCCTGTGCTATTCTGTGCGAGCAGAACCAGAGGCTTGGTGCAGCCACTGCTGCGCTCAGATCTGAAAAGATCTGATCGCGCCCTTCGGAGCAGAGAAACGGCGTCCAGTCGCCGTCGTTCTCCAACGAGCGGCACTCCGATCGGATCTCGGATCTAGCTGTACCGGCCTTCGCAAGTTCGCTGCGCAGGGAGACCAGCGTGGACAGAACCGGGTCGGTTCACCCTCGGCATACCCGATCGGCCCCGACTCGCCTCCCTCGGCTCCGAAGAGTGCTGCCCGTCAACCCGGGTTCCAGCAACCCCAAAGTTATTGATTGTAGCCTGATACCTCCCTGTGTGGAGTGGGCCAAGCTTCTGAATTTGTAAAATTTAATTCAATTGTGTATTGTGGTTGTTCGGAAATCGGCCGGGGTGTCTTCCCCACGCCTTGTCGTGGAGGTACGCGATTCGTTCCCCACTCACATTGCTATTTAGTATGCTTTCTATATTGCTGCGTTTGTGAGAATAGGGCCGATAGCTAGTTTCAAATTCACCACGATTGTGAGTTGTGAGCTCCCGTTCCGTGGCTCCAATCGAGCACCGAGCGCGAATTAGCACCCTAGGCGACGGTGGTTTCTTAATCGCCGCGATCCCCACGTTTCCCTCGCAAGGGACGATCGTCGGGCTCAAGAGAGTCGCTGTTGAGAGACGTCTCCACCCGGAGAATACCACGGTGGTCAGCCGCCCGGCTTGCCTTAGTGTGCTAGTGTTGGCCGCACAACTAATCGGTCGTACGTCTTAGCCCGAGTCGGTCATCTGTCCCGCATCAGCAGTACATTGTCTGGACTTGATACTTAAAAGAAATTGGGAATGAAACAAATGTTAAGAAGAGGATTGAGAGGGCATAGAAAATCACTCAATACATTTATAGCCATCGTAGGATCTTGAACATGTTTAGTGAGCATGCAAGTGGGGGCCGAGATATCATCCGTGCATGGCCAACAAGATTTACTTCGAATTTCATTTCTTTGGAGTCCTTGCACACGTGTAAGAATGAGCTCGAGTCTTTCATGTATCACAATTCCATGCGGGATTATATAGACAAATCCAATGTTGATGCTTAGATGGATTAATTGGATGTGTGCCACATCGTGGAAGATAGCAAATTTTGGAACAAGGTCTCACGTTATATGAAAGTAGTCACATCCTTCGTGAAGGTCTTACTGGTGAATGACGATGAGAAGAATGATATGGGATATCTGTACGATGCCATAGACCGTGCCAAGTTAGAGTTGCAGAAATCCCTTCTCAGAGAGTATGCGAAGTGGTGAAAAATTATTGACAACAGATGAGACAACACATTACACCATAAATTGCATGCAGCTGGTTAGTGATTAATTGTACTGATATAAAGTTCATTATTTTTTAGATTAATTTACATCTTTCATTTATTTAAGTATACACAAATGCATGTTATTTTCTCAACCCTCGATTTATGTATAATGCCAATGCAAACGTTGATGGCGAGGTGCTTCAAGGCACCTTAAAAGTCATTGGTCGTTTATTGAGGACACCAGAAAAGATGCTTCAGGTCGAGCTACAGGTTGGCCTTTATTGATTTTATCAATAAGAAGAAAAGAATTTACTTAATTACTTATGTTAATTGTTATTTTATCCTTATAGATGGACGGTTATATAATGAGAATTAAGACATATTCTGACTCACAATTGCAACACCCTATGGGAAGAGTGAGTCTAGATATACTAAATGCTTGTGCTTAAATTGAGTCAATATGTATTAGTACATCATCAAGAATTGATCTTCATTTACATTTTACATTTATTTGTTTGTGGTTGGTGAAACAGCTGACTGGTGGATAATGGTGAACAATAGAGATTTGGGCAGTAATGCATTGGCTTACATTGCAATTAGGGTGCTGAGTTAAACAACATCATCAAGTTAATGTGAAAGGAATTGGAGCACGTTCAACCTTATATACACTCAAAGATTTACAATCGGCTAAAGGTTGAACGGCTAGAAAAATTGGTTTACTGTCACTACAACATGAGGTTGAGAATAAAGAGCATGAAGTTGAGACAACAGTTGAGGGACAAACGCGTCGCAAACGATACAACTCCAGAAATTGATGTGGACGCATTATTTGATGATGACAATCCTTTGCAGTCTGGGTTGAGGTTCGAGCGTAGATTGATGAGCCCGTTTTTGATGATAATGACAGAACACGAACAGAGGGTATATTGGATGAAGATGAGCCAAGCGATCCAGAATTCAGAGGATCAACTAAAAGGTCAAGAGTGATTCATGCGCATTAGATAGAGGATCCAGCTTTGTTCACGACACTGAGCAGTAGCCTGAGATTGAGCCAGGTAGATACTCAGAATCAGATTGCAGGCTAGTCACTCTAGAATTGTTAAGCCACCCCCATCCTTAAGAAGAAGTATATCAGTGCATGAGATGACTGAGAGGACTAGTGTTGCTGCTCGAGAGGACCCGACAATTGAGTAGTTGACGCAAGTTTATGTGAGACCACGGGGAAAAAGATTGCTTTCAAAGATGAAGGATGAAGTCACATCAAAAGAAAAAAAAATAGAGCCAAAGGCTAGAAGACAATTGGTTTCTTATGGTTATGATGATGATGATGATGATGATGATGATGATGATGTACTAAGTGATGATCCCAGTGCAGCTACAGGTGCTACTGTTGGCGGTGGCATGTATGCACCTACTTCCTCCTTCCATGTTGACACGGGTAGAGGATATAGTCATAGTGAAAGAGGATATGATTCACAGAGCCAATATGGACATCCAACAGGTTATGAAGGTGTCCAACACGAAGTAGACATGTATGGGTGGGGTCATCAATCAGAATTCCAATTCCATCTAGTTCCAGCTAGTAGCAGTTATGGGTCAACATCCTCTTCTAATTCTCAAAGTTCTACTTCTTATGCTGATTCTGGATTCCAATCAAACTAACCACCTTATATTCTGAGAGGGATCCAAAGAGGGATGCACGACTTGACTGCATCATTGTTTGGTTACAGTGAATATACAAAATATATGCAGCCTTTTTATGGGTATCAACAATAAAAGTCATACGACGATGGAGAAGGTTCTTCCAGCTATTATCCATATTAGTGCATCATAATTTGGATAGGGATAATTTAATTTCTGTAACATTTACTGTGTTTGTAATGTTATTGTACTGTTCGAACCTACTTCATGCTTAACTTCATGCTTAATATATACTCAAAGAATATTAGTTTAACATGTCTAATGTTTACTTCCCGCACTTAATCCAATTTATTCACACTCAAATATTTGTCTAATGATTTTTTTAATTTTTTTAATTTTAATAATTTTCCCCATATTTTCCCCATATTTTTCTAAATTTTTCTGAATGTTTTGAGCAGGTTTCAGCTAGTTTTGGTCGGTTTCGGCTCGAGATCGAAACCAAAACTTCTGAAATTGGCCGAAATCGATACGTTTTGGTTTCGGACTTGGTCGAAACCGAGACTGAAATTGCCATTCTTGGGCTGATGTGATAATATAAGTGGGAGTTTTACTTGGGCTAATGTTTACTTCCCGCACTTAATCCAATTTATTCACACTCAAATATTTGTCTAATGATTTTTTTAATTTTTTTAATTTTAATAATTTTTCCCATATTTTCCCCATATTTTTCTAAATTTTTCTGAATGTTTTGAGCAGGTTTCAGCTAGTTTTGGTCGGTTTCGGCCCGAGATCGAAACCAAAACTTTTGAAATTGGCCGAAATCGATACGTTTTGGTTTCGGACTTGGTCGAAACCGAGACTGAAATTGCCATTCTTGGGCTGATGTGATAATATAAGTGGGAGTTTTACTTGATTAGTTGATTTGCTGAGGATTGTAGCCCTTTAATTTGCAAACATTAGACATTTTAAATTATCTTTGATATTTTTATTATTATCTGTGTTATTGTGAAGGATGTAGTGGGTCATTTTTTTTTAAATTATGGCAAGGTATTAAAAAAATTATAGATTTTGGTGTGGAGAACACGGAATCAAGTGCTACTTAACTTTCTATTGAACATCCATGTAAAGGGAAAAAGTTAAGATCAAAGGTTTAGTTAGACTTTGAGAGGGTCATAAATGAAGATGTGAGTGTTGTTGTCATATGTCGGTATTGTCAAAAATAATTGGTTGAAAAAAGTTCAAGTGGAACAAATCATTTGAGTAACCACGTTATGTGATGCTCTGATCCTCAGAGTTCAAAACGAAGTAAAGGAGTTGTAAAATCCTTAGATATTGGAATTGAAACTGAAAAGTCTTCGTTTATATTTGATAATGAGAGAAGTAGAGAGAATTTTGAAAAGATGGTTATTGATTATTAGTATTAATTTGCTATGATTGAGCATGCATTTTTTAGAACATTTTAAAGAATGTGCAACATGAGTTATAATTGTTGTCTTGTAACATAATCAAGATTGTATGAACCTTTATGTCAAAGAGAATGGGAGGGTCTACTCTTCACTTGAGTGTCTCAATTATCGAGTAAGTTTAATTTTGGATACGTGGACTTCCATTGACAATGATGGCTTCTTGTGTCTAATATGTCATTATATAGATGATGATTGATATTTGAGAAAGAAAATCCTCTACTTTGAGTATGTTGAGGCTCCTCATGGTCATAAATAGATACCAAAGGTGTTACTTGACAAGTTGCTAGAGTGGAACATTTATACGATATTGTTCTCAATTGTGTTAGATAATTCAAGTGCTAACAATAAAATAGTGAAGATGTTACTAAATAATCCAAGTTTTATATAATTTGTCTCTTGATAGATCATGGTTTCATCTAAGATGTAATGTTTATATCTTAAATTTATTGTGCTAGATGATTTGAAAGAAATTGATGAAGTCATTTTCAAAGTATGTCAAAGTGTAAAATATATGAAATCCTCCTGACAAAGGAAGTTCATGAAAGTTACACGAATTGAAAGAAGTTCTTAGAAGTCTCTTATTTTAGATATGCCTAGGAGTTGGAATTCTACACATCTAATGTTAGAAAGGGCTGTTGAATTTAAAAATGTCTTCTCATGCTTGTAGTTGTATAACCCAATTTATCTTCATGCACCATCAGCTAATGAATGGAAAAACATTAAGTTAGTTCTTGAATGTTTGAGAATTTTTTATGAAATGACAGACACTCTGAGGGATTAAGTTTTCGACTTCTAATGTTTTACTTTGGTGATATATGCATAATTTATGTTTCTTTGAAATAATAGTGTGTTCACGAGGACTCTTTTATTTCTTTGATGGCTTCACGAATGCTTTTCAAATTTGAGAAGTATTAGAAAAAAATAAATATTCTTCGTGCAATTGCAACTATTTTGGTTCCACGTTTTAAAATGTTCATGGTAAAGTATTTTTTTGAAAAGATTTATGGTGATGAAGTTGAAGAGAAGATAAAGGAGGTGAAAATGGGACTAAAGAGTTTTTATGATACGTATGCCACTAGAAGATGGGCACTCATGTGAGTGTAAAATTATTCTTGTGAGCGTATCTTCTATGACAAGTGTGTCAAAGAGAAAAGTTGTCTTATCTTCAAGAAGTGCATTGATATCCATGTACAGGGAGTTTGACCAGTATCTTCATCAGTCTTCATTAGTTTCATCAGAAAAAATCTGATTTAGATATTTACTTAGAAAGACTAGCAAAATTAGACGAGAGTTTAGACATTTTGATATGGTAAAAATGTAATTCTTCAAAGTGTCTTGTGTTTTCACTAATAGCTTGTGATGTGTTGACTGCTCCAATGTCTAATGTAACATTAGAATCAGGTTTTAATAACTGTGAGTATGATACTAAACAAATATAGAAGCTCATTGGATCATACCATTGTGCAAGCTCTGATATATACTGAAAATTAGCTTCCAGAGTATGTTTTTCAATTGATACTTCAGAGGAGGATGCACTTTGCTCCATCTTTGCAACTAGCAAATTTGATGATGAGAATGAGAATAATATATTGGAAGTTCCTTTTGATGAAACATTTGTATTTTCTTCCATTTTTTATTAGGTATGCAGTTTGCACTCAACATTTTGTTCCTTATTATTTTTTTTAGACAAATCTATACACTAATAATCGATAAGGTTAATTTTGATGGTGACTTGTTTTGGATGAAGAGATGAAGAAAGTTAGAATTGAGACAATTGCAAATTAGATAAAGTTCCTTTCTATCTAAAGGCTTTTGGTAATTCTGTTTTCTTATAGTCAAAGCTATTTACACCTTCCTTGATATGCTATTTTTTCTTCTTTATTTGAGTTCTAGCCCAATAACTCTTGTTCATAAATATATATGTAAACTATGCTTGTATATGTCATAAAATTTTATAACTCATTTACTTATTTTTATTTAGCGTTTTATCTCTCAATCTGTTAAGTAGTCAGAAATATGAAAGTTTACAATGGTAGAGCTCTCTCACAACCTATCAATTAGAAATGATGTTTGCGGCATTAAAAGTGTGGTTTGGATGTCAGGTTAACAACCAATTGTAAAACTTGTTCAAACCACAAAGTTTTAACTCTTGAAGTCTAGGCAACTCAAAATAATGGGATAAGAGTTGATGATTTTGATAATTCTGGATGCCTATTGGATATATGGAATATTTTTTCATATAAGAATTAAATTCAAGGTTTATTATGTTAAACTAATACTGTCTTACTTGTGATATTCATTCACATCTAATTTCTTTTATCTTAATTTTATTATTTAAAAATTTTAATTCTTTGTAGTTTTTTATGATTTTTGTATCTTGGTTTCTTTTTCAGGGACATTAATAGCTGTGAAAATATTTTTATAATTTTGTTTTACTTTAATGCATATATAATTGTCGACTATAATTCAGTGGTAAATCGAGACTCTATTTTCATACTTGCTGTATTGCTTATGTTTAGGTTCATCATGGTGAAGTTAGTATGACAAATGTAAGACTAAGGGCTGGGGTAGTGTGTCTTATGTTGGGAATTAAATATGATTCTTCAATCTTGAAGACATGATTTTTATGCTATTGACATCTATTGTAACTAAAGGTATAGTTTTCTAACCGGCACAGTGTGGGTATAAGTATTTGCATGAGCTTATATATTAGGCAAAAACAAACTTTCTTTAAATTTTAAAAACATGAAATGACCTTACGTATGTTTGAGATGTAGGCATCTGGCAAAAACTTTAGAACTTGACCATTGTCCTAGGTGAAACTAAAAGTGATGGAACTGACAAGGTTGATAGAGAATGAAGATGGTGTTGGCACTACTAGGGATGCTTTCCATCGACACTTCCTTCGGAACTTCCAATTTCACATACTGCATAGTTTTCTTCTTGGCAAATTAATGATAGTGATTATTTCTTCGAAGCTCCACATAGTTCACTCCCCTCCTCTCAAAAAGGAGAACATGTTTCATCTATCTTTAATTATTAATCTCATCACTTGTCTTTGATTTTCCTATGCTTTGAAACAAGTAGAAAATGATAAATCACTTCTATTTTTCTTCTTGGGTGACTTCCGCAGTGGCAAGCAAGTAAACAACCCTTATCCAGTTGATTCCCGACCAGGAGTGCCATCCAACTAGATCGGGCAAAGCAGTTAATGTGACCAGCCCCACCTTGCAGAATACTGGTGTTTTTTGTGTGGAAAGTTTTCAGATATGAAGTGCAATGTAAACAAATGCATATTAACCCCAAAACTTCTGGATTTAAGTGTACCTTTTTGTTCACTATGTGGATCCAAAAGCAGATCCGAATTGTCCCAAAACTTCTGAATTTTAATGTAATTTGTTTACTGTGGATCCGAATTATCCAAAAATTTGGATTTAAGTGTAATGTGGTGTTTATTATGTGGATCTGAAACTAGATCCAATAGATCCATTGGATCCGAAAATTTCGGATCCGAACATGTAAATTCAGAACTCCCTATCCCATTACTTATAAATATATATATATATATATATATATATATATATATATATATATGAAGATTCCGGGTCAGATCCGGATCCAAAATGCTAGTTTATTTTGGATTCATGTTGGATCCGGATCTTTGGGTATCAGATCCCGATTCGGATCATGAAGGATCTGACCCAGATCTGATCCATTGACATCCCTACAAGAGGGAGATGCTCGTCCTGAAATGAGATGCCCGCCCTGAAATGAGATGTTTTATGGTGCCCTGAAAACCTGAGATCAGGAAAGTCTCGCCCGAATCCACACGAATGCTGCATTTCGGATCAACAGTGTGATCCGAATCCGAGAAAAAAAAATCAGATTCGGATCGGGTTTTCAGATCCCGCTGATCTGTTGACACCCCTAGATTTGTCCTACAGTGACATTAGGGTCAGACCAGTTACAAGTATCACCTCTTTTCCTTAGAAGAAAACTGAGCATAAAATTGTATGATTTTGTTAGCTATGGCCTTCTCATCGTTCAAGCACAAATCACCTTTTAAAGAATAGGCATTTATGTCTCTGTTTTTTATTCACTCCCAAGTAAAAAAAAAATCTAGTGTTATTGTCACCTTTGCCTTCCTCGAGCCATTGCACCCTAGATGTCTGCTGCCATTTTGATTCTTCCTCATGCAATAACTGCACATAATTCCTTCTGGAATTGGAATCTAGCTCCAAAGCAGTAATCACTTTTCTACTCTCTTTTGTTTCAAGGTCCTGAATTTGCTGATTTAACTTCACCTTGACCTCATGCTGGGCTCTCCTCCATGTAGCATACCATTGTTTGACTGTTGCCTTCAGGATCTTCAATTTAATCTTCAATTTACTGCACAATGAGAGCACAGGAGGAATATAAATATCTTGAAATACCCACTGATGCCGAACAATCTCATTAAACTTGTCTCTGTAGCCAGTGTTTCCCAAACAAAGACACCCACTTTGCAACTCTTTCTGTGAACATTCCACAATTAGAGGGTGGTCATCAGAAAAACAGCCCTTGGCTGTCCACCCTTTGCCAAGGGGAACAAGAAACTGCAACTTCGTTCACCAGTGCCCTATCAATTTTGACATAGAAGGAGGAAACCTGGAATTACACTAGGTGAATTTTAAATCCCATGCCCCACATGTGACCATGCTGCTTTTGATGAAAATATGCTCAGGGCAGCTGTTGCCTGAAGACTCTGGGTTAAGGGCATTAGGGGGATGTGACTGGTGCAGTTCCACCCCTGTCTGGGCTTTACTGGGTCAGACCTCATTACAGAACTTGTCTCGACCCCCATCAACACGGGAAAGTCTTGCCAGGGCGACTCACCTAACACAATCTTCAACCTTCTGCCATCAACTCCCTGTTTCTTCTCCCAACCTGGTATTGGCAATAGGCTTTGATGACCTCTTTGCATGTCCAAGGGGCAATCACAGAGATCTCTGACACCACTGTAAATCTGACCGAAACTTTCAGATGACCCCAATGAGGTTTGATATACTCCAGTATGTCCTGAGACTCATCCACCTCCACAAGCATATTCCATATTACTCCACATCCCATAAGGTGCTCATCTTCTACCAATGTGCCAAAGGACAATGTGAGAATTCTGAAGACCTCCACATCCCATAAGATGAATGGCACACCCATCACCCTATGCCATACTCACCGGCCTTTCACTTCGCAAAGCATCCCACATCTTACATTCCAGGCCGATCACTTCAAAGTGGATGTCTGCTTATTGCTCAAAAGCATGGATTTATAACCTCCAGGTGAACAAAATACTAGCACTTTTGAATCATCGAGGCATCTGATCATCCAGTTTACCTCCGGCCAGTGCTTACTTAATTCATCTCTCATCATGTCTTCACTGATATGCTTAGTGTCTGATGAACAAACTGGACTTGCTTCTAATGCTTTATGATTCTTTGTGAGGCTCACAAACCATGCTGCTTCCACAGACAGGGCCAACTTGGTCATCTGACAAGTCTCTGAAATATCCGAAGATCAACAGAGATGGAATCTGTTGAGACCCGGTGTCCTGAGAAAAAAATGCTTTGATGCCCAATTTCTATTGCATCTCAAATAGGCCACCGCATTCGTGAAACTCGCTGCACCATGACCACACTCCAGGCGCTGGAAGCAATGCATACGCATGTCCTGCTCCTGCCTATGAAAGACTGGTTTATGACCTGATGACAGGTTCCGCCACCGCTGATGATCCACTCTCAACCATGAGAATCAAATTAAGGATGTGTGGGCCTACTTGTCCGTTGATATTCAATATCTTTATTTTGCTATAAACTCGCAATTCTTTGGGCTCTTTTCTTTACTGTATCAACTTGGTTTTCATGCTTGCGAAGCGGGAATTTAATTACCAGACTGGCGTGGAGTTTTGAATTACTTTCTTTGTTTTTGTTTGAAGAAAATGTTATTTATTTTAATTGCTATTTTAAAAGACTTTTAGTCTTGTGAAAGTTGATGTAACTATAATCTACTTTCACTATGTTGCAGGTATCATGATCCTCTGTTGCTTTATATTTGTGCAAATATCTGCAGTGGAAATCCGGAGAATTTGTGGGACCATTTTCTACAATACAAAATAAAAAATTCTAGTGAAAGAGAAAAGTTCATACCATATGTAGCTTAGAGGCCTCAAATAAGGAGTGGCAGCTAGCTTTGAAGAATTTTAGAATAAAGATGGGATATTTGAGCGCAACTAACTGCTGACGGAAGGGTTGGGGTCTTTGTGGTGGGGGATCATCCCCATTAGTTTAAAAATACCAAAGTAGTATAGTACAACAATGAGACACCCTAAGCCCTGAATCCAAGTTGGAGTCTGTCACTCAAAAAGAGCAACGTGAAAGTTGTACAGGTATTTCATTTGGTGTGCTAGGCACGCATTGATTATGTTTACATCTGGTAGCCAATTAGGATAGGGACTCTTTTCACTTGTTAGAAACAATTCAGTAGTGTTATGTGGGTTACCATGTGGAGTTGATCCAATTTGTAGTGGATAGCACACCAAACTATATGGCAACTCTGGACATCTTTGATACAGTTTTCTTTGCTTCGCTGACTTCAGAGGCATATTACTGTCATTTGGAATATATACAAACTGAACACTGCATAGTCTCATTTTTTTCCCTGTTTTATTCTGGAGAAATCCTAGAATAGGAAATCACAAGATGTTCAATTCCTGGTGAGAAATTGACAAATGGTATTTTTATGTTTTGGAGCTGAATAATCCTTATATTGGCCCATGTATTGCGTTGGCAAACCAGGTCTAAAAGTTAATGTGGACCTGCCTTCATGTGCTACTTGAATTTTCTGGTTACTTGCGTAATCACTCTTTTAAGGTTGTTATCTCTTGGAGAGAGGTATGAGTGAGGAGCAGGACAGAGCTAGGAAGGTTGGAGACAATCAGAAGTACAATGGAAGGGAATGAGATGGGAAGGAGAGAAATTAGCCAGGAAGGAGGGACATCTGGGAGAAGGACCTCTGCCTCTGGTACTTTTGTCATGGTCATTGGGAAGATGGATGCACTGGACCAGTGGCTTTGCTGAGACTACAAGAGGGCTGGTTGCGTTGCCCATGACTGGTCTGGGTAAGAGATCAGAGGTAGAGTACCATGCCTGCTGGCTGGCTATGAAATGAGGATGTCAACAGGGAAGATAGTAGATACTTTGTTGCTTAGGTTGTGAACATTTAGATGTGCAGGTGCAGATGATCTTTTACAGGAGCTGGGCTCCAACTGGGGGGTGAGTTGCAAAGGAATGCAGACTTGTTTGGCTTGATATTTGGGTATCCCACTTCACCTGTGGAAGATGGACGTGGTAAAGAAAGTGATGCGGCAGTAGGGTATATAATTAAGGTTGATGGAATGTAATTTCCTTGATATTGTTTTCCACTCTTAGGCTTTGGTCAGATTATTTAGGTTTGCAATAATCTTTTTTCTATCAGAAACATGGGTAATTGTCTCAAGATCCTCCAAATTGTCACGCTTGAGGGAGAGGAATGGCAGAATCTTCAAAAGAGAACCTCAAGATCCTCCAAATTGTCTGGATTTGATTTTCTATTTTGTGAAAAGCTGGAGAGGCTCTTTTTATAGAGAAGACAGGAGTAATTATTTTATTTTTCCTTTTCTTCAATGGTAGGGAGGCCTCTGCCTCTTCTTTTGTTGGGGAGTTTTGAAAAGCTGGAGAGGCTCTTTTTGTAGAGAGGACAGGAGTAATTATTTTATTTTTTCTTTGCTTCAAGGTCAGGGAGGCCTCTGCCTCTTCTTTTGTAGGGGAGTTATTTTGGGAGTACTCCCTTCATACTTGTACATTCCTATTCTTGTATAAATGATGTGGTACCCTCCAATTTCAAAAAAAATATTATTTCAATGCTTTCTGTCCATCTTTATTAAAAGGACAAACACTCTCCGGATCCCCAACTCTGGGGAATGGAGCACATGTATCTAAAGTGATAAGATCACCATTATTTTAATTTTTCTTTTCAATTTCCATCTATTCATTGAACAGATAAATTTCTGGTATATCTTTGATGAAATTGTTGCAAGGCCCTGTAATTTATGGCCTGACTTCGATTTCTGTTTAAACTTACCTTGATGTCATGCTGTCAATCAAAGTCCTATGACCTGATTTTGATTTTTGTTACATATTTTCTTGTTATCCTGCCAAATGAGGGCTTCATTTACTTATTGGCGTTTTCTTTCCACTGACGTACAGGTCCGACTGGTTCCATATAATCCTGATTTCCTGGACGAGTCAGTTCTGTGGACAGAGAGTCATGACACTGGGGAAAGCTATCGGTGCATTAGGATGGTAAACAACATCCGGTTGAACTTTGATGCTCTTCATGGAGACAAGGATCATGGTGGTGTGCACGATGGAACAACTGTTGTTCTCTGGGAGTGGCTGAAAGGGGAGAATCAGAGGTGGAAGATTGTTCCCTACTGTAAGTTGCCCCCTCCAACTATTTCCGAAGTTTTAAATTTGAGTTAGGGTCTGGTTGCTGAAACTAACACTTGGAAGCTACTTCCAGCTTGCACCTCCGGTATGGAAACTCTGTGCAGGAGTAGATCGAACTAACATTTTCACAACTAACTTAGTCTCTCTTCCATAACCCCATTTTATCCCAATTCAGGAAGCTGCAAGTTGGAGCTTCCCATGGAATCCAAAACACATAGTAGACCCAAGGTCTTATACCCTCCTGTGAATATAACTTGGCTTGAAGTTGCTGAAGCGCCAAGTGTTTTCCAATTGGAAGTGGTGCCTAGCGCACCTCCAATAGAGTTCAAGTTACTTTATGGCCTGTTTGGTTGGAGTATTAATTTTGATACAGTAATACTTTTGATATTAATATTGTTAGGGTATAGATTATATAATATCAGTATCGAACTGTTTCCTTGCAGTATTAATTTTGATATGGTGTTATCTTTTGATCAAGCATGCCAATTGAAGCGGAATAATAAAAATGATGGTGGAGTAAGGGGAGGGGATATTATTTTTGAACTCCCACAATCAAGATTGTATCACTTTTAATACTAGTTTGGACCTGTTTTAGACTTGGTACAACACTGCACTCTTTCGACATGTTAATATTAAAATTGATAGAGCGTAACCAAATACCTGCTTATCAATATCAGTGTCAAAATCGATATTAATTGAAGTGTTCGTACATCAATCAAACATCCTTGGTTACAATTTACCTCATGTTGGAGATGAAATGGTAAACTGATACAAAACCCGTAGCCCCTCCAGTTCTGCCTGGTTCCCTCGTCTTCACCAGGTCCATTAGACCATATCAGACCGTCGAGTCCATCTGAGAAATTACTAAACATTTCTATGTCAAATTTCTTATTGAGACTTCAATGTATTTGATAAATGCAGGAAAAAAGGTAAAATGGAGCTGCTATTTGGGACATACCTTGTCGTGCCCACCCCGCCATCAAAAGAAACAGTCCTGTCAAGTGAATAAATCTGTTTCTTTGCTGTAATCCTTTTTATGAGTGCTTTTCGTGTGAGACTGAACTGGTCATGGGTTGCTTATCCTTGTCTTGCTCTTGCTCTTGGACATTGTCTGCACTCTTATTCCTGGTGTGCTATGTGATCCTTTTTATAACCCTTTGGTCCGGTGATGGGTATTGGGTTCCCCACTTAGGGGTCGTTTGGCGTGTTGTAAAATGACGAAAAATATCATGTGCTAGTGTAAAAACAGAGTATTTCGTATGTTTGGAACGTCATAAATTGTTTTACGTCGAGCGTCATAAAATACTGGGTCGCAGAATTTGTTGTCACCTATAGGACACCTTTTCTAGACCCAAAACCACTTGAAACCAAACGAAACCGAAACTGGAGATTTTAAATCAGAAAAAACATTTTCATGGAATTTAAAACTGATAATTTGAAAACCAAAATTTTACTGCGAACTTAGGTGAGTAGGGTTCAGCTTCACCAAGCATGTTTCGCAGGTGTCGGGTGTGCGTTGTGGTCTGATGACTCGTGGGCTTCACGATAAGTGTGATTTTCTTTTTAAAAAGCAGAAAAAAAAGATAAATGAGATGTCCTGATGGGTGAAATGGGCCATGTTCGATCGAGATGCATGGAGTTGCTACATCTGCGAAGGGTACGTGCCAGGTCAAATGTCAGCCATGGGAGGCTGCTGTTGCCTGGGCTGAGATTGGTGCTGTAGTTCAGCTTTTAGCCAGCATCACTTATGATTCTTTAAAACAAGTTTTGCTCTAGGTCCAGTTCTGAGGAGGATGATAAGTTTTGTAGATCATGTATGCTGTTGTGAAGTTATTTTTAACTTTTAATCGAAAGCTTTAGTTTGTGATCTTTTAGGTGTTAATGAAGGTCCGATTTTTTTTATAATAATGTAAATTTAAAATTAAATTATTTTCAACTCTTATATACTTTTTTGTTGAGAACTAAAAAATAAAAGTGATGTCCAGCTAAAGGTTTTGTTTTACATGTATTTAAGCGATCTGCACTCTGCAGAACATCGGTAAGAAGTTGCCTCGAAGTTGGTCGCCCCGATATAAAAGATCTCGTGGGCAGAGGTTACTGGTATTAGTCTTTAGAGTAATAATTTGCCGCATACTCGGGAGTCAGTGCAAGAATCTTCCTATTTCATTATATATTCTTACATTCCATATCTGTAAATATATATATCTATATCTATATATCCATGATAATTGCGCTCGTATCAACCATTTGTTTTGTTTAGGTTAACATTAAGTAGATTTAGAGAGGAAAAAATTAATTTACCTTAATATCTTAAGATAATCAAAATGATGACGCGTGTTTTAAGTTGAAAGAAATACAAGCCCCTACAGAGAATGGGCGCCGCAAGACGCTTTCCGTACGGATCCCAGCTGTTACCCAGTGCGGGATGCTGCTGAAGCAAAAGAGGCGTGCATGCATGCATGTATTCATCAGCTATCTATGCAATGGCAAGAAGACCCTGGAGAGAGCAAACTGGTGCCCTCTTGTTCATCTCTTTGCCATTCCATCCAAGCTAATTAATAACCAATGGCGATGTAAGAGAGCTAGGGAGGGGCTTTATAACTAGACATACAGCTATAGGGTGTTCTTATTGACAGTGGAGGGAGTGAAGAAGCTCTAGGTGGCAATTTAACTTACAACTATAATTATAGGGAACAAACTTCCATTTCTCATTGTCTGCTCTAGGTGGCAAAATAAACATGAACGTGTATTATATATATATATATATATATATATATATATATATATATATATATATATATATATATATGGCCACTACTGACAGAACTAATATGCATCATTCAGAAGTACGGGATGAAATCACCTTATGATGCAGTTCCAAGATGATAAAATCCTACCCCATGTGTACGTACCGTACCAGCTAAATCAAACCGATCGAGCTTACCTGAACGGTGGTTCACGGGCTAATAAGATTTTTCCGTTCAAAGGACGATTCACCTGAACAGATCGCTTGCTGTGCAAATATGGATCATCTGGGATTTCCTTCCTTCGCGGTGCCTGATCGCTGAATGTTATTTCCTCTTTTCATTTTCTATGATGTATTTTTCTTTAATTTGTTCTTTGCAGGGGTTTTCCCCGTGATTCGGTAAAGTTCTTTATTTTAATAAATTTCGCATTAGAATGACCTGGTGGAGTGAGAAATGAGAACGTACCGCTTCTCTGGAGTGGTGTGCGTAACCGAAGAACTTCCATAGGTGCCTTGCCTATTATATGTCTATATATATATAAGTTTTATATAATACAAATTATTGATAAATAAATGATTTCTAGACAATTCAATGGAACCTATCCCACATCTATGAAACCTTCTAAAGGTCATGACTTTTTATTTGGGGATCAATAGACCCTTAGAATTTATATAATTCGTCATGGCCTCGTAAGTCTTAAATTTAAAATTTTAGGAATATGTTTTATTAAAGTTTGAAAGTAGATCGATGAAAATGGTGAGATATAGAATTACTTAACAATATAAGGATGATGGAAGCAAAAATTTCCATTTTTGTTTCGGTTTCTATTTCCACCTTTTGATTTGAGAGTGAAAATGAATGCGGAAGCGAAAGCACCAGTTTCCGTTTCCGTTTCCGTTTCATCGCAAAGTTCTAACTACCCTCGATTCTGCGATTTGGACAATTTTTCCATCACAAGTCCTTCGTAAATATAACAAATTTAACGGTGAAGAACATCCGTCTCAGATCCGTCGGAGCGATCAATGCGTCTCAGTGTGCGACGAAAGTGGAGTTCGTCGTAGAAACGTCACAAAATTTAAAATATTAGCGAGGGATGGTACCGTCTCAGATCTGTCGTATTTTTTTATTTTAAAAAATAAAAAAACCGTTTCCGTACAATGACAAATAAAAACTATATATTTATATTATTAAATCCAAATAAAATAGAATATTTTCAACTAAAAAATGTATATATTTTTATAATAACTTTAAAAAATAAAGATCCTCCACAACATTGTCCTCGTCTCCCCCGTCGTCGTGTGGGTGAATATAGTAGAATCCTATATTAATAATAAAAAGTAAAAGAATATCGGACTTGTGTGTATCAAATAAATTTCATAGGAAATAAGTTTAAATTAATATTTTTAATTTTTAATTTAAAAATAAAAGAATTTGATTTAAATTCTTTTATTTTAAATTTAATGTAATTTTTAAATGGGTGATTTGAGACGGCTCTGCCCAAATCGAGAATCCGATTTGAATTCTGTCAGCTATCACAAGTCACTCTCACCTCTTCAGTCGTGTTGGAATAACCGACACACCGATCAGACCAGTATTTCAGATATTGGACCATTGAACCCGACTTCTTCAAATTTAAACATAACTTAATTCATATATAGGTGATTTGAGCTCCGAACCCAACTCAGGAATCTCATTTGGATTCTGTCAACTCTCACAGATCACTCTCACCTCTCCGGTCGTGTTGGAACAATCGACACGTCGATCAAATTAGTATTTCATATCATTGGACCTCCGAACCCTACTTCTTCGATTTTAAGCTTAACTTAATTCCTAAATGGGTGATTTGATCACAAATCCAAACTGGGAGTCCGATTTGAATTCCGTTAGCTCTTCTAGGTTAATCTCACTTCTCCAATTATGCTGGAGCAATCAGTAAGCTGATCGGACTGTTATTTTAGATATTGAGTCCCGAACTCGATTTCTTTCGTTTTAAACTTAATTTTTAAATGAGTGATTTGAGCATCGAGCGCCAACCGAGAATCTCATTTAGATTCCGTCAGCTCTCACGGGTCACTCGCATCTCTCTGATCATGTTGAAATAATCGACATGCTGATTGAATTGGTATTATAAATATTGGACCCCCAAACCAAGCTTCTTCCGTTTATCTTGAAAGGATTATTTTGAACTAACTTAGCTTTCAATTAAATTCCTTTCAACTAAATAATAGTATTATAAGTCAAAATGTTTAAATCAAAAACTGTGGCAAATATCGTACTCACTTGAGGGGGCTATGATGGGGTCGACGATGCTCCTTGAGGAGGAGCCATCCTCAAAGGGGAGAAAAGGGAGGCCATCATGCTTGCCATAGTCTATATATGTGAGGCACAACTCTTGAGCTGCGGAGTGATCTCGAAACTGAGCTCAAAGTGACTCCACCTCCACTATGATGATCCCTTGGTTGTCGCCAGCACAATTGGAGTGATCCATAGTGAAGGTGATGGTCCTAGCTGGGCTAGATCCCTGGGAAGATGCTATCACCTTGCTAGCATTCATGCTCTTCCTAAAATCATACAATCGGCCTTTCTTTAATGGACTGATTGTCGCCATCCATGCCACAACATCTAGCACTGGATGCTACATGGTGTCCTTCTCGTACTTCTCTATCATCTCTCTCTCTCGTATGACTCCTGCAAATTGAAACAAAAAATTTATAACTTTTAGATTAATCATTCATATTCAAAATGGAAAAACTTGTATATGTACATAAATTTTCTCATCCTTTCCCTTCTTATGGGTGTGGTCATACAAATCTTTGAAATTTGGTTCGTATTGGAGCTCCATTGCCTGTTTACAAATCACATAAATAATTAAATTAAGTATGAATAAAATATAAAAATCAAAAATATTACTTATCAATCTATGATGTTGGGTCCTAAAACTGATGGACCCACTTGTATGCACGTTTGCCTCCATCACTTTGGCACTATTTGCTTTTGCCTTGGTGGACTTGTTTTACGTCCCCTCCTCGACCCATTTGTTACACATCTCCTCCAAAACTCCTTCCTCATCCAAGCAGGGTCATGAAGCTTCCAACGGTTGGGGTATATTGGAATACAATGAAAATGAATTGGACTACTATGATATTCTTGAGGAGATCTTAGAATTGCAGCATCTGAGACAAGACAACTATATATTCCTATTTAAGTGTCATTGGTTTGATCCTAATTATGTTCGAAATATACAAAATATAGGATTATCGATGTCAAATATAAGTCCAAATTAAATACATATGAGTCGTACATTTTGATCGTACAAGCCCATCAATTGTATTATTTAAGTTATTAATCATCTAAGAGTAAAGATTGGTGGGTAATTTATAAGATTAAAGCAAGGGTTTTACTCAATTATGGGTTAGATTTGATTGAAAATGTAGATGGGGATGCCAATGCTGATTTTTTTCAATCAGACCAGGCTAACGTTGTAGAGTTGGCTACTTCTACGCATCTTCGTCTAGACAAATTTGAGGAGCCACTATAGTTATATAAGGGAAATGAAGTGGAAGAAGTCGATTCCGCTGAGCTAAATCAAGGCGTTATAGGGGAAGATGAGTTATCTAAGGAGGAAGAGTGTACCGGTGACGAAGATGAAGACGATGAAGAAGATGAGGCCCATGACAAAGAACGTGTTATCAACATTTGAAGAAAAAATAGATAATGTTTGAAAATTTTGTAAGAATTTATTTAACATCTTTTCATATTTTATAATGATTGATGTAAATCTTATATAGTTGTAGATTAATATGCATTAATTTTATTATTTTTAATAAAGAGATGATTCGAGGAGGTCGAGCGAGCGGTGGGAGTGGGAGGAGCTCTAGTCTCTCCTCTTTTGCATCTACTCCAGGCACACCGCCTCCATCTTCAGGTACATGTATATCTATATAAATTTCAAGCTAAATGTTTATTGATTATATGATTTACTTATGACATTCAATTCTTTCACACCCGATTGCCCCTGTACCAGCTGGACAAGATACACTGCCACCACCTCCGGGTATAGGTATGTATATTTAATTTTTTAGCTAACTATTTATTGATTATATGCTTTGCTTATGACATTCAATTCTTCCAGACCTGAGCGCCCTTGTACCAATTGGATAGGACACACCGCCACCACCTTCGAGTACATGCATGTCTATTAAATTTTTTACCTTAATGTTATTGATTATATGCTTTGCTTATAACATTCAATTCTTATAGGGCAGAGCACACCACCACCACTGCCACTGCCAGTGCCATTGACAACCCATACAAACACTTTTTGATTTAGTCTCAATTTGTATCTCTGGTTGTTAATTAAATAGTTTCTTAATTATGGTAATTCTAATTAACTACTTCTATTTAATTTACTTGCAACAGCGGCGTAGGCCACACAGCTTGTATTTGTCGGTTCCTTCACCCAGTCGACAGATGATGTCGGCATTCGTCACGAGGGCGATCTAGTGGGGGTCCATAACATACGTCAGCTATGCTAGATCTCCGGGTAAGTATATTAATTTATGAATTATATTCGTTATCTATCCATCAACTATGTAATTCCACTTTTAACATTTGTAATTGTAGGGATAAGTTAGACCCCACCGAGGCTTCCCATTTTGTGACAGAGACCTGTCATTCGCATGTACCCGGGCCGATAATATCCTTCAGACAATTTTTGATCGTCGTCTGAGGTTTATTGTTTGATATGATCACGGTATATAATTTAATATTTTAAATCACGTCTTTCCAACTCTTCCTTTTAGTATACTAACTTTTATATACAATGGAGATTTCAGTTCACGGCTCAATTTGCCTGGGAGGCTATTACAAAAATAAATTATAGAAAGACATTGTACCAGGCTCGCGAAAAGATAAAGAAAGATTATGGGAGCGAAGATAGAATGTAACGACCCGAGAATCTGATTACCGGAAAGGCCCGATAACCCGATACTCGCACCGCCACCCACGAGTCCGAAGACTCTGAAGGGTTAAAAGGATGGTGTGGAGACTACACAAGTATCACAAATAATTACAGAAATTAAACAGTTATATAATTAAGTAGGAAATAAAATAAAAGTTTACATGATACATGGTCCACAAGATATAATAAAATAACAACAGCAGTAGTCCACAACTAGTACAGAGACAAAAAAGAAAAGTACAGCTACACGGGACATATCCCGGCTCTGACTCTGGCACTAACGCTGGATACCTGAACCACGCTGAACCTCAGACGCGCTCCCCTGAGGCCGCGACTCACCTGAAACACGGTGAAAACACGCAGGGAATGAGTCTCGGAACAAGACTCAGTAGGGATCACTCGAACCCTACCTCGCAAACGGAGAAACCGCTACACTAGCAGTAAGCGAGTACCTCGGAAAGGGAAGCCCTGCAATCTACAAAACACCGATCCCACGGCACAAAAACTGACACACGTGCCACGGTGGAACGACCGGAACACCACGGTCAACACGACAAAATCCGAAGGTCAAAGTCACAAAGACTGACAGTCTGTCACTCCC